>CM072512.1:86488946-86493946 GCA_036898135.1 Oncomelania hupensis | reverse complement strand
TGCTTTTAAAAATACACATACACACAAATTCAAACACAATTTACTACACACACACACACACACACACACACACAATTTCTCTCTCTCTCTCTCTCTCTCTCTCTCTCTCTCTCTCTCTCTCTCTCTCTCTCTCTCTCTCTCTTACCTGCGCTCCCACACACAGGCACCCTCAAACACTCTCCACCCCACACACCCACTCAAACCCTTATTTCTCTTTTACAACAAAAAGTGACCTTGGTATGTTCCCTACCGCATCTGACCTCTAACTCTGAAAATACTCTCACGGGGTTTTCACTTTAGACTACCGTAAACCAGCTAAGAGTAACTCTTACAGGAAAAAACATCGTCTGTTTACCCCCACGTGGTGTGCTGTGACGCAAATTATGGTTCTAAACCACTACTATTGTTACCTATACAGGGATATCATTTATAGTTTTGGAAAAGGGTATTATAATTATTAGGAGTTTGCACAACACAAATAATATTGAAAAACCATCAGTCTAACCTAGTTTTTGGGCAGTAGGCCTATCCTACCCGATTCGTAAAAGTAAAAAAAAAAAAGGAGTAGAGGAGGAGATAGATAATGGGTGTGGCACACCGACTCAACCAAAGCTTTTAGGTTTTGAAGCTAGTTTGGGTGAGACAGACAAACTGAGAGAGAGAAGAGATAAGAAGAAGAAGAAGAAGAAGAAGAAGAAGAAGAAGAAGAAGAAGAAGAAGATGGAACAATTGGAAATATAATCGGATTACCAAATTTTTTTGTGGCATGAAAGAGAGAGAGAGAGAGAGAGAGAGAGAGAGAGAGAGAGAGAGAGATAGGGGGAAGGGGGTAGAGAAAGACAGAGAGAGGAGGAGGAGGAGGAGGAGGAGGAGGAAGAAGAAGAAGAAGAAGAAGAAGAAGAAGAAGAAGAAGAAGAAGAAGAAGAAGAAGAAGAAGAAGAAACAATTGGAAATATTATCCGATCACCATACTTTTTGTGGGATTAAAGAAAGAAAGAAAGAAAAAGAGAGAAAGAGAGAAAAAAAGAAAGAGAGAGAGTTTGTGAGAAGCGAAGAGAATGGATTCCAACAAATGATGTAACAAAATAAAACAAGACAAAAATAACCGAATAAACAAACAAAAGACGAAGAACAGGCTAGGCTAAACAGCACACTTTCTCGGTCTTTGTCTCTCAGGATGAGAAGTTATTGTTTTTCGCACACTGTCTGTATTACTGGCTAGTCAGTGCTTTGTCTCCCTCTTCTCCCACACGGCTTCTTGGGTACACTACAGTAATAGGCACCCAACTCCAGTATTTTATTTCCTCCGGCAGCCATTATTTCCCCCCCCACCCCCACCCCCCCGTCCTCCTCTCAGTTTTCTTTGTCTTTCCATCCTCAGAACCCTGAATTCCTGAGATCATAGGCACGTGATTATTACTTTTTTGACACTCAGAACACTGAGTTCATAAACTTGACTTTATCATTGTTTCACGGCCATAATATTCTTTCTTTATTCTATTATTTGCATTTTCTCTCGTACTCTCAGAACTATGCCTAACGAGTACATAATGATGCACATCACTAGAACTTTTCCAGAATCAGAACACCGAGTTCTTAGACTTCACTTCATCCCACACCCGGCTACCCCTCACCACACCACCCCCACCCACCCCCCTTCCTCAGCAAGTACCGTTTGAATAGTTACAGCTTTAGTCTTCCTACTTGTGTGAGTACGTCTTGGGCGACGTGGGTTCGAATCCGGACTTCAGCAAACTATTGTGTGATTGCTGGATATTATGGGCCAGCGCTTTGAGAAGCTCTCTGAGCTTGTAAATGCGCTATATAAGAGAAATCTCTTTTTACCAACAACGTCACTGAAATCACAGGCACATGACTTTTTTTCACAATCTTAGATTTTTCGAATAGCCTTCTCAAAAAATGACTCCATTCCTAGACACACGGAACTCTACTTTCTGCTTTGTTGCCCATGTGGGCCACTGACCCTCGAGCTCCCCACCCTAACACTTGTACTTCCTGCCCGACCCAAAACAACCAACCCTGTTTTCACAGTCCTCCCGCGCAGCAGAAGAAAACAGTGTATGTGATATGGTCTTTGCTCCTAGAGTTATTCGTATGAAGCATTAACAGTAACTCGACGTTATCAATCCAACCCTTCTCCCTTCTTTAGCTTCAGTAATCCTATACTGAGGGACTCCCGTCTCTCTCTCCCCCCCCCCAACCTTCCCAGCCCACTGCCCTCTAACACCTCTCTGTGACACCTCATCCCCCCACCCCACCCCCCTTCTGCACTACCAACCTCTCCCCCCTCACCCCTATTTCTTACTTTAGCATTTCATTCGACCCTTCCCAATGTTGTTGTTTTTTTTGTTTTTTTTAGCTTTACTAACACGTACCATGCGGTGTTTTTGTTTGTCCCTGTACTATAAGTGCCATTGGCACATACTGTAGCTTCCGATCGCTAAAAAAATGGGTCATAACAATGTTCTGAGTCACATCTTATCGCTTGCTAGCCTATAAACTTAAGCTGCTCCTATAGCTATAGACATGTGCTTTTGGGGGAGGGTAGTGAGGAGGGGATTTCCGCAATACATTTTACGTCGTTGATTACCCTTTCCAGACACACACACACACAGTATACGCGCACGCACAAATACACATACACACACAGACGCACACAGGCAGACATAATATACACGTCCCACATGTACCCAAACGCAGACACAGACATCCTACATTGGGGGCCTGTGCGACATGCAATAGAATACTCATTTCCTCGTGAATGTTAACAAAATCCAAATAATGAGGAAGAGGAGGAGTAGAAGAAGAGGAAGAAGAAGAAGAAGAAGAAGAAGAAGGACGAAAGACTGAATGAATGAATGAACATTGAGGTTTAACGTCCATACTCACCATTGGCGATATGGCAGACGGGGATAACCATCCCAGGGGACATTAACAAGGGGTATGGACCTAAATCAACACTGAACCACAAGAGCAATCATACTGCTAAAATGGACAGTGAAAATGGCCACTCTTTAATATTTAGCCCACCACAGGTTTGGAACCTGGGTCATCGGTGTGCCAACCGAAAGCTCTACCACTTGAGCTACAGAAGAAGAAGAAGAAGAAGAAGAAGAAGAAGAAGAAGAAGAAGAAGAAGAACAAAACAACAACAACAACAACAATAACAACAACAACAACAAGAAAAAGAACAAAAATAATAAGAGGAAGAAGTTGATGTTGGTATCGTTATTGTTTTTGTTGTTGTTGAAGATGAATAAAAGTTTAAATAATAATATGTTTAATTAATCCCATAAATAACAAAAATATATAGTCCATAAACTAATTAATTAATTTAGAAATAAAATAAACACACATTTGTAAAAAGAAGTACAATTTATTACTGATAGTGTGAAGCGTCCAATGTTCTGATGATAGGGGGGGGGGGGGGGGGGGGGGCAGATTAGGTATAATGTCCAGAAACATTGCACCTAAATATTCTCTTTATGACGTCTGCCACCGGTCACGGTGTGTTTGATTTTAAGGTCGGTTTGTGGTAGGTGCTGTGGATGTCTCCTTCTCTTGCGGAAGTGTTAAACCCACCCACCCCGTGTCCTTGATACATTTCCTCTTCTAAACCTCTTTCACGCATCATTTACTCAAACTAAACCATCATCTCTGTTCTTAATAATTTTTTTTCACGTTGTGTAAATCTCTCTCTCTCTCTCTCTCTCTCTCTCTCTCTCTCTCTCTCTCTCTCTCTCTCTCTCTCTCTCTCTCTCTCTCTCTCTCTCTCTCTCTCTTGTTATTTTTTTTGCATGCATATGAAATACAATTACGTAGTACGTTGTCGACAGTTGCTGTCCAGACTGGAATTTGTTGACATTATATTGCTGTCTATACTAAAACAAAATAACGTGAGAAGTTTTAGAAACTTGAGAGTGAGACACTGTTATTATGCCTTAAGTTAAATGACGTAAAAGGACGGTAGTTGCAGAGAAGATTGAATTCATAACACCATATTTATCCATCTGTACAAGGCGGGCTTTTTAGTCCAAAATGAGGAAATTGAGAGGAGAGAGAGAGAGAGAGAGAGAGAGAGAGAGAGAGAGAGAGAGAGAGAGAGAGAGAGAGAGAGAGAGGGTGGATCAGGGGAGATAAGGGTGGTAGGAAGATGCATTAAACAAGCTTAGAATGGCAATATAGAAATCACCTTTCATGTTACGTACACATTCACAGGATACTTATCAACGATGACAACAAACAAACAAAAGGACTCGGGAAAAAAAAAAGAAAAAAACCATTACAGTTTACAACACGATGTTGCAAAATGCCTAGTTCATATTTACATAATATCCATACTTAAATATTCTTCTTCACAATTCCTTATTATGTACCCAACAATAAACTATATCATTTTAAATTCATTATTTAATAACAAACGAACCAAAACAACAAAGACAAGTATAATAAGTAGTAAGCTTAAAAGTATAACAAAATCGAGCAAAGAAGGACGACTATAGAAAGAAAATCTTATCTGATGAAAAATGCATTTGACAGAACGAAAGTCAGCGACAAAATAGAATGTATTATTTGACCAATTAAAAGAAAGAAATTAATACAGTGGCGCCAATACAATAATAAAATAAATAGGCCTACTGTAGGCTACAATATTCCTCGTACAGTTGTTGCCCATGCCACTTCTCCTCCCTCTTCCCCATCAACTTCACCGCCTACCCAAAGTTTTCATTTCCCCTTCCTTTTTATTCAGTTTCTGTATTTTCAGTTCTTTATTTTCTTTATTCCAAATGTTTTTCCCCTTTCTTGGAATAAAACAGAGGATCGCTAGAATTCAAAGCCTTGATCGTTTCTTCTTTTTAACCAGGTTTCTCGCCCTTTCAGATACTTCTCTCTTTTCTTCCTAAGTGTAAGGATGAGGTTTGTTGTTGTTTTGGCTGCGATGCATTCGGTTAACCCCCCCCTCTCTCTCTCTCTCTCTC
>CM072512.1:86471446-86483946 GCA_036898135.1 Oncomelania hupensis | reverse complement strand
CTTGAGGAAGACTGAAAGTGACGCTTGGTGGTTTGGCGAAGGGATACACGATCAATTTCAGATGAATCATCTGTTTCATTGGTAAGCGGATTGGATGAATGAACATTTTAGGAGAAAGTAATGTATATTTACTTTTGAACTCACTGCATCATCACACGCCTATGTTCAGTTTGCAAATCAACAAAAAAGTCTTAACATATTGTTTTCAGATCCCTAAACCTTGCACTAAGAGATGTTGAAAATTGCACTTTGACGGTTAAACATATGCTGAAATTTGCTGGACCGTAATTTGCGCTTAGTAATAATAGTCGTAGTGTCCGTCGGTCTCAATAGACCACGAGTTGGGGCGCTCTGAATTTCATTTTCATCTGACACTGACACACTTAAACTCTGGATTAATTAGGCATCACTCTGTTTTGGACCTTAATTTTGTTTATTTGCACTTTTTGTTTGCGGGTTTACTGTTGTACAATGGTTACGCCTATCTTGTTTACGTAGCGATTTCCACTGTTTACGGAGTTTTCTTATGTAAAATAGACAAGAGCGTGATCTTGGAATTACGTTGTGAAGCGCAGCTGAAGGGAGTAGACCCATCTATAATAAGAGAATGGGAGGGCGGAGGAGGGGGGTTTCTTGGCTTATTTTTGACGTTGGTGATTAATTATTGCTCATTTAAAGAACAGGCTCTGTAGTTAAGTGCAATGATTATATTGCATTTATCTTTGTAGTTTGGAATACACTAAAGTAATCTTTCCCCACTTTGCATTTAAATAATTCCTCTCCTCACTCCACTTCCCTCCCTCCTCAGAAAACTTGCATTATTTTAACATTTCCGTTCCAATTCTTATAAAATCAAGTTTTTTGCTTGCGCATTAAACCTCGAGATGATGTTACTATTTATTTAAAGTCCTTAGCGCAGTAAGCTTTCAAGCGTACCTAGTATTGAATAGACAAACTGAATATAACGTAACTTACTGATTGATTAATATTTTGATACAGACATGATAGAGTGCGGTGGAGTTTTTTTTTTCTTTCTTCCCCCTTTTGTGTATGCCGAGCGCTGAGATTTTACATCCGGGAATTTATTATAATTCCTTAAATGTACGTTTTACTAACAACATAGTCCTACTACACTCGCTGTTTAAGACGAAATTGTGCACTGACTTGTAACGTTTATAAGGGTATTCCCCATTTCAACCAGCTCTGGGTATTCAAGTATTATTCTTGTATTTTATAATATTTTCTTGGTATGCTATCTCAGCAGACACGGAAACTATGTTCTGTCGTCCAAGGCATGATAAGGAGGTTATATCCTGAAAGTGGATTCAAGGATTGTCCATCTCATAAAATGAATGTTTTACTGTTCAAGCAGTTCTCCCTGCATGTTACTACTACGCGGCAAAATTGTCCTTCTCACCTTCTGAGAAGTGCCAGGACCATTAAAAAAAAGAAGAAGAAAATATTGTTTTAGATTTTATATATGGATCTTGAAACTAGATTACTTACTGTTTCGGTCCGCTGGCTAGGACTTAACGCATGAGTTTACAACTATTTCTTTTACTGGTATTTACCGGTTTTATTTCATCGCGAATGCTTTAACGTTCTCTTACTGTTCCCAAGGATTTTACATTATCTTATGTACCTTGGCGTGTTATACAAAACGTGATAGTAGAATATTGTGCTCTGCAAACATTTAAGACTGCTTTGGCGCATTTTTGATACCATCAGATTGCTCTTTTGTTATAATCCTATAGTTTACTGTTGCTATTCTTTTTTCTCGAACTGTAAAGCTCTTGTAGTTTTTTAGTTATCACAACAACTAAAACCTCGGAAGCGTTGTGCTGCGTTAACTGTATAGGTGTGCCTTTTTGTGGTATTTTTAGTAATTCTTGTCTTCACTCACGTCCGTCCATGTGCTTCGTGTAGCGACACAGGTTTTTGGGGAAGTCAGCACTATGAAATGTACTGTTTCGTGGTTGCATGTTGTGTTAAATTGGTTTAACAACGCTGAGTGAACAACATACAAAATCTACCTATTCGGTGCAGAATCATTGGATGTTCAGTTCAATTTTCAGGTTGTTTAACGTTGATGTGATTCCATAGTTACGTTGGACATGGCATTTATTTGCTTATTTCTGACTGTCTCGTAATTCACAATGATAATGCCAAGTTAACTATCTCATACCTTTACATAATACGCATTATGCCGTAATGGAATGCTTGATCGTCCTAGCTCGACTAAACAATTCAAACGCACACACAAACATACAGGCACACGCATATACGCCCTCAAACACACAGATATCTCTCCTTAATTTATTTCAGTCGTGTCAGCTGACAAGTGTAAAGTATCGTGCCCTGAGGTAGCTAGTACCAGTAATAAGCCCGTAATTAGACATAAGTCTGTGTGCAGAGTATTATACTATAATGAATTATTACGCGGTACTGTGCTGTATATTGTATTCGTGTCTGACCTATTGTACTCATAGTGTTCCACCACTGGTTCAATATACCAGAAAAAAGGGGACTCAATTTAACCCTACACTAGTATTTGTAAATCTTCAGCAAATGCAAGATGCTCGAAGAGCACTAACAATTTATTTATGAACAGAATTACTGCAGAATGACCGGGTATTGTTCACAACATCATCCACATACATTTCATTCTTTAAAAATCCAAATCTCGCCAAAGACTGTCAAACAATATTTTAGACAACAATGGGTGAAAAAAACAAGTTGAGCTCACCGTCCGCGCGTCTTCTTTTGTAAACGCCATGATACGTGTGCAAGGGAAGCAATTCATATGTAAGGAAAAAAATTTAGGATCTATGTCCCTTTAGTTTCAGAGATAATGCAGTGATCCAATTTACAGCGAGGTCCTAGTTACCCACCTTTCCCTTAAATGTATACTCAAAATCGCTTTTTTTTTAACTTCTAAATGAAAATGGCCGTGAGCTTTAGGCAATATGGAAAGACATAACGATCACCAATAAGATTGTTTTTTTCTTAAGGTGTGGAGAGGTGGTGGGGGGGGGGGAGGTAGGGGTAAGGGTTGAAGATGGCGGCTGAGGCGGAGTGCGCGGGATCGTGACGATCTGATGCGTGGGCGGGAAACGTCTTCCTCCGTCTCCTCGTTCTTTTTCATTCTCCTCCTCTTCCTCATCATTCTGTACCGACTCCGGAGGAGGTTGCTGTTGTTGTTGTTGATGATGATAAATAAAAACTGTTTGATGATGATGATGATGATGATGATGATGATGATGATGATGATGATGATGATGATGATGATGATGATGATGATGAAAAACTGTCTTCAGGAACACAACAAAAAAGATTGAAGAAGGCGGAAAACAAACCAGTGTATAGGAGCGACTCAGTGGATTTTGTTCTTTTAACGGCCCCACGAATTCGTGGCAGAGATGATTGTCGTTGTTTTTTTTTAAAGAAATTATTTTATTTTATTTTAATAATTTATTATTTTATTTTATTTTTTGCATTGGGCTTTGTCAGCCCGTGTGCGAGTTTGTCTTCCATCTGCAACTCTGCAATAAGTGTGCTAACTGCCCTTGCCTATATGGAGAGAACAGAATATGCACCTGGGCCCAACGAAATAGGCAACAAGACAGTGTTTTTTTAGGTGACTGGCGGGTTAGAGCCAGGGACCGGAGTTATGAGCGCGACTTACACTACAGGCCAGCGACAAGCAACTTTCAGTTTCGCGACTAGGTGCGCGGGTTATGAGCCCCGATTACTACAGTCGCCGGAACCGATAGTCGCTCAAACACAGTCGTGGCACCCCCCTCGACCAGCGGGCGTCAAGGCACAAAAACTCTGCAATCGGCTTACCTTTTGTTGGATCTTACTGTGCGAGAGAGAGAGAGAGAGAGAGAGAGAGAGAGAGAGAGAGTGTGTGTGTGTGTGTGTATGTGTGTGTGTACTTTTGATTGCTGACAGTACAAACTTGTGCCGTGTATTATGTTTTGTGGATTGTGAGTGAAGAGATCTTAATTGTTTTTAATGTTTTTATCGTTGTATTATTGAAGGCAAATTTTTGTAATATTTCAAGCGAATAAAAGTTTTATATCATGTCCGGTCCATTTATTTTTTCCACGTCTAATATGAAATACATTTGAATAAGCTTTCAATAAGAAAATCGGTCAAGCTGTACTTATCTTTATATTCTCTCTCTCTCTCTCTCTCTCTCTCTCTCTCTCTCTCTCTCTCTCTCTCTCTCTCTCTCGCTCTCGCTCTCTCTAAATATGTTTAGTTATTGGCTTTAAATGGAGCTTTTGCACTAGCAATTTATTTCTTGTACTTCCAAAAACTAGTACCTCAAAGAAGAACTTTTGGGGGCACCGCCAAATGAAGGGACACTGTAATAGATGAGTAAAGAACTGATGTAAAGACAGAAAGAAAACAATCCCTATTAAAATAAATTAGCAATCAATCTAACCTAAAACAACACACAAAATCAAAATCAGAAAGTAGGCGGAAGCCACGAGGAGATGGGATTGATAGGCACGAATAGTGCTAAAAATAGAACAGGTTGAGCGACTTCCAAGTCGCCCAGTAGACGGCACAGCTCGGTGGACTTCATAGGCGTCCGTACTGAACGTCGTCCAACTATTGGTAGTGTTTTTCATAACCCCGGCCCCAGCAGTCGAAAGTTTAACGGCTTGTTCTTAACCCCTTGTTCTTAGCGGAAACGGAAGGAACTAAACAGGGAAGGAGGCATGGAAGCGATTGGAGATGGGTTGAGAGATCGAGGAGAGGAGTGGAGGAGGAGAAAGAAAGAGAGAAAGTTGAGGAGGGATGGGAGTAAGATTGAGGAAGGATGGGAGAGAGAGAGAGAGAGAGAGAGAGAGAGAGAGAGAGAGAGAGAGAGAGAGAGAGAGAGAGAGAGAGAGAGAAGTAAATTTGATTGAGGAAGACGAAGAGAGAAAGAGGAAGATTGAGGAAGGAGGAGGAGATAGAGATTGAGGAAGGAGAGGAGAGAACATCACAATGATTAATTAAACAAAAATGATTGTGATGAAGATCCTCCTCCTTCTCCTCCTACTCTTCCTCTTCCTCCTCCTCCTCCTCTTCCTCCTCCTCCTCCTCATCATCATCATCATCCTCATCATCATTATCATTATCATCATCATCATCCCTCCTCCTCACCATTATCAACTATATCAATATTACAATAGCGAGGACGATTACGATGATGCGATTTTTAACGATAGGAGAAGAAAAAAAATGGAAAGCCGCCCTTAACGGAAAAGTGATATGTTTTCACGCTATAACAACAATAACAACAACACAACAAAGTGCTCATCGGGAGAACTGTGACGTGTTGGTGCTTTTAGTTTGATTGCTGCTTGCATTATTTACACCGTGATGATTGAAAACCGAAGCGGATCACGGGTGTATGCTGTCTTTCATCTATGCTTGATCGATTTAAGAGGCTACAAGCTGGTGGGAAAATAAAATACAAGATAAGGACATTGACAGTTTCGATTTCTTGTCATGCAATCAGTGCTAATTGTTTTCTTCTATTCGTACAAGTTTTGCTAATATGATTAGGCCTTTATATCGATAAATAGAAGGATCATACTTGCCAAGGGTAGGCAGAAAATCTCAATTGGTAGTTAGCTTGCAGGGCGTGCAAAGCGATCCAGGATTTGATTCTCGAGGGTGACAAAATATTTATTTTCCTTCACATGAGTCGTCTTTTCTATTATGACTATTTGGATCTTGATCCATTTCCATGGCGTCATCTCCGTGGCAGGTGTAAACAACCCACTCATATTGTAAAAGAACCAATTTAATTATAAATAAATAAACAGACTAGTAACTTAGTAAGAGAATAGAATTGGGGGGAGAAGAAGAAACTAAGCTTACCACCAGTGTCCTCGGAAGACTGGACCTGTACGCTGACCTTCAGAGAAAGGAAGGATAACCTATTAAAGCCATCTGCATTATAAGGCAGAGTTACCCGTGATCGAATCAGAGTGCGGTACCTTGGAAAATGGTATCCTGTTGCAATGGTCGAAAATATCTGTAGAAAGAATCTCGTTCTCTTCTTCCAGCTTTGAGCTCAGAATCGATGGTAAAATGGTTGCTTGCCCATGCGTTCGTCGCATTTACGAGTAGATTGCACGATCATGTAATTTAGTTTCTTCTTCTATTCTTGTACATCTCGTTTCCAGCGTCTCGCGCAAGAGCTAAAACGCGGCTGTCCTCTGCGCTGATGCGTCATCATTCATCGGCAGTTAGCATTAGGCCTACATGTACAGAAATCTAGTAAAATGGCTGCTTGCTGGTGCTTTGGTCGCATCTTATGTGTAGATTGCGCTTTGAGTTGGTTTTCACGGATAATCGTGCTTTATAAAAACTTTTTATAGTTATTTTACAATCGTGTAATTCCCCCCTACCCCCCAATTTTGTTGTTGTTTGTTTGTTTGTTGTTGTTGTACATCAAAATGCACAATCCGCAGCAGAGAGTGTTACATTTAGTCTACACTCTTAAACAGGCCAGGCTGGTTCAGGCGAATATTTTCGAGGACTCAGATACTCCACTGCAAACTACATTACGATTCCAATCGAGGACATGCGAGAAGATGGATCATTTTGCGACATCCACTTGTCGGTTTAATCCAGCCCAGAGGCGGCCTCAAGAGACCCTTACATAGTGGAGCAAAAATAGAAGAAAAAAAAAGATTTTTGAAGAGTTTGCGCATTCGTCTGGATGTAGGCTTAAATCAGGCAATGCAACAGCAGATGGTCATGAAGTTTCCTCTGTCCTCAACCACATGCATTAGGATCAGTTGTATACGTTAAGTAGGTTTGCTTGCACTCCCTTGCAAAATCACATATATAGCAATATCATTGCACGGTTTATTTGAAGATATAGATAAATAAGTGTGTACAAGTTCTAATTAAACACAGGAGTAAGCAATCTCATGTAAGGAAACAGAACTGCAACAGCATTGTCTGGGGCACGAGCCTTATAATAGGTAAAATACTGCAGGGGTTAAAGGTATGATTTTTAAAGGAATGCTTCGCTTTGCAATGTAAAAGTTTGGATTCATTTTTACGACCTCTTGAAACGATTCTTGAAATAGTGTTTAGCTTCTGTGTGCCTTTCATCAGCTGTCTTTTGGACAACTTAAGCAGTTTATGTTATTTTAATTTTTAAAAAAATTGACAATAAAAGTGGTTTAACTAAAAAAAAATATTATTAAAACAAAATAATATACTTTTTAAAATACCTGTCAACGTGTACTAGTTATGGAATAATAGGGTCGTTGGCAGTGCCGGAAGTAAAGGGCAGATAGCAGTCTATTTTCAAGATTGTCTTTGCTCCCAAGGGAATCTCGTTTCGAGAATTGACGTAAATGCGCACGTGCGCGCGCTCACCCAAACACATACCCACACCCAGACTCACAAACATTAAACATACACATTTTCGCGCCCTCGCACACAAACAGACAGAAAGACAGACACACACACACTCACACACGCACACACACACAGCACAGATATGCACACATACACATACAGAGAGAGAGAGCGAGAGAGCGAGAGAATGTACTACATCTATATGACACATCTATTTATGAAATTGCATATTCTGTCATTACTGGATCAAATTTAAACAAGCTGTTGTAAATTTTAAAGTTGTATATTGTGTGTTTCTGATACATTTTGTGAAAGACATTAAATAACACACACGCGCGCGCGCGCGTTCTCAAGCACGCACGCACACACACACACACACACACACACACGTAAGACTTACACACGCACACACGCACTCACACACACACTGGCTACATTTTTAAAGCGATTTATGGATTACTGTTGTAACCATGGATACGTTTCTAGGTCGCCATCAGGTAAAACTAATTGATTATACTTGTTGAAATTAGCTGAACATTGGGAGTCTAGTTGCGCGCGGCATGCATTCATTAATGTCATCTATTTGTTGGTTATTCTGTTATTGTCTGAGAGACCACTCTTGCTGCGGCCTGACTATAGTAAATGGTGAATGAAGAGAACTGGATCTGTGTTTCCTCCACACAAAAAATGAGAGTCCTTGGGACTCCCAGGTATACAATTTTAAGAGTCCTTGTGGAAATTTTGAGAGTCCCCAAATCTGAAAAAGAAATGTAAAAACAAGTTCAAGCCTCACTGTTTTTCTTTTTTTTTACTCTGTTAAAGCGTCACATTAGTTATCATAATCATATAAAACCAAACAATTAAAACATGTATTAAATGTTTATTTAAGCCTGAGTCGCTTGGTTGCTGCAAACTCCTTCAGAGCACCCTGCACAACAGCTTCTGGATCTGTACTTGATGTTGCTGTGGATGAACGGGTTTTGGGCCCAGTCAACCAAGTCAGAAGTGACATGATCGTGTATGATAGAATCAAAGAATGGATTCACGAAGATTTCTTCTGTTCGGTGAATGGATTGCTTGGAGGAAGTTTACAATGCGCGCGCATGCGATTTTTAAGGACGACAACTCCCGACACAATCTTTAATCGTCTGCAATGGCAGTCTCAGTTGGGTTCTGATTCTGATTATGCCGTGAATTAGTTCGCCACTCGTTGGTCGTAGTTTTGACTTCAGCGATTCGAAAAAACATTTTCTGCGTCATTTTTCATATTTTGTGCGTAATTGACGCACTACTGTGCGTAATCGGGAACACTGCTGGATGGAAAGAAACATTGTTCATCATTCACCGAGCATGCGTGTGTGTGTTTGGGTGGGTGTGAGAATGTCTGAGAGAGACAGACAGACACAGCAGATGAACTAGATGTAAATAATTCTTGGTCAGCACCTTGGTTAGTAAAACATGCAATTTCTGTCTATTTACAGCGTATATTGTGCAATTGGGCAATGATTCATATCTGTTTGGTGACGCGCATGCGAGATTGAGAGAGAGAGAGAGAGAGAGAGAGAGAGAGAGAGAGAGAGGGAGGGAGGGTGGTGGTGGTGGGGGGACAGGGGGGTGGTGGTTGGTGAGTTGGATGTAAATTGATACGTTGACCAATAAAACATGCCATTTCTATCGGCTGTTGAGGCTGCAGATGAATGAGCATTTAAATCGGGTGCAAAGAAAATAGGACATTGTGCTATGAGGCAATGGATTTATGTCTGTTTTTCACGGACCTAGAGTGCTTAAGGAAACTAGACGAAGATAAACATTTCTGAGGGGGAGAGAGAGAGTGAGAGAGAGAGAGAGGAGGGGGAGAGAGAGAGGAGGGGGGGGGAGAGGGGGGGGAGAGAGAGAGAAGAAAATAAATCGGATATTAGGCTGCGAAATAAACCTAATGCAATAATGCAGAATGTCAGGTAAATGGAGAGGAGACAGACTTTCAAAGCCCATCAGTTAATTAGAGTCAGCCTCTTGCGTCCACTGGTCCGCCCATTTTGCAGGTCTCAGAGTTGATAAAAGATAAAAGAATAAACACACGGGTACGCCCTAATGACCAAATACAGGTAAAGCACTAGGCTTTCGGTTTAGAATATATATATATTTTTTTAAGTGACAAAAATTGCTTCGATTTGAGTCGAAAACGAAGTAGTACTTCCTAACTTGGTAACTATGATACTTTGACCTCGATGACTATTTGAGTTGATAAATAAGCTGTAGCCTAGTTCCAAACTGGGTGTGCAGGCCTTGATCTCTAATACCCAATGTACAAGCTGTCGACTGTAAACGGTAAAGCCAGTAATGGGGGTGATTTGATGGCATGGCATAGCATCTCTGCATCATTACACTGCACGGCTCAGGGCAATGCCATACATCTCTCGCTAGGAACTGCATTGACACTAGTCTTCACTGCTGATGCATGATACAAGGCTTTCTATTTACAGACACCGGCTTGTATTGTCTGTGTGTGCACGCTATACAGCTCATAATACCTGTGATGCAAAACAAATATTGAGCCTTTGCTCTATCCTTGATGCTAATCAATGAGTATCTGCGGTATCATTATTCCGTGATGCAATACAGACACTAGGCGTTTTGCTGTATCATTGGAGTAATCAAGGACATATTCTGTGCCATTATTTTAAGTCTATGTTTGATGAATTGATTGATGAGTGTCCCATCTAAATGTTCTGAGATAAGGAAGGCCCTACTTTTGTTTTGTATGATGAAACCTCATCTAATTTTGACTTCAGCTAAAAGTTTTTGTTGTTGTTGTAAAATGCAATTAGTCATCCTGCTACCCCGGTCCTGATTTGGCTCGAAGAGTTCGCTGGACCTAAAGCAACAATCAATCAATCAATCAAAAATCCTGCTACCGAAGTCAAAAATAGTTATGGTCAGACAGAAGTCAGTCATACTGCTAAGAGTCTTATCAGTATGGCTGACTTCTGTCTGACCGATGAGAGGTAGTAGTATATAACAGAGTACATCATTAATCAGTCCGACTGACGTTTCTGCCGGGCCTGTGTCAAACTGTGTGTGGTATCGACTGTGTGATGATCCATGCACATAATTTCTTCTGTATGCCTTTCGGAATTACGTATGCATACATATTCAAATTTGTTTCTTGTGACACTCTTTTATTTATTTTTTTTTTGAGGGGGAGGTTTATCATATTCTACAGCACATGTTTATGTTTGTGGGCGTATAATCTTACTAAACCCCCCGTTGGGGTGCCGGGGGTTTCAGTATAAATAGTATCCCCACTTTCTGGAAATTTAGTGCTTTAAATTCCCACTGTCGCTGTCTTTCTCATTTGCTCTTTCTCATTCCTGCTCTTTTCTATCAATCTGCTATACTATCGTATTCTTTGCTAGACCAGTCTCCTACCTTTTTTCTTGAAAACTCTTCCGGGACAAGACTCCTTGTTTGTGTATGAGGTCTGTTGCATTGGATCAGCTTGGGAATATCGGACGCTTTCTGCCAGGTGGTCACTAGGGCTTCCTATGTCTATGATGTTATTATTTAGCAATGTAGGCATTTTATATGTATGTGTTTCGTTAATAATTTATAATGAGGTTTGTATTCTATTTTGTTTTTGCAAACGGGGGTTCGATAAGTTGGGGTGAAGCCTCAGCCGTCCCCTGCGTGGGTCTTTATTGTAAAGTGACTGGCTGGTGGAGAGCTTTCGGTTTTACCACTAGGGTTGTTTCAGCAGATCTTTTATGCGGATCTGGGGTTGTCCGGTCCTGATTTGGCTCGGAAGAGTCCGCTGGACCTAAAGCAATAATAACACTATGTAACACAATTTTTGTTCCTGGCTTCTAAGTGTTATATTTCAATTGCTTATGTCTAAAGTACGTGAAAAAATGACTTCATTAAGCACAAACTTTGCTTACACGACAACAGCACGAAGAAAACTAGTTTTTGTGAAAATAGAACGATTTTTTTTTATTTTTCGTCATTATGATCAGGTAAAAACAAAAATTGCACAAGGAATAGACAAACACAGTCGGAAACCACTCAACAAGGTTCAGAAATGTGTAGATTTTCTAGATTTACGATTGTACTGTGAATCACTCTCTCAGTTCAGTTTATACAGTTATAGTCCCCAACACAGTATGCGTATAGGAGACTTTGGTATTATGATGTCCATTGATATAAGAGGTCGTGCTGCAGTAAGAGGTCATATGAAGAGGGAGTGCGGGACGCTGCTACGACGTCCGGAAAAAGACGGAGATGGATCAATGGCAGGCATGAGGGGAAGGAGTACGAACGAACGGCGGCAGGGGTAGGACCGGGGTGCCAGGGAGGCCGCCAAGGCCAAGGGAGGGCAAGCACAGAGGGGGAAGGGTGGAGGGCCTAGCAGTGACCAGGAGGGCGGGGGGAGGGGAACGTACCTAAGTAGATAAAAATCCTTCAGGACCACATTAAAAGTCGAGGAGGGCCGGGTAAAAGCTATAAACAATCAAGAATGGACCCATAAAACAAGGAGGGGAAAAAATGGTACAGTGAGATAGGGAAAGTGATTCATGAAAACGGATACCCAGGACACAGGGGTCAACTGAAGGTATGAGTCATGTGGAGGGGATGGTCAATCATGGAAACGGATACCCAGGCCCCGTGGGGTCGACTGAAGGTATGGGTCATGTGGAGGGGATGGTCAGTCATGGAAACGGATACCTAGGCCCCGTGGGGTCGACTGAAGGTATGAGCCATGTGGTATGGGATGTCAATCATGAAAACGAATACCCAGGATCCAAGGGATCAACTGAGGTATAAGTCATGTGGTGAGAAATGTCAGTAGTGGTATCTAATACCCAGGACAAAAGGATCAACTGAAGGTATGAGTCATGTGAGGGGAGTGGTCAGTCATGGAAACGGATACCCAGAACCCATGGGGTCGACTGGAGGTATGAGCCATGTGGTATGAGAGCAAGGTAGCAGAGCGGTATAAGTCAGGACGTGGTAGTAATACCCAGGACCCAATGGGTCAGCTGAGGGTACAATCCGTGTAGTAGTAGCTGAGTGGGAACATGTCACTTAAGTAGAGCATACCCAGGACCCAAGAAGGT
>CM072512.1:86266446-86466446 GCA_036898135.1 Oncomelania hupensis | reverse complement strand
GGCGTTAGAAAATACATTAGTTAGAGGATACTATTAATACCATCAGAGTTTTATTTTATAATGAAACCAGGGAAATAAAGGGTAATGATAAATGGGAAGGCATAGGTCAGATCAGGTTCACACACACAAACACACACACACCCTCACACACACACACCCAGACTCACCTACACATATACAAACACACACACACACACGCACACACACATGCGCATGTGGAATAATGACATGCAAAACATAACATACAATGCTATAAGATCAAACGATGCTGAAACAAAGAGAGTGCAACAATTAATAAATAGTAATTCAAAACACATGTCCGATGAAATAGGTCGTGGGCTGTAATACAAAAGTGAATAAATAATCTTGTTGTTGATTTCAGCTGATAGCCATCGTGCTGGGGCTGAGTACATGCACCTTCGTTTGCCCAAGCGACCACGTCGACCTCACAAAGGCAGTCGATCCAAGAAACGAAGCTCGGAGAAGAATATCACAGAGGGAGGCATTAATCCAGGTAAATATTATGTCCTTACATTTAGGGAGAGACCGTGTGTAAGAAGATTTTAACAAAATATATTACCTAAACTTTAACGATTTGTTTTTATGTGCGTGTGGGATTTTTACAACTTACTACAAGGTATTAACTGAACATTTTCGGTCTCGTTTCTTTTAAAGTATTTGGTCTGTTTTGTGTTTTGTTTGGTTTTCAAATTATAGCTTATTGTAGCATTTAAATTCAAACTAAATCATCACTTCCAACATTTTTTTCGGTTGTTTGTCTTTTTTGCTAAAAGTATAATGCACCTATATTACAAATTTCACCTAACAGCATTTTAAATATATACATAAAAAACTAACTTGTATGGTTTTGTGCTTGTTTTTAATTCTCAATTTTTTCCTTCACATTCATTTGAATTGTTCTGCGCTTTTGTTATTTATTAACAGAAAATTTCTTTTCGTTTACATATTATGCTCACTTTTGGATGTTGATAGGATGCAATACAGTAATGCAGTAACACTATCTAATTTGCACTTTGCCACATGGCATGTTGTGTCTCATCGTAGTTTTCTTCTTTCGTCGCCATTGTTTTATTATCAGTTATATTTAATTAATGTGCGTAACTTTCATGTACATATATTGCTGTTTTTTGGAAGTGTGGTAACAATGATCGGATTTTTTCATTCCTTTCGCTCTCTCGGCAGACCAACAACAACCTGTTTTTGTGCCAGGTAAAACGACACACACAATAGTGCATGCCATATTGATGATTATCAAGAAACCGTATATTCCTATTGTATATATCTATGATTAAAGATGAATATTTGCATGAAATATCAGAAAAAAATAAATGAAATATAAAGGTGCCAATATGAAATTAGTCAGACAGCTTCTATAATTATAGTAGAAGCTGTCTGAATTAGTATAACGCAATCTGGGATGTACTCTATAAATCATATTGACTTTTCTGCTATGTATGGGGCATACATTCAAGGGCACCATCGTTGGTGTATTATGATTTAGATTATTATGACATTTGGAAATTACTTACTGCAAAGAAAATAAGGTACCTTTCGTTGGGAGCTGTGGCAAATGCTTTGATAATATGGAATCACATAAGTAACATTGTAGAATCGAATGCGTTTGGGATATCTTTGCTTGTTCTGATTTATTACCATATGTATATCCGTAGTAATTAATCATTCGTTCATCTCTGTCTCTCTCTGTCTCTCTATGTCTCTCTCTCGCTCTGTCTGTCTGTCTGTCTCTCTGTCTGTCTGTCTGTCTGTCTCTCTCTCTCTGTCTCTGACTCTCTCTCTCAAAGCTCTCCTTCGAGCATTATTGATTGTATCGTAAAATTCTTCTACATTACAATTTAGACAGAATTCTTGTTGCTACCAGATCTTTAATCCTAAACACAAGTCTTCTTCTTCTTCTTCTTCTTCTTCTTCTTCTTCTTCTTCTTCTTCTTCTTCTTCTTCTTCTTCTTCTTCTTCTTCTTCTTCTTCTTCTTCTTCTTCTTCTTCTTCTTCTTCTTCTTCTTCTTCTTCTTCTTCTTCTTCCTCCTCCTCCTCCTCCTCCTCCCCCTCATCTATATCACAATCTCGATGTGTTCCTTGCCATTATCAGATTTAAACGCCGCATTCATAATCCTTTTTTTTTCTTCTCCCTCGTCTTTATGATCATGTGTATTATCTGTAGTATCCCTCTATCGCTGTTGTTATCAAGCTCCCAATCTCTTTCTTACGTGTGTTCTTTACCACGTTTGTGTATTCTCTTCCAACGAATCTGCGTGTTGCATGTACAGTACTTTTTCATTCCTCCTTCTCATTTGGTTTTTGCGCTTTTCTTTTGCTATCCTCGGAATCCCTGCATTTTCTCATTATTATCGGCGTTCTTCTCAATTTTGTAGTCTCATTCCGAGTATGTATTAAGTGTCTTCTTGGCACTCGTTGTTTTCCTCCTCCTCATCGTTTGTGTTAGATTATCATCCCCCCAAATTATTGCATTTTGTGTAGAATCTGTTTCGCACATGTTGTTCTCCAGGCTGTTATGTTTGTGTCGATGTCCTATATATTTACAGTCCCAACGCGTACCAATGTCAGAAAATCTACATGCTACCATTAATCACATTGGAGCGATATGTACAGGTGTTGTTTTGTGTAGAAAAGCATTTTTTTTATACAATGCGTATGGTACTTGTTCATGCAGTTGACGCCCTTGTCCTTACTTCTTAACGTAAAGTAGTTTGAATCGGATTGACATACTTTCTTTCATTTTGAAACAAAAAAGTTTTGATTTAAAATCCTTCAGCGTCAAAAACAACTGTTTTCGTTTTATTTTGTTTTTTGCTGCCGTCTTCCTTTGAGTACGCAAATTATAGGACTAATTCATAAACTTAATTAAATATGGATTTATTTGTAGTATGTTCTATCTTCATCATTTTTATGAAATGTAATTATTTGAACGCTTAACAGTTTGAAACAAAGGATGTACAGTTTCGCACAGAAATGTTAATTCAAACCAAATTGAACTGCCTCCTTTTCGCTGTTAATTTTCCTATTTAATTGCTGTTTCATCAGCAGATTTCTGGAAATTTAATCATTTGAAATTTTACTAGTTTGGATCAACATTATAGATATTTTCGAGCGATTTTGTATAATTTTAATATTGCAGTTTTTAATTTTACTCGGCCTTAGATTCAGCAAATCAACATTATATTATGTGCAGAATTTGTGTTCTTTTTATGTTAATAATATGCATATGTGTTATACCTTTGTGAATGCGTGCGTGGGTACCGTACAGTTCACATGTTGACGGATATGCAATAGTTTTCCTACTCCTTCGCATGAGAGTATAAACCTAGGTCTAGTCTGTGTCGCATACATTCCATCATAACGGACTTTAAAGATCCTGACGCTCATGTCCTAGACGGGAGAGTGCCGGTGACAAGAACACACCTAAGTCCTTCTCCCCCATCCCTGGCTGCCCAGGATTGTGCTCAGTTGTCCGGGCGTCAGACCATGCGCCCAAAGGCTGCGGGTGGGCGTCTCGGGCGGTTTGAGTTAGATCCTGTATCGGCCAGCGCGTTGAGCGGCTCTTAAGCTGGACAAGCGCTATATAAGAACGATTAAATAAATAAAATAATAAATAAATAAATAGTGTGGACTGAATTGATTGTTTCCTTCAACGGTTTAGTGTAATGTGTAATTATGTAGTCGTAATTGTACGTATACATCAACTATTAGAGATGCAAATACCGCGATCAGTTAAGTAGATCCAAGGCAAAAGTGCAGAATTATTATATTCTTAATTTTATGCTAAGTTTATTGCTCATGGCTCCAACTACTCCTTCGGATGAGAGTATAAACCGAGGTCTAGTCTGTGTGTCGCATACATTCCATCATAACGGACTTTAAAGATAATGACGGTCATGTCCTAAACGGGTGAGTGCCGGTAACAAGAACACACCCAGCATGCACTTGGTCCTTCTACCCCATCCCTGGCTGGCCAGGATAGTGCTCAGTTGTCCGGGCGTCAGACCATTCGTCCAAAGGCTGCGGTTGGGCTTTTCGGGCGGTTTGAGTTAGATCCTGTATCGGCCAGCGCCTAGAGTCTGGTCAAGTACGGCGAGATAAATGCGCTATAAAAAATCTTCAATAATAATAATAATAATAATAATAATAATAATAATAATAATAATAATAATAATAATAATAATAATAATAATAATAATAAGAAGAAGAAGAAGAAGAAGAAGAAGAAGAAGAAGAACTAAGAACATTTATTTTATATCCATTTCTATTACTCATCCTTTCTTACGGATGCATATTGCGGTCTAATTGCCATGTCCTATTTATCTTTAGCTTTGATTGGATATTTACTTCTTTCTTTATTACCTGTTTCTCAATCTGCACCATTCTGTCTTAACATTGGGTATATGCATGTTCTTGACGATTCTTGTTCTTGTCTTGCTTTTCTTGAAATTTCACTGGCTAATTTCATATCTGATTCCGAATCTATATTCCTTTTGTATTTTTTTCTATAATCTTTTCTCTCACTTCGTCCTTCTGTATTATTTTGTTTTGCGTATTGCATGTTAATTAATGATCATATTATCGTGCACGCACGCAGCGAGTTTAAGGAGGCGCAGAAATGGTACGCAGGGTGAAGGTCAGTGCCATGGATGTCGTATGCTTCAAGGTGACCTTGATCATTGCATGTGGGTGTTCATTTAAACTCTAGGTTACTGCGTGCAATAATTGTGCTAATTTTATCAAGCTGCCTTTGTTGTTGATTACGGTGATGAGGAAGGAGGTAGTTGGAGAAGGAGAAAAGAAAATTGGGAAATTAAGAGGTGGGAAAGAAGAAGAAAGAGATGGAGAACAAACAGAAGAGGAGGAGGAGGAGATGGAGGAGCAGATGAGACAGATGAAGATGATGGTCAAAAGACAAGGACCAGAATTATCTTTAATTGGAGAGAGCGTGTCATTTCGTGCACCGTTAAAACAGAACAGAACAATGTTTATTTATGCATCTATTTTATTTTATCGTTCATATATAAAACGCCCTTTTTGAGCTCAAGAGCTGTTGAGAACAATGCTGTTGTTGCAAGATTACAAGAATAACATCACGATTGTGAACTCTCTAGCACCAGATTTTGTGTGGGTCTTTTGGCATTAGTTGTTAGTACATGTATTTACATATTCCTTCGCCTCGCCATAGTTAATTGTTAATGTGACGTAGTTTGGGCACATGCTGTTTTTACTTTATTGTAAGGTAAAGTTGAACTGGTGAATTTCGCCATTTGTTAGCCTTAATGTGGGTTTTGTTCATTTTGGAATAAACTGAATGAGTCGTATTTTTAAATTCTAGTTGTCATTTCCTTTGGTGATTTTTTATGTATATATATAGTCTATTCATGTCCAGTTCAGTTTGTGAATGAAGCTGTTTGAAATGGAGTAGTTCGATCCGCCTGTGTTTCAATAGATGCTTAATTTTCTGTTGTTATTTACAGCTTTTGATGTTTTATTTCAGGTGTATTGGGTTAATTTTCAATTCAACGAATTTGACGATCGACATTTTAATTATCAGACATACATAAACACTTGGAAAAAAACACCAAACAATTCATATAAAAAGCAAAATTAAATATACATTCTTTCCTAACTCGTTTTCGTTCTAATTCAGTGGGTTATACAAAAATCAAACAATCAGATCCCGAGTTACGGGATAGGATAGGATAGGATCAGATTTGCTCATTATAGGAATTAACATGATTTTAACATCATTATAATCTGTATGCAAGACCCCTACCGAAATCACATGATATTGTATTTACCTATGATAATGTTCATGTAGTTATAGAGCATCACATTCCGTATGAACATAATTAATTATTCACTTCGATTGCAGAAAAGAAAAAAAAAGAGTAACAAAAGTATGAAAAAGTGCTTTAAAATTTTTTTGTAAAAGCACGTTTAAACGATCTATTCTATTATGAATTGCAGTGAGCCTGACTCCGAGCGAGCAGATTCAGCTACTGCTAGGCGACGCGGATGAGGGCACCACGGCTCCCAAAATCTTCTGTCAGATGGACGTCCTCCACAAGTTGGCCGACGCATGCGTCTGGAGAGAAACGGCTCGGTAAGGAAGAAGAGGATGGGGATGATGGCGATGGTTGATGATGATGGGGTCGATGATATGATGAAGAATACGGTAACAAAACAGAAAAAAACGACGACGATGAAAGCAGTAGTGTGGTAGTGATAATGGCGTTGAGGACCATAGTTCGGGTATGTCGATGATGACGATGATAACGGTGGAATCGATATGTTAAGAGGAGGCCGACGGTGATGTTTACAGCGGTGATGATGATGACCACGATTTTGGTGATGATAACGGCATCATTATGACGATAGCTTATGGTTTCACACTGCTGCAGAAGATTAAGAGGACAACTAAACACATTGTTCTCGGTGCCATTCTTTAGGACTATACAATATGTATTATTGGCTTACATTTCCTATTTCAATTGTAGGTGGGTGAAGTACGAGGAGGATGTGGAAGAAGGAGGAGAGCGCTGGTCCAAGCCCCATGTGGCTTCCTTGTCCCTACACTCGCTGTTTGAGCTGAGGTCAGGCCTGACGTCCGGCGCTATTATGCTAGACATGGACGCCACCAACGTCTCTCAGTTCGCAGGTACACCTTTTAATCGATCGAATTGAGATCTAACATATCCATTGCTAACTCTCACGAGTTGAAATTCTTATAATTCTGATGTTATTATAAAGAAGACTTTCAAGAAGACGTTAATTAAAAAAAAAATAAAAAACTACAACCAACCATCTAAATCATGAACACTCCCTGTATGTTGATTTATTGGGAAGTGTTCACTCGAGTCTTACTGTCGCTTTTTAGATCTTCTACTGGATCATCTGGTGGCCTCCAAACTGTTGGAGGAGAACTTGCGAGCTGATGTCAGGAGCACCTTGATTGCTCCACACACCTTCCAGCATACCAAATACCGCTCAGGACGTCGTGGCTCTACGCTAGCCCCTGAGGGCAACGATATGGGCCGCAGGCTGTCCATGAAAAGGACCTTCTCTGAGATTGGACGTTCTTTTTCGATGAAGAGAGGTAAGAATTTCTGAAATTATCTGCCTTAAATAGGTCTTCTGGAAGAGTTGACGCTCTTTGTTTTCTTCTATGAATGCATAGATACGAAAGTTATCTGACCTTTTTTGTAACATTCTTTGTGAATGGGCGTTATGTTTCTATGGAAATATGTGAATTAATTATCTGATTATTCTGCGTAAATTATTTCATTGTGTATGTATGTGGTCTTTTTCAGTGTACTCTCATCTCTTCTTTTCGTGTTGGTACTTTTGGTCTTCCTCTATCACTAACTTAACTCACTCACTAACTCACTTATAAAGAGTGTGTGTTTTTTTCTACTCACAAACTCACGACTTCACAGATGTCATCCTACTCAGTGTAGTTTTAAACTATATTTTTTAAAGTCGTACGGACAATTGTATTCAAGATTCAAGGCATTGTTATTGTTCTCATACATTTAGTGTGTAGTGACAAAACTACAAGGAAATTTAGTGTGTAGTGTAACAAAACTATAAGGAAATTGTGTGTGTTGTGTGACAAATATACAAGGAAATGTGTGTTGTGTGACAAATATACAAGGAAATGATGTGTGTTATGTGACAAATATACAAGGAAATGTTGTGTGTTGTGTGACAAATATACAAGGAATTGTTGTGTGTGGTGTGACAAATATACGGAAAATATATCGGAATCGCTTTAAAAAAAGGGGGGGGGCTGCTTTATTGTATTATCTTGTAAACGAGCATGATTTGTGTGTACCTGGTCTTTACGAGCATGATTTATGTGTACCTGGTCTTTACGAGCATGATTTTTGTGTACCTGGTGTTTCCTACCCGCCTACCTTTGATCCCTTGCTGGCTGCTTCCCAACCCACTCCAGACTCGCAGTCCATGACTGTGTCCTCTCTCTCTCTCTGTCTCTCTCTCTGTCTCTCTGTCTCTCTCTCTGTCTCTCTCTCTCTCTCTATGTCTCTCTGTCTCTCTCTCTGTCTCTCTCTCTGTCTCTGTCTCTCTCTCTCTGTCTCTCTCTCTGTCTCTCTCTGTCTCTCTGTCTCTCTCTCTCTCTCTCTCTCTCTCTCTCTCTCTCTCTCTCTCTCTCTCTCTCTCGTTCGTCGTGAGCTGTGAACTTCATTGCGTTGCAGCTCACCACCACGACAAACACCACCATTCCCATCCCCACTCTCTCGCAAGTTTTTTCAACCTTGATGGTGAGATAAGTTTTACTGCTTTTTCCGCAGTTTTTTTTTTTTTTAATTTTGCTTATTTTTACATTTTTATTTATTTTTTTTGTTTGTTTGTTTCTTCTGCTTTTAATTTTTATCCCTCTTTTCTTTCCTTTCCACTTTTTCTTTCTCAGTCCTTCATCCTCTACCTCTCCCTCATCATCTCCCGTCTGCTCTCTCTCTCTCCCCCTCTCTCTCTCTGCCTAATAAGCTTAATTGCGGCTGATTTTGCAACACTTTACAGGGTTTGGCGGACTCTCTTTGGCTTTGGCGACCTCTTTTTACGCTTTACGGGGCTTAATACGGGCTTGCTGTAAGACTCGAACCTGAAGTCTATAACACATTATTATTGATTTCGATCTAAGCAGTTTTTGTGTTAGCATCAAGCACATAGTTTATCATGTCAGAAGTCATCTAGATAACTTGTACAGAATCTGATTGTGTACCTTAGTAATCCGTACTTTGTTTTCCATTTATAATAAGTAATAACTGCATATTTTCAGTTGTTCTTTGTAATACAGTATTATTAGCGCACGCGTGTGTGTATGTTTGTGTGTGTGTGTGTGTATGTGAGAGAGAGAAGGTGTGTGTGTGTGGGTGGGTGGGTGTGTGTGTGTGTGAACGTATAAGTAGCAAGAAAATTAGGCAGCATTAGTTCCACAGGTTGTTGTGTTATTGTTGCTGGATTTTGTGTGTGTGTGTATAGCTCTTCTTGACTTTTGTTTAGTTGACAGTTTTCTGTTGCTAAAATAGCTTTAAGGAAATTTTTTGTGAGATCTTGGTGACTAGGCATTTTAATTTTTCATATATATTTTTAAAATTCATTTTGTGGGTTCTGGGATTTAGGAGTAGTGCGGTAATAACCATTTTGCCTGTACTTGTCTCTTTGTTTATTGTGTACATTAGTTACTTTTCCTATTAGTATTAGTCATTTGTCTTAGTCTTGGGGAAGGTGTATGCATATTTTTGTGGTAGTTCGAATAGTTTGGTGGAATAATTTGTATGAGCATGAGCTGCTTTCAAGCTTCCCTATGGAATCAAATGTTTGCTTGCCTGGTTCCTTGTAACTGTAAACTGAATCTGAATTACAGGATGGATATTTGCTAAGCAGAAGTTGCTTTTCCCGTTGTTTTCAGTCTCAAGATATAATGGCTTCATTTGATATGGGCTTACGCATCGTGTTTTATAATTTAATGAGTCAAACCTGCTGTAAGTTCTGTTGCTTGATTTTTTTTCTTTCTTTTTTTTGTTTGTTGTTGGTTGTTCTTTTTTTTTTTTTTGTTTTTTTTTTTTTTAAAAATATAGTGTGTTTTGTTTGGTTTTGGTCTGTGAGCAATTCACGCTTTATTTAAATTTGTTTTTTTCCGAACGGTCACGGTTTGCTTCAATCAGATATTTTCCCCCTCAGTCTTACTTATACTCCCCGAATGCTTGGACGTTTTGATTTGCCAGTTGTTATGTAATTATAATCGTAAACTACACTGTAGTGTATTGCTGGTAATGTTTTGTTGCATACAGTCATATTTTCAATGGTATTAGTGTCTCGCTTTCCCCTATCCGTTGCTTAGATTATTCAAACGTTGACCCTTCTGTGAGAACTTAGTTACGCTGCTATTTCCACTCCATCTTGCCTTCACAAAACCGATCAAGAGGACAACCCTCTCTCCCTTTTTAAGAAAACATGACTGTACCTTTGAATCTTAAAACAGGACCACAGGAAACAACTGTATATTATTATTTTAACTATTGCAGCCAGCGCAACGAACCTGGAGGTGATGAATGGGGACCTCCCTGAATCTGCATCCTCCACCAAAGTAAGTAATTGATTTACAATTATGCAAGAAAAAAGTGTTGTTTGTGTTTATGTTTTGTAATACACGAACTTAATCATATAGCAAGTAGTAAATAATTTGGCCGGCAGCCAAAAGCCTAGTAAATAGTATAAGGTAAGAAAACGCAACAACATAATTGCTCAGTTAAACAAATGTCTTCGTATATAATTTTACTTGTTGTATAGCAAGTTCACAAGTTGCTAAATGATGAGTAGTTATTAGCTTACAAATGCCGTTCATAAATTATTCAGGCATAACACTGGGACCAGATAATAAAGCAAGTAAGAAACCATGTAGGTAATTGTTCTGTCGAAATTTATTGTCAGAGACTCGTCAGTGCAGATACCAGGCCTATGTGGCAGAAACTGTACCTAATGATTAGAAGTTACAATCTATAATCTCTACTTTTCTGATTCATGTTTCTGTTTAAACCAAATGTGTATTATGTTTTTCCTCAGCTGAACGTGGACTTCATGAGAAAGATTCCTGAGGGGGCCGAAGCAGCCAACATCTGGGTCGGGGAGATCGAAGGACTGACCTACCAGGTCGTGGCTTTTGTTCGTCTCTGTGAAGCTCGGAACATTGGCGAGATGACGGAGGTGCCTCTTCCCACCCGCTTCATCTTTTTCCTCCTCGGTCCCAAAGGCAGCCAGGCCAAGAACGTGGAGATCGGACGTTCCATGTCTACCATCATGGTCGATGAGGTAAGAGAGAGAGAAAGAGGTAGTGTCGGTTTGTTTGTGTGGTCGTTTTGTGATGGTCATAGTTTGCATTGTAGATTTTTAGTTTTTCTTGCGATAGTTAAATATACTGGTTGTAAGGTAAGTCAGTCTTAGGGTACTCGTAAGTGACTTCTTTTAATTGTTATTTTTGTTGTTCAGCACCTTCACTTTCAGAGCTGAAGCAGATGATCCTGTCAAACATTATTGTGTATTTCTTGGATGTGTCGGTTCACACTTATCATTTAATTCTGACCAGGACGATGGCGAGGAACGGAAGCGATGGGAACGACACCTGGTACACACATAATTGTATTACACACAAAGGTAATCAAGTGCTGGCGTTCTTTGCATGGCAACTCAGGGTAGGGCGATGATGGAATATGGATAAACGCTAGCCATCTTCATTTTATGTGTGTTCGTCACTGTTTTCTTAATTTTTCTGTTTCATATTTGTACTCATCATCCGGTATTGTGTGTTCATCTTTGTATTGTGTTCGTCATGCAGGTGTTCAGGGAAGTTGCGTACAAGGCCAGAAGCAGACAGGACGTACTAGCTGGAGTGGACGAGTTCCTGGACCAAGTCACTGCCCTACCCCCCGGGGAATGGGACCCCAAGATCCGTATCGAGCCTCCCCAGAGCGTCCCCTCACAGGTACGTCAGCTAGGATTGAAATAAAACATAATTAGTAATATATTTATTAATTTTGCCTATAATTATGGCACACTATTTTATTTGCCACTTTAAAGATCTGCTCAGAACGCTACCCAGGATTACAATGATGATGATAATCAATGTTCAGTACTAGATTTAGATTTAGACTTTATTTCATATGCCAGAGCCAAGGTTGGCCGTCTCGCATATAATGCGTGAAGAGGTGGGTATTTATTTGTGCATATGTGAATGTTTTATTGGATTCTTCAAAGGATGTTATTTCAGAATAATCTATAACATGATACTGTTGATAATAACTGTGATCGTTTTCTTATTTCAGAAGGTACAGCGAATCCCTCCTCCAGTGAAGCAAGGTGACGAGGAAAAGGAGGAAGAACACGAGGAAGAAGGACACGGTGACCCAACATTGGTGCGCTCTGGCAGGTAAATACCGATGTTTGCTTCTGTGGCTGCCTGTTTGGCTGTCTGTCTTTATGGCTCTAGTTTTTTTAATCTCTTATTTTCCCCTTCCTACGCATCGTAACAATAATCCAGTCCAATTCAGTGTCCACGTAATAACACAACTTTATGCCTAGAATACGCTTTAGGAGCACAGGAGAAACAGTTCTCGTTGTGAGTGAAAGAAGAGGTGATGAGTCGTGAGCTTCTAACGAAATGACTCCAGATCCACGTAATGATATTATTTGCATTGGTTGGTTTTTCCAGGTTGTTCGGAGGTCTGATAGCAGATGTCAAGCGCAAGTTGCCGTGGTACGGCAGTGACTTCAAGGATTGCCTGCACATCCAGTGTGTGGCCTCCATCATCTTCTTGTATCTAGCCACCCTCACACCAAACGTCACCTTCGGAGGTCTTCTCGGTCAAGCCACTGACCAGTACATGGTAATTAGCAATGCTAAATGTTTGCATTATCGCTTAACCTTCCCGACATAATAATTAGTGCACGATCAATAGCGATAGAAAGTTTTACCTGATATGTAGCCATGTAACTTTGTATGTAATAGGGGACTTGTAGACATTTGCACAGCTCTTTGAGTGTATTAGCGCGTTACAGGAGAACATTCTGATAAAATAGCTGAGAAAAAGATTTCACCAGGTTAGGCTGGCCGTGAGGAAACAGATAAACGTTAATATGGTCCCACTTTCTCTTACTTTTCTGTTGTGCTGCTTCTAAAGCCTATTCTTTTCGTTTGACATCCTAGATTTCCTGCTCAATTAATTTAAGTTGTTCTCGCTTTTTCATGAAGGCGTTCAGAAAAATAAAAGATTCGTACTGTATGGAAAATGTAGAAAGGGATTAGTGTACAAAACAAACACTAAATTATTTAATTTTGTTGTTGTAATGTTTAAATTAAGGTTTTCGAATTCTGTCGAATCGTATTGACTATTTGCAATGTATAATTTAAATACAATCAAATGAACTAAGCTGTAAATGTCTTCAAAAAGTCTGGGTATAGTGTGACATTTCAAAGAGATCTCAAATGATATAATTTGTGGGTTTTGTTTCTAGGGAACGATGGAGTGCATCCTGACAGCGGCTGTGGTTGGTGTGCTGTATGCCTTGTTCTCTGGCCAGCCCCTCAACATCCTCGGCAGTACAGGACCTATGCTGGTGCTGGAGATGATCCTCTACCGATTCTGCAAGTAAGTGCCGACATGGTGGCTTTGTTGTCCTTGGTGCGAGCCTTACATGCGAGCATTTTGTGCCACGCGGGTTCGATTCTATTTTGAGAATGCTACCTCTTCTTTGGAAGCACCTTGACCAACTTGTTGAGCTGGTAAGCTATAAGACTAAAACTTAAGAATATTACGCAGTTTTATGTTTGTATGTTAACAAAGATAATGAGAAATGTGCTCTGTAAAGATGGCAAAATGGTGCATGTTTGTATTGAAAATTGTATTTTTGGTTTCTTCTTAGGGACATGGATTGGGAGTTCTTGCCTTTCCGCTGTTGGATAGGCATCTGGAGTGCGTTCCTTTTGATTCTCATCGTGGCCTTTGACCTATCGGCGCTCGTGCGATACATCACGAGGTTCACAGAAGAGTCGTTCGCCTCTCTCATCGCCATTATCTTCATCGCCGAAGCCTTCAAAAAGCTGTTTGGCATCCTGGAGAAGTGCCCAATCAACCCTGATCCATGGGTAAGGATGACGCATTGATTTTAAGAAATGTTGTTATTATTGATCATTTGGTCGACTAAACTTGATTTTGAGTTTGATTATCTTCATCATGGTAGTCAACGTGACGATACGTCATCATCATCATCATCATCATCATCATCATCATCATCATCATCATCATCATCATCATCATCATCATCATCATCATCATCATCGTTCTAGTTGCTTAGTTAATTAACGTACTTAATTGAATACCGTTTGATTAACAAATATTATTTATCGAATGTTTTAAAAAATGGTTGAATGAGGGATCATTTGCTTCATTGACTGGTTAAATTAAATAATCGATTGTTGGACACAGCATACAGGCCGCGCTTACTTTAACGGCATTTACCCAAGCTGTCTGATCCCTAAAACTAGCCTGCTTTAAATTGGGATAGCCAGCGCGCTGTGAGTGTTGGTTCCAGAATCCTTCAACGGTATTGTGATAACAGAGAAGACGATGTGCATTTCTCTCATCATTTTTTGTTTTGTGTAGCAACATTTCTTAACTTTGCTTGATTCAGTTTGTGTGTTTAGTTAGCTAGATAATCAATCTCTATGTTGTATTTTTGGGGGTGATTCTGACTGAATACGTTTTTTTTAAATATCTGATTTTGAACGACACAGTGTTTGTTTGAGATTCTCCTCTTTGTTTTATAGTATTGTAAGTGTGTCGGTTCCACTGCTTTAAAAAAAACTGTTTGGAAGGTTCTAGAATTCTGTGAGGCTTAATTCTTATTAATATCAAATCTTTGAAGTGCAAACGTGCCGCTTGTTAAGTATTGTCGGACTGAAACTTATAGAACATTTTGACCAGAATCGCAAGCATGCAGACAGAACAGCAAACAGTTCGATTAGTTGGTGATATAGTGCACCCATTTACACCAGCGGAAGAAGCTCTCTTCACCAAACTAGCGCGCGTTAAGATGTCACACGAGAAGAAAACTGTTGAATGTAAAACAAGAGGGCAGCCAAATATTATACAAAGGAGTGTGAAACCCAGGAAGCAGTCTTCATTTGCCAGCAGTCCTTTGAGGAAGCGAAGAGCATCGCAAATGACAAAACTTTGGGCAGGCATTGCAGGACCATCAGATACTGACCTAATAACACAGCACGGGACCGAACTGCAAGACAACAAAACAACGTAAAGTAGGAATTTTGAAGAAAGCAAAACTCACTTTTGACTGTGTTAGTGCTAAATCACCCACACGTCTGAGAGCTCAGATTTCACTGACATGGGCTAAACAAAGAAAGTTAAAAGAGATAATGAGAAATGAATGAATGACAATGGTTAGTGAGGCAAAACATGGAACGTTCCAAGAGCTGGCCCTATGTGGAGAAATAAGCATAGAATCAAGAGAACTGGTGTTTAAACTGAGTATTACGAACAAGTCAAGGAGAGTAAGGGAGGGACATAAAGAAAAATGGAGCCAGTAGCACAAGAACAGCACGTGCCCACATTTGTGAGAAATTTGCTAGACAAGTATGAATAGAAAAACATGCTGGAGTCGAGTGGCATGTGAATATCCCCAGCGATGTAGTGTAGGTGATCATGCGGACGGCATCTTTACAGTCATCATTCAAGTTCTAAACGTCCTATCCTATCCTATCCTATCCTATCCTATCCCACAACTAGAAGGTCGTAGGGGCACCACAGATGAACATTTAACCAGCGTACTCCATCTTTCCCTGTCCTCAGCAACCATGATTGTTTCGCTCAGTGTCAAACCAGTCCATTCTCGAATGTTGTCCTCCCACCTCTTTTTCGGTCTCCCTCTTCTTCTACCTCCTTGCACTGTGCCTTGCAGGATGGTCTTTGCAAGACCTGATGATCTGGTGACGTGGCCATACCATCGGAGTTTCCGTTTTTTCACCACTGTGAGCAGGTCATCGTGTTGTCCAATGGCTAAACGTCGTGAATCCAAATTCAAAGAACAACGCTTACCTGATAGTCTTGTCAGAATGCAAAGATAGTGTTGAAAACATTTGAGTTCTGTTAGAGGCTGTGAAGGGTCAGATCAAGGAATTACAAAAGTTGACATGGAAAGGCAAAAGATCACGCTATCTCTGGACTTTTCACAGTTGTGCCAGTAGACACCCGTGCTTGTGGTGCCAAATTTCCAAGGATAGTAGGGATAACCAACTGAGAACTCCCCCCCCCCTCCCCGGGTCCAAAAGAGAAATCTGTTTAACCTGAGTCTGGATTTGCTAGCATTTGAAACACATGGCAACAAGATAGAAAATGCAAAAAACGTTTCACAACGTAACCGGGAAGCCGATCTGTTATATTCCTATAAGCAATGTGTTTCCCTTCCCCCCTCCCGTATCTGCACCTTCTCCTAGGGATTATGAAGAAACATAATGATGGCCTTCTAGAAGAATGTTACCAGTTAGACAAACATATAGCCGATGAACTCTCAAACAATGGAGGGAATACTTCACAGCTGCGAAACCAAGCCCCTGACTCGTTTTAACGTGTTGTTCGTCGCATGGAAAGGGAAAAGCAATCGGATAGGCAGATGGATTATTCACAATTTGAGTTTTTGCCGCATGATGGGTCCATTCTTATCGCAATTGAGAAAATTTTACAGAAACACGGCATCAAAAGGCAGGCTTCCCCGGTGGCGCTTTAAACTGCAATCATTGCCACAAATACATTCAGCAAAACGTCATCAATGAACTGACATCTGCTGTTGTTGACATTGCCTAGGGCATTTCCTACAATCAAGCTTAACAAGAAATTTTAGAGAAGAAGTACTCTAAACTGAACTCTTTGTGCACACTCTCCCCTCACACACTCGTCTCATCCAACAAGACGATGACACAGATGATCATCTTAAAAACCATGGAGACTGCCATCAACACGTACATGACCTTTTTCAGGGAGCACTGCACGTCATATTCAACTGGAGACAAGAGCGCAGAAAATGTCACACTCAAGTACACATTTTGGAAGAAAACTGCGTGTATTGAATTAAAGAATAGAAGTTCGGACTAGCGTTTCACGAAGAACAAGCGGGGGAGACCATGCATACATGTAACAGTCAACCAGGAACAGTAGGGCATGGAGCGTCAAACGCAAGATATACAGATTGAGATTATTGATAAAATAACAGTTCATACAAACTGCTCCTGACATCACCAACATGCCCAACAAAGCCAAGCCTAACAGTTCCGCTGTGAAGTAAAACCTGTACCGTATTAAGAGCATTATGCTGACATAGGACAGTGCCGAAGAATGCTAAAGTAAGTCAATAACAACAACCGTTAACATTGGCATTACTTGAAAGCTGCACATTTGCGAAGTGTTGAAGAAAAGGTACAATAAAAACAAAATTAAATGACAATTTCAGTAGATATCCGTTCATTGTTGATGTTTTGCCGAATTGTGTGCTTAAACCTGTATGGATTACCTGAGAGAACACAATTATCAACTGTGAGTACTATCTTATTTTTACTAAATCTGCTGTGGTAACTTATGATAAAAGACACAGACACAAGCACAACAGAATGTCCGCTTTTGCATGCCTGTTCTACCTGGACATGTTTAATTTTTCTTTGGGAAATCCTGTGCCATTGAGAATGAATGCATATAAATTGTACATGTTCATCATTGCTCTTCTCCCCCTCCACTCTTTCATCCCCACCCCAACTCATTTGTCAAAATTGTGTGTTCTCCGGCTTATTTCTTAGTATGCAATGAGATATTACTTTCTTTTTACCAATGTTTTCTTTTGTCTTTTTTATGTGTTTGTTTTCTTTTGTCTTTTTTATGTGTTTGTTTTCTTTTCTTTTGTCTTTTTTATGTGTTTGTTTCTTAGTTCGTTTTGTTGCGTATGTATTAATCACTTGCTTTAGACGTAAATTTGTTAAAGGTGTTTAACTTTTGGAAAATAATTTCTTCCAGTAGGCCTACATTTGTATCTGGTGACGCATTCTCTCTCTCTCTCTCTCTCTCTCTCTCTCTCTCTCTCTCTCTCTCTCTCTCTCTCTCTCTCTCTCGCGTTCACAAAATTAAATGTTCCAATTCCAAGAATGGATCTCTTCAAAACTAGTCTAGCTTATTCCGGTTCCACTTTGTGGAATAACTTTCCTGAAGATCTCCGCACTCCAGTAACTAAATTTACATCATTTAGAACACGTCTCCTAAAACACATTAAACATTAAATACACATTAATTGTTTATGTTGTTGATTGATATTAACAAAATTAATTTGATTTCAATTGTTTGAAAATGATTTTATTTAATGCTGGCTTAGTTTATTTGTTATTGTTCCATGATGTAAATGTTATGACTTTGAGTTGTATTTAATGGTTATTGTTCAAGCCCCAAGGGCAAGATGTACAAAAAGAGCATCCAGCGCTTACTGTTTTACCCTTGCAAAATAAAATTGTTATCTTCTCTCTCTCTCTCTCTCTCTCTCTCTCTCTCTCTCTCTCTCTCTCTCTCGCTCTTTCTTTCTTAATTTCTTTCTTTCTCTCTCTATCTCATTCCAAATGTTTTGTTTTGTACACCGCCAGGCATAGTTTAAAAAGGTTATGAAGTCAGTTTTTTAAAACTTTGTTTATTTGTTTGTTTTGTTGTGAATGCATTTGTTTGGGTGTAGAAATGTTTAAAGGTGTTTTATTTTGGAAGATCGTTTCTGCCAGTACAGTTTTGTCTTATTATACAATCTCTCTCTCTCTCTCTCTCTCTCTCTCTCTCTCTCTCTCTCTCTCTCTCTCTCTCTCTCTCTCTCTCTTTCTCTCTCTCTCTCTCTTTTTCTCTCTCTGTTGTTTTTTTTTAAAATTATTTTGTATGAAGTCATTCCTTGTGAGTTTCAATTGTACATTTTGCTAATTTTTTTTAACTGAATCAAACTGTCTGAAATTGTACAGTGCAGTACACATAGTTTGTAATTGAAACTACATTCTTAGTCTTAATATATGTTATTGTACAGAATGCCTGATGGCGCATTCTGTACTTTATCTAGGCATTCTATAGAATGCCGGATTTCACACATTGCCGGTAACATATACATTAGATTAATTTTTTCCCACTTGTACACCAATCAGTATATCTCTTTGATTATCTTCACGCGCACACATACCAAACACACACATCATGCAACATTCGTTTAACTTGTGCAAGAGTTTGTGAGACTAAATTTTACCAACATTCTCCAAGTACTGTCAGATGTAGGCTAATGCATACTCCAATTCCTTCTGCGCAATATATGGTATATTTTGTATTTCCGAGTTCAGTTTTGTTATGTAGAGTTCATTTCTAATCAACTTTTGTTGTTTTACCAGTGCATGCTTGTGTGTTGCTTTTCATTTGTCATGCACAATTTGGTTATTTTCTGTTGGTTCCAATTATGTAGAATTTTCTTTCTTTAGACAACGAAATAGGGAAAACCAACAGCTAAGAACAAACTGCTAAATAATATTTGAAAGCACGAAAAGCAAATTGAAAAGTCCTCTTCAAAGTATATATAATATTATAAAACTTTTTTATAGCAACAAATAAAAAACAACTGATGTAATATCATATGAAAAGCACGAAAAGCAAACTGAAAAGTCCTCTTCAAAGTATATATAATATTATAAAACTTTTTATAGCAACACATAACAAACAACTGATGTGATATATATATATATATATATATATATATATATATATATATATATATATATATATATATATATATATATATATATATATATATATATATATATATATATATATATATAATATATAAATATGAAAAGCACGAAAAGCAAACTGAAAAGTCCTCTTCAAAGTATATATAATATTATAAAACTTTTTATAGCGACACATAACAAACAACTGATGTAATATCATATATATATATATATATATATATATATATATATATATATATATATATATATATATATATATATATATATATATATATATATATATATATATATATATATATATATATACATATATATATATATATATATATATATATATATATATATATATATATGATATATACCACCCTCTACCCCATATATATATATAAATATAAAGTTGTGCACCCCTTTTTATGGGTGTGTATATATTGTTGTGCATGTAGCTTTTGGTAGCCAAACACTTTATAGTGGACTCGAACGTTGTTGGATGTGTATTGCACGCTGTGCTGGGATAGTAGGTCTGACAGGGGTGGCCTGGAATGCAAGAGGCAGCCAGAAAGCTGAGGAGCATGGGAGTGGTTGGAGGGGGTGGTTGTGGTCAGGCAGTCTATTTTTGTACCTCCATCCATCCTTAACCATTGCGTCTGAGGTGTTGTGTGGATTAATTAACCGGTAATTAGCGTGTTAGACACGGTATCTGACCGAACCAAAACGTTGGAAACTCATTTATTGAATTTGCGTTTACTTATTGGATGGATCGTTTGACCGACTAAATAGAACTGATTCATTTGTTGATTCTTTAGGCCGTCTTGGATTACAATTGTACCTGCATACTACCGAACGCTACCAGCGACGACAACATAACCTTCGCCAGCGCCATGGCTAACTACACCACCATTCCAACGACCACCACCACCCTCGACCCCATGTACAACTTCACCTCTGACCCCGAGTTTGATAAACTCACCTGGAAGGAGATGAAGGCGTTCCGAGAGATGTGCACAGAGGTGAGTATACCTAATAAATAAATACATAATGTCCTTGATTGAGGATATTATTCTTGCACTAAGTGAAGCGACAGTGCATTAACCAAGCAGGAAATCTTGTACACAAACCAAGTTGCAACCATGTATAACATTGTCATCGAATGAAATATCACACGATTGGTGCCAGTTGAAGAACAGACAGAAATAACTGTTGTAACAGTATTTTATCTCTACCGTAGAAAATACTGGCTAAGGTTTGTAGTTAAGAACGTTCGCTTGTGTTTAAACTCATACAAAAATAATATTCTTATCTTTGGAAAGGTGTTTTGTCAAAAGCATCTGCGCTGTCATATAGGCTGTAACAAATATATTGGCCACAGTCAATCTAAAATTGCATGAAATAAAATTTTGATTTTTTTTCCATCTTATAATACGATTTACATCACATCTTGGAGTGATAGAAATGTGTTGTGTATGTGAGAGTGCGTGATTCAGATGTGTATGTTGGTATAGATCGCCGCGGTTTTAGCCTGATTTGGTAAAAGCGTGTATATATATGTATTTATATATAACATTTATTAGTAGTAGTAGTATTAGTATTGTTATTATTATTATTATTATTAGTAGTAGTAGTAGTAGTAGTAGTAGTAGTAGTAGTAGTAGTAGTAGTAGTAGTAGTAGTAGTAGTAGTAGTAGTATGTAGACTGAGGTAGCCTTTCGTTCAGGGAAGGACAACTTTGTTTTGGACCGCTTCCTGTACCACAGGAACATGATTATTCTGTACTTGATGCGGTCCCCCGAGGATCAAACAACTGATAGGAATAGGCTTAATAGGCTTCTTAATACTTGTTACAGGCTACACGTTTTCTTTTTTTTGCTGCCAGTGGTTTTACCTGATTGCTCATTGTGAAGTGAATCAGCACGCCTATCGGTTGGCGCAGCGGTTAGAGGGTTTTGAGAGGTCCTATCACTCATTATGTGTTGACAGGTGGTGAACGGTACGCTTGAAGGTACTGGCTGCAAAACTCCTGACTACAAAGCAGACGTCTTCTTCCTCTCCGTCATCCTGTTCTTCATCACCTACATCGTCTCCAGCACCCTCTCCAACTTCAAAACCAGCGCTTTCTTCCCCACTTTCGTAAGTAGCTTTCGTGCCTTTCCAGATTAGAAGGTGAGGTAGAGACAAAGATATATATATATATATAAATAATTGTGTACAGGTTGTGTAGATGTGTTTGTGACAGAGAAAGTGTAGTAATGATATTGATTGGGATAAAAGTTTTGTGTGAAACATGTGCATGTGGTTTGGTTCTTACGGAGACCTTGGTTGTGGTAGTAATGATGGCCGTGGATATGGCGATGGCAGTGGTGGTTCTGACTGAAGTTGTTGTTGTTGTTGTTGTTGTTGTTGTTGTTGTTGTTGTTGTTGTTGTTGTTGTTGCAAGATTCTGTTGTTGGGCGTACAGGTGCGCCAAACATTGAGCGATTTTGCCGTACTGATTGCCATCCTGATCGCCGTTGGTACCGATGCCCTCATTGGCCTACCTACTCCAAAGCTGGAGGTGCCTGAGCAGTTCAAGGTAATTTTCTTCCTCTGGGTCGCATATTATTGTTACAACATCAGTCCTGTTCTGTAGCCGTAGAGTTTGATGTGTTGGAGAAGATAGTGCGGTGGGAATGGGTCACTCGGTGTGAAATGGATTGGGATAGGTGTGCAAGATGTAGATTCAAGATAACAAAACTGCTTCTGCTGATGATGATGATGATGACGATGATGATGATGATGATGATGATGATGATGATGATGATGATGATGACGATGATGATGATGCAGGAGAAAGAAGAAGAAGAAAATAGGAGTACAAAAAGCAAAAGAGGAGAAGAGAAGGATGCAATGGGGATGCTAAATGGTGTTGCTGGTAATATCGACGGAAGTGGTGATAAGAGTTATGTGTCAACGGTGGAGGTAATGATTGTTTGTGGTGGTGACCGTTAAATAGGGCCTTCTTGCTTTTGAAGGTAACCAGTAATACTTCTTAAATGTATTACAATATTACTAGTATTTATAGGACATTCGTCTTTGTAAAAAAAACACACACATGAGCTTCTCTCTTCTTTAGCCTACACGCGATGACCGTGGTTGGGTGGTAAGCCCATGGAGCGCCAAAAACCCATGGTACTTGACCATTGCTGCTATTGTCCCCGCCCTCCTGGCCGTCATTCTCATCTTCATGGACCAGCAGATCACCGCCGTAATCGTCAACCGCAAGGAGAACAAGCTCAAGGTATGTGAAGCATAGCTCAACGTACAGTGGTAATAAAACTAAAAGTTCGTGCTAAGACGATAATAACGTTGAGCTACACAGTACATGCATGAGATTTGGCGTGCTTGCGCCATTCGAAAGTTTTGCGCAAAAAAATGGTGTAAGTTTTATAAAACAAACCCTTTTCACAAAATGGATGATTAAACATCACCTGTTCTGATTGGAGAACAGTCAGTCGCACGCCACCATTGCATGTATGACTAAACAGAATGATTTCCCCGAAACCATTTGTGATGGTTTGGTGAACAGTATTTTCCACCATGTCTGAAGGCTAACTAGTCTATATCATATGCTCGTCCTTACTCACGTGTTGCATACAAACGTTCTGCTCCACAGAAAGGCAACGGTTACCACTTGGATCTGCTCGTTGTGGCCATTTCTATCCTCATCTGTTCCTTCCTGGGTCTGCCCTGGTACGTCGCCGCCACTGTGTCCGCCCTGGCCCACATCATGAGTCTTAAGAAGGAGTCCGAATGCACTGCCCCTGGGGAGCGCCCTGTCTTCCTCGGCGTCCGGTAGGGGGGCGTTGTCACTGAATTTTGATATAATTTGAATTTCGACTGTAAACTCGTTGTCGCGTAATGCTCGCAACTGAATTATTATTGTGATCTTTTTGAGGATGAAGCATTCAAATTCAGCCTTCAGCTTTGGATATCGATTTAGAACTAGTTTTCCATCAACGATTTTTGCTTTTTTAGGTTCTATAATAGTTCTTCACTAGGATTATGTGGTTGTATTTTTATTTCTAGAGATTTATCCATTTCTGTCTCCAATGTTAAGTCTTTATTGTTTTGCAGAGAGAATCGAGTGACTGCCCTTATGGTCGGCATTCTCAGTGGTCTGTCTGTCCTCTTCACCTCCGTGCTGAAGGTAATTATTCACCTCTTTTATATTCTGTTTTCTTATAGCAGATACTGAACAACAGAAATGAAGGAAGACGTTTTATCCTTGCAGTATGTCAGTTTATAAGCAGCAAACATTAAAAATGCACATTCCCTAAACTTAAAAGTTTCAGACCATAATTTCAAAATAAATAAAACGCTCATTTATATTGGGTTTGGCATTGCAACCTTGATTTTGCCTTAAGAATGAGTTGTTAACGAACTGGAAAGTGTTGTTGTTGTTTTTTATCTAAAGGCTCGATTAAAAAAAAAGTAATCTTCTCTTTTTTGTGTGCCGTTTTATATTCTATAGAGTGTGTTTCATATTTCAGTTCATCCCTATGGCTGTATTGTACGGTGTGTTCCTGTACATGGGTGTGGCAGCTTTGAAGGGAATGCAGGTTAGTAGTACTTTCCATTCAATGCCGTTACAAACTCCATGTACTTTATTGAATTGCCTGTTTTATGAGTTATTTTCGACTATGTACTAGTCTTCAGTAAGCTTACATCGTTACTTTGATAATACACCAAAGTATTGCATTCTTTTTCCTGTTTTCGTTGATGGTGACAAAGCAAAAGAAAAATTATACCGAAGATCATAATTATTGTACTCGTTTCTTTGTTTACTGTCACGTTGTTGATATTGTTCATGTGAAGATGTTGATGTCCTTGCTGTTGTTGTTGACGTTACTGGCGCTGTGCTCTTTTTGTTCCTGTTGCTGCTGCTGATAACGACGATGGTGATACAGATGATGACGTTACCGCCATTCTCTATTGATGATGACAGTTATATCGATCTTCGTGTTGATGCTTTGGTGCTACTGGTGCTGTTGTCGCTACTGTTTTGTTGACAAAATGTCTTCTTTGTTCATTTCAGTTTGTGGACCGCGTGTTGCTGTTCTTCAAACCCGCCAAATATCAACCAGATACTATCTACATTCGCCATGTGCCTATCAAAAGAGTCCATCTCTTCACTGTCATTCAGATAATTTGTCTGGCCGTCCTCTGGGTCATCAAATCTGTTGATTCCGTCTCCATCATCTTCCCCATCATGGTAAGTATGAAAGAAACATGAAATCTCAATTTAATAAATATAACAAACAAATTCTGAATTTAGGATTTCTAGCAAGTGCCAGAGAGCGTCGGAAGGCCTATGAAAATTCAATATAATTCGTTTATAACTGGTGAACTTCCAACTGTTTTGGTTAAATAGAAACCTAAGCAGAATTCTTAGGACCAGGCAGTCCGTTTCTTAGAAGTGGATATAGAGTTGTGAGCTTATTAGTGGACAGGTTCTTGGAATGACTTTTACTATAAGGCCGTGGAATACGCCTTAACATAATGAGACTGAACACTGGCATTAGTGCTGTTTAAGTCAACGCAGCATGTTTTTTCAGGCGTATTTGGGTGTCTAACAGTTCAACGTATTATTTCTTGATTAATTATTGAAGCTTGAATCCGCACCATCTTATTTTCCTCTAGGTGTTGGGAACGTGCTTCGTGCGTAAGGCCCTGGATCTCATCTTCACACAGCGCGAGCTGAAGTGGCTAGACGATCTTATGCCTGACTCCTCCAGAAAAGAGAAAGAGGACGCCAAGATGCATCTCAAAGACGCCCACCTCGACGAGGAGAAGGAGGTCTGTATTCTCCAATGGAACTCCATTATATTATAGTACAGGAAAAGTGCATTGTGATGCCAGAAACACACATGGCAGTATAGATGTGAGACTTGTAATACAATGCTGAACGAATAATAAGAGGGAGAGAGAGAGAGAGAGAGAGAGAGAGAGAGAGAGAGAGAGAGAGAGAGAGAGAGAGAGAGAGAGAGAGAGAGAGACTGGGAGAGAAAGGGAGTGAACCACAGATGAGGATGGGGTAGAAGTACAATTAACGGATATAGAACGCTCGGATTCTACAAATTGTGTTACACTGTAGATGTATGCATTTATCGGTGGCCGGTCACTTCCCCCCGACCCCCCTCCCTCTACCGGTCTCTTCCTCCCCGGACATTTGCCCTGGTCTTTTCCTCCCCAGTCTCCCCCCCCCAGTCCCCAGTCTCCACTTCCTCCCCGGCTACCTCCCCACCCCCACACCCCATGACCACTTTCCACCCCTACGGTTACTTTCCCCTGTATTATTCCCCACCCCCACCCTTTCTGGTCATTCTCTCCCTACACACCCAAGAGAGAGATATTGGTTATTATTTATTTATAAATTTATTTATTATCATCCCCTCCAAATTTATTACTTTTTAAAATAAAAGGTTGGTAAATTTTCTTCGTGATGAATTGTATGAATGTAATAAATTTGTGAAATGTGACGTACTCTTATAGAATAACTTGTACATAGTCGTAACTTATGCGAATTGACGAGATGCACAGCTGCTTTGCATTTGATGTGGTGATTGTATTCACATTTATATCTCTGTCCGTGTTGTTAGATAGTTTCTTTTGGTCGTGGAAAAGGAATCCGCAGTGTTCTATCATCTTTTTGCCTTTCGAGGAAATCAAAACACTAGACCTGAATCCATCAATCATTTTAGTTGTTGTGGCTGCTTTAACTACTTTAAGAAACTAAAGTAACGTTTTCAGTGCACTTTTGGTTAAAATAAAAAGCGGCGAAGCGGGTCAGTTATTTCGAAACTGATTTCATGATCAATGATCAAACATCGGTAGTCTTGAAGAAAGTACAGTAACGTTCTCAGTAATCATAATCAAACATCAGTAGTATACTTTCTTGCTTCAAGTGTTCTAATACATTTCTTCATAGATGTAGTCCCTGTATAAAACACAAAATAAAATAGAAAATAAAAATTAAAGTTTGCAACTATGCTATGCCGGTGGGGTGGGGGGGGGAGGGAAGTGGTCACTGGGAGGGAAGGGAAGGGAGGGGGGAAGATAGCTGGGGAGGAAGTGGGCTAAGGGAGAAAAGACTGGGGAGGAAACGGACCGGGGAGAAGTGAACGGTAAAAGCATTTATTTGTACACGTGTGGAGACGCGGAGAAAACAAACCAAGCCTCTAGTTGAACTAATAATTGCTGACCTTAAAGTAATATGACTTAACAACAGGATGATAATTTGCAGTCTTGCGAAGATTGCCTTACAAAATAAGTACACGTTCATTTTGAAAATTGGATGTTGAAATATCGCCCCGCTTTCAAGGCAAGGCGTTTCGCATTGCAAAGGAAATTGATTTGACAAAATATGACCGTGCGACATCCCTGAAAATGACATTCAACATGCAATAAATCGTAATTTGTCCTTTCACGTAGAACGCTTAAGTTAATTGATTTATTAGTGTCACTTCAAATATTAGCCAATCTTGTTCTCCAGTGGAGTCTTCTTTAGTTAATCTAGATCTCGGTGTTTTTTGTAAATTATTTTAAATTAGGACGAGACTGCACTTTTAGACAAATGTATCAGACAATGGGTCCCGACAGGAAGTCCTCTCCAGGATCGCACAAACAACTTAACTGCTGCCCTGACAAGGTTGAAGCCCATTTGGAAAGACAGGACCATCAGTCTACATTCCAAAGTAAGACTGCTGCGCTCCCTTGTCATCTCCATCTTCCTATATGCTTGCGAAGCATGGTCCCTCACAGCAGATCTCCAACGAAGAATACAAAGCATGGAGATGAGGTGCTACAGAAGACTTCTGGGCATTTCCTATACACAACACATCACCAACGACGAAGTCCGACAGACCATCACACAAGCCATTGGAAAACACGATGACCTGCTTACAGTGGTGAAGAAACGGAAACTCCGATGGTATGGCCATGTCACCAGATCATCAGGCCTTGCAAAGACTATTCTGCAAGGCACAGTGCAAGGAGGTAGAAGAAGAGGGAGACCGAAAAAGAGGTGGGAGGACAACATTCGAGAATGGACTGGTTTGACACTGAGCGAAGCCATCAGGGCTGCTGAGGACAGAGAAAGATGGAGTATGCTGGTTAAACGATCATCTGCGGTGCCCCTACGACCTCCGGGTTACGGGACAGGATAGGAAAGGATAGGCACTTTTAGATTAGGTGTGGCGCATATATAGTATTCCATGCACATCCTGCATAATACATTTCTATTAGGTTTTCCGCCTCTTGTTATTGTCAAGTCACGCCTTGTATGAGAAGGATGAGCCTTTATTTTTCCATTATGAAGCTCTTTTGATGTTACCGTATATTGATTTATGGACAGGCACATGCACGGAGGCACAGACAGAAACACACGCACACATGAGCAAGATGACACCAAGATGGTAGGACTGAAAATGATTTGCATATATGACAGAGCAAAGTTGCATTCCGAGCTGTTCGGGATACTAGCCATCAAAAATTCTATATAGCTTACATCCAGATTCTAATTTCTTTATTTGCTCGAAACCCAATGAGGTAGATGACTGTGATGTGTCTTTAGAGAGATTCGCGATTTTGTTGGATGCCCAATTACTGTGGTAAACATGGAATGACCTGAAATCTAGTTTCACCGTGCCGCAAATTCAGTAGCCTACTGTCCCAGAATGTGTCACAGTAGATCAAACCATTGTTCCCTACTTCAGTCACCCTGAATGCTTTCGTTCACAATGTCCTTGTCTGAAAGAAACCAATGTGTCATCTTGCATGTTGTGTTTACAGAAAGAGAGCCTGCTGAATGACGATGGATACAACGAAAGGCTGGCTGAGGTGAAGATCTACAACGAGCGACTGACAGGCGGCGACGGCAAGTACGGCAACCGCTACATTCGACAGGGCTCCGCGGACACCGACCGCGTCAACATCAGTGAAGAGCTGTCCCGCACTGCCATGTGGAGTCAGCTGCAGCACAATAACGCCAAGCCTCCTGCTGACGAAGTTAAATCGTAAGTATATCAGTTAGTTAGCACATAGTTAAAAGTATCTTTTATGTTCGATATATAGTTAAAAGTATCATTTATGTTTGATATATCAATGCCTTAAGAGGGCAAAAGTCATGTGGCATCTGTGTGGTTTGCGCACGATTAGTTTTTTTTCGTGACTAATTGAGTCCAACCAAAACCTTAGCATTGGGTGAATCGCAGGAAAGGACTGTTGCCTGCTGCAGTTCCCGATGGCACTGTTATGGAAGACTGCACTGGTAGTCTTGTCATACAGGCTTTTGATGACTTCAATAATTTTAGGGCTGGTGTTATACACTCTCATGATTGCCCACAGGGCTTTATGCCAGACTCGGTTAAACGCTTTTCTTGAAGTCTACAAACACATGATATAGGTATTGTTGGTGCTGTAGATATTTCTCGCAGATTGTTCTGAGGTTGAAAATCTGCTCAGTGGTACTTCGCCCTGCCCTGAATCCTGCTTATTCTTCAGCTATGATTTGTTCAACTTGGGTTTTCAACCTGTTGAGTATTATTTTCAGGAGGACTTTGCTGGGATGGCTGATGAGGCTGATTGTGCGGTAATTTTCACACTTATGAAGGTTACCCTTTTTGGGAAGAGTGATGACGAGCCACTGGGTCCATAGTGTAGACCACTCCCCACTCTGCCAGACCTTGTTAAAGATAATGGTGAAAGCGTCAATCATCGCTTTTTCTTCTGCTTGAAGCATTTCTGAGGGTATATTGTCCTCTCCCGCTAACTTTTATTTTCTTCAGCGATTGCAATGCTGCCTCAACTTCTTCTCAGAGAATTGGGAGGATTTCTTCTTCTTCTCTGTTCTCGGGACATGCTAAAACTGGTTTGTCTTCGTTCGGTGTGTGATTGTAAAGTTGAGAGCAGTATTCTGTCCATCTATCCAAGACTTCTTGTTCTTCTATAAGGCATATGCCAGACTTGCTTTGGATCGTGAAGACCTTGTAAAGTTGAGAGCAGTATTCTTTCCATCTATCCAAGACTTCTTGTTCTTCTATAAGGCATATGCCAGACTTGCTTGGGATCGTGAAGACCTTGGGCTGTTTAACACTTGTCAGCCGCTTCACAGTCTGGTAGGCCTTCTTGCTGTCGTTCTTGTTCAGACTGTTCTCTATTTCCTGGCATTGGTCTCCTTCCAGTTCTCCTTTGCTGTGCGCATGCCTTTTTGGTTGTCATTGTTGATTTTTCGGTAGGCATCAGCTGTCCCCCTCTCTCTCTCTCTCTCTCTCTCTCTCTCTCTCTCTCTCTCTCTGAGGTGTTCTTTTTTTCATCTCTTTTCTTTTGTCACACAGGTCCAAAAGTTCAGATGTGATCCACGGCTTCTTCTGTGGCCGGTGCTTGCGAAGGATCTCGGTGGCGTCATCTGTCATCGATGAGTTGAAGGTGGTGGTCATGGTGTTGACATCTATTTCACCAGCTCCCAAAATGAGCAGTGGTGCAAATTTCCCTCCAGTTCTGGCTTGGAATATTTCTGCCACCTCCGGGTATTGCAGTTTGTCCAGGTCGAACTTTAGTCTAGTGCTCTTTGCTGTGTTTACTCTCTTTAAGTGGAGCCGGAAAGACAACATCACGAGATCGTGGTCACTTCCAATGACTGCTCTTGGAAAAGTGCGTGTTCTGCCAATGTTGACGCTTGATCTGAAGCGTTTCTTGACCATGATGTAGCCAGGTCCATCGTCTGGATTGTTTGTGGAGACCAAGCGTGTTTGCCAGTATCAGATTGTTGTATCTGGCAAACTCCAGGAGTCTCAGACCTCTGTCATTTGTCTCGTTGTTGCAGTAGGGTCCACATGTGTCTCCCCAGTTGTGGTGCGCATCGTGGCCAACCTTGGCATTTCAGTCGTCTTGCACTATGACCATTTCCTTCCTCGGCACTTAGTCAAGGACAGCCCGCAGATGTTTATAGAATTCCTCGACTTTGGTTGCGTCATAGTTTGACGTTGGGGCATAAACCTGGATGATGGTGATGTTGAAAGGGGCTGCTCTCAGACGGATGGTAATGAGTCTACTAGAGACGGGGGCGGCAACCCATGACAGTGGCTAGAATGTCTTTGTGGACAAAGAACCTAACGCCGTGTTCGTGACTGTGATCTCTCCCGCTGAAATAAAGCTTGTGGCATTTGTTAGTCATTGTTTCACCTAGGCCTTTCCAGCGCAGTTCGCTGATACCTAAAATGTTCCATCAATAGTGGTTCAGCTCGTGGGCCAGTTCTTCTAATTTGATATATGCTAGATTTAATATATTATCGTCTTCTTGTCATGTTTCAGACGAAGCAAGCGCAGCGGGAAGGATAAGAATGGCGTGAAGTCTGCTGATTTTTACCTCATGCAAGACGACGACGACCACGAACACAAAGACAAGCCCTCTGTGGTCTAAGCAACATCTTTAACATCCTCACCACTCCTCCTCATCCTCACCGTCACAATTTTGACCCGAGCAATTCAATAATTTATTTCTGTAATTATAGCAAAATATGCTATTGGATCAGAATACTAGAATTTCATTGAAGAAATGCTTTGCGGACTAGTTCATATTTGTATCTTTCCACCCACTACATTTTTGTTTGTTCCTTCTATACAGCTGTCACTTAACTTTAGAACACCATTAAGGCATTACAGTCATTGTTAGAATAGTGGGTGTTTTATAAGTCTTCTTCCCTTCCTAAAATGTTGGAAACTAACTTGTGAGATCTAGTTTGAGATACTAGTTTATGAAAAAAGGTGTTTCTTTGGTTTTAGTTTAGTGCAGAATGTGTTTTCATTCTACATTTAATGTGGGACTGCAATTTTACCTACTTCTGTATCTGACGAGTGCTTAAATCAGTACTTTCATTTGAAGGTCGCAGGGCAGCTAGAGATGGTTTAGGCGACGTTGGTATTGTATTTGTTTTGTAAAAGTTTTGGTCAATATCTTGTTTCTCTGCTTTTAGACATACGGCTCCTTCTAAGTTAAGACAATATTATTTTTAGACAAAGCCTGTTCTTTAAATTAGGCACACTTCTCTATAAGTGGATTCATGCGTAATACCTTTTTAGCTGACATGTTCAATGTATAGAATTAAACATTTCGTATTCCTCTTAATTTTAATGTATAACTAATGACATAGATCTGTATCTATTTTTTTAAATTACTATTTTTAGGAGGGAGTGTGGAGGGGGCTTGATATGTTTGTGTCAACCGCATTTTCCTTTAAAATAAATTCATAAAGACGATGACATTGACATTTATCATGTTAAAGTTCATAATATGTATGCAGTTTTATCGAGGATCGGCCTTTGGCTATAATTATACACCCCGGCATAGCTTTCCTACAAAACTTGACATATCGGACTTTTGTTTCTGAAAACACAAAGAAACGTTCCAGTTTGCTTAAGGGATTGTAAGCGTCAGTAAATGGACATATGCTGTTGTGAGTGACACAGAAAGAATTATGATTGTTTTATTTTACACAATACAGTTCTGTGTGAAGAAAACATTGTTTGGTCGATGGTGCCTTTTTGTGTTTGTTGTTTTGATGTCAATGCTGCTAATCTCACCGCAAAATCAGTTTTGCCTTTGGAATAATAATCATTTACTTACATACTGATGTATGCGTGCGCGCGCGCTTGTGTGTGTGTGTATAGAAGAAAACGCGTTGATGAATGCGTTGAGCGTGTTTGTTAAGAATGATGCAACCATTTTCATTCCTTATATTCGTATTTAACTACAAAATGAGGCATTGATTGCATTTGTGTATAAATACATATATGTATATATTTTCGACAGGACAAATCTTTCTTCTGTATGTTTATTTGGGTGGGGAGGGGGGTATACAAATGAGGACCTAGAGAATTGATCTGACCCCCTATCTGAAGTCCACACAGAGCTCGAAAAAAAACCCCATTCTCCCTCCAGTCCTTTTCTATAACATTTATGTCTTTCACATTGAATCTGAAATAATAATGATAATGTATACAACACACGTTTACAAATTATTGTCAAGTGCGTAGCCTTATTTATAATGCTAATACAATAAACATTTCATTATTCAGATATGTATAACTTTATAAAAGTACGTACTAAAATTATGTATATTTGCAATATGCACCTCAGTTGTTTTTTTCAGTCTACATATTTAAACAAGACTCACCTGTTTTTATATTTGTCTTAAAATGTGCATCAAGGTAGCGTTCTTACATACTGAAATAATGGTATTTTTTGATAATCATTACGTAATATTTTGTGTAATCACCTTTTTGCCTTCACATAATGTTCTCACATAATGTTACCATTTAGGATAGATTTTGTTTCTGTCATTTATTTTTTGTTGTTAGTGAAAAGTATGCTCCAAATAGTGGATATGCTTGTGAGGGATAACATACATATTTTGTAAATAAATTAGTGTAAAAACGTCTTGTGCTATTGACCAGCATGTCTTTCCATCTGCATGGATAGCTTGTTCGTGGCTGCTTTTCTGATACCCGAGTTTGAACTGACCACATAGACATTCAATTAAGAATTATATATCCGTTAAGGAGCAGCTGATATGTGGTTTCATAAAAGTAACAGTAAAAATCTGGCTTGCTAAAGAAAGCCAACGTACTCTGAAAATTATAGAGACTTGAGATTTAGATCTATCTCAAATTAAAAAGAGAAAGGCGGTGACACCTAAACTAGCGGCCATGTCGCTGTTGATTCATTCTTGTGTATGACCATACATAACAGTGTCAACCATTCCTTAAGCCAAGTGAACCAGGATTGTTTTAAAAGGAAACTTGGAACAAAGAGTTCTCAAGAAAATCGTTGTTTAAAATATTTCGTGTAATATACTATGTACATTACTTTTAAACAAGGAATTTTCCAAGAATGCTTGGTTTAAAATGTGGTATTTGAGATACTATTCATATTGCTTATTTTGTTTGTATTTGGGATAGTTAGGCATATTTTTCACGTCTTTCTTCATCACATCATTTGTGACAAAAACAAGTACCCTGGTTTGTCATACCTGTCCTATTTTGTCTTTCCGTAGTCGCCCACAATCATACTTGTTGATTACACTGGCACTATGAGGGCTTTGCACATGTTTCACATCACACCTCGGAGATGTCATAATTTTGCTAATTAATCTGATAATTATGAAATTGTTCAGTCCTGTGTTCACTTTCACTGGTATTATCTATAGCGATTGTGATATAACAATGTATGTTGTGATAGTAAAATGCTGGTTTGAAACACAGTAAAACATTGGTCATTTTATGCGTAATAATAGTTTTGTTTTGTTTTGTTTGTTTTAGTTGTTCTTTTTTTCATTATCGTTTTATTTCTTCATTTGGTTCTTTCGTTTGTTTCTTTGTTCATACCAATACCTTTTAGGATTGAACATATATGTGTTTACAGTTTTCATGCATGCAGGTCTAAAATGATGCAGTTTTTCTATGGAAAAACATATCAAGACCAGGAATACTTATATTGTTACACCAAGAATTGAGTTCCATTTTTTAACATTTCATATTTTATCATTTATTTGAACAGTGGAGTTGGAATTTTGGCCATCAAACGTCTTCCATACATTTTGCTTCTGTTTTTGCTCATGTAAAACGTATTTTATAATGAAGTATATAAATCAAACACTTTCCTTCGTGAATGTAAATTATGACGATATTGACCTAGTCCAGACACGTGCAACATTCTTAAATGTGTTATAATCTGCCTTTCAATTTAATTATAAGTTGTTGTTTGTTTTCCTCCTTGCAAATTATGACTTGACAAAATTCCATTTCTTTTTACAGAAGCCTGAAAATCTAAAATAATTTTCATTTAAAATAATTTTAATCGACCTCTTTCTCTATCTTTATATATTTTACATGAAGCAAATGATAATGTCCGTCCTTCTGGACTTTGATTTCATGCATAGTGCTAACTATGTGCACACATTTCTTGTTTGTTTGCCTATGTATTTTTAACTTGTTTTCTTTCTTTATTTTCACATCAGGAAATGTTTGTTAATGATGAATTTAGCATTCCACGGTTTTATAAATCAAAATGTCATTTTGCCATGTTATGTACATAGCCATAAACTGTTAAAACTGTTGAAAATTACCGACATGGTTGCGTGTCTGTCGTATTCATTTGCCCACCTGCCTTATGTCGTGAGGTAATCTTTACAGTGAAATGGATTACGTCCAAGATGCCTCCTTAAAACTCCAGTGTTCTTCCCTCAAGCGAGACGATTTATTCCATGTTACGTGATACAAAGGTTTTGTCTCCCTTTCGCAGCTGCAATTGCAAACATACTTGGTTGGGATCATGGTTACTAAGTATTTTTTGAAAACAGATGTTTCTGGAGACCCATGCCTTAAGAGTCTAATGAATCCGTTATCCTAGGATCTAAAGAAAGAGCTGTATGCCGTAGGATCAAACAGCACTAATTTGGCATAATAATAAGCTTATTATCGTTCGTTGTTCCGAGTACAGCCATAAAAATGGCTGATTTGTCTTTCAGCGTGATAGGTAGACTAATCGATTTTATTGTTGTTGTTTTTTCACAAACTCTTTCGCTAAAGTATAGATTTCGGATTAGCAATACAAATTATTAATAACTAGTTTTGTGCTTTAAGAAGCAATGTTCATAAATAACCAGCGAGAGTGAAGCATGATCTAGGTTTGATGTGAAATATCATTCAATTTGGAAAATGCGCTCTAATACTTAAGATTATATTTCTGTGTACGTGTGTCTCCATCATAATATTCTGCTAGTTTACAGTACTCGGATATTTTACTCTTCTGGGATCAGTGTTAAGGATCCTTTTGACCAGGTTTGTGTGTATAATCTGAATAGCACACGTAGCCTACGAACACACAGTACAAATAAAAATATGTATTCGGTTGTTTATTTTCAGTTCCGTAAAATGTTATTTATAAGGTACTGTGCTGATGTACTAGGAGATGAATGTGCGAATGAAACGGGGGGAAAAGCGTGTGTGTTGTATGTGTAAATTTGAAAGCGCGTGACGATGATATTTTAATGGATTTCATTGGCTGATAATACTAGAAGGGAAAATCGAAGACACTTCACTGTGTTGAGGAATAGTAGCATCTAGCTGAAAAACCTAATACCTTGCAAGATTCATTTGCATTTCAACCATTGTTTTATACTACGAATGTGAGAATTTGCATTGTATTTGTATTTTAAACTGTTTTATTTTTCTTCAGGAAAATAAACGAGAAGTATAGTGAATTTGGAAGTTTTGAATCTTTGTGTTCAAGAGCGTTTCTTGCTCCCTTTTTACCTTTTTTTTAAAAAATTAATTTTAAATCTTTTACATTCTCCCATGTGTTTATTTCATCCTTTTTGTTTCTGTTTTAAATGTCGTCTGATTTTTTTTAACCAAAATAAGAACAGATGAAAAAGATAAAGTTGGTTAAGACCAACACCATCCCCACCACCACCACAGCATAAAGCCAAAGACAGACTGTTATAGAAAAGACAGGATTCAAAATCAAAGATCAAATCCAAACATACCACACACAAAAATGTCGATTTTACAAAATTATGAACTCTTTATTCTTTGGTTAGCGCAAAGCTTCAATGCAATCTATCTCAGAATCTGCATAAAATGTATCAAATCGTAGTTCGAAGAACAATATGCTATTAATTAAAGCTAAACTTGGAAGAGCAAGGATTTTAAAGAAACAACATGTTACAACAATTTGAAGCCAGAACCGCAACACATCCAGGAGGAAAAAAACAACAAACGATTTATTTTTTAAAGTATGATGAAAATAACGAGTTTATTTCTTTAAACCTTCTTACGATAAAAATGCTTCCAGTTTTCTTTCGGTACAGTTTCGTTTTCGTTATGAAATATGCGAGGTTTGACATTTCCAATAATAATATGTAAAAACAATTGGCTGACACTACCTAGTTCTTTTGTCCTTTAAGGTTTACACAATATGACGTTCAACCTTGTTCTTCGTCATTAACAAGAAAACAGTGACCACTATAATATACTACTATCGCTTTGGAACTGTGCTCTTATTCTTTTCAGTAAACTAAACTGTCCATTTCTTTTGTTGCTTTATGTTCTGTGTACATGTTATAGATTTATATTTTAAAAAAAAGAAAAAAAAGAAGAGAAATCTGAATATAATCCTATATTCTCCATTCTTCTTGTCCCTTCTAAACGCTGACAGATTATGAAGAGGAGCTATATGGTCCTGTTGTGGTCCGTTATCTATGAAATACACGCTGACATGAACACCTGAAAATATAATTAAACACTGTCATGTAGTAATAACTAATATTACAGGCAATTAATTATACACACTGTTCCAGCTCCTTGGACAGTTCTTTAAGCAAATATGTTCGCTTCGTCAACTGTATCCATCAACATCATCATCATCATCATCATCATCATCATCATCATCATCATCATCATCATCATCATCATCATCATCATCAAAAACATGTATCGTCATTGCAATAATACAACAAAAACGGCAGCAGGGGCAGCAACAGCAACAGCTGCAAAAACAACAACAACAACAACAATATAATTTTATTTGCTCACCTCATCAATTTCGCCCCGAAAAGCAGTATTCCTTTTAGAGCAGTCTCCTATCACAACAGGCGCTTGCTGCTGAAGTACCGAACCTGCAGCCAGTACAAGAGACACATTTTGTAATCACATTATAAACTATCTGAAGAATACTCGAAGACAAAAAATAACCTCCTCCCCACTCCAACCTCTCCACCATCATCCCCGATCTCCTATCCCCAGAAGACAGATCAAGATAGAAAACTAAACATGCACCCACCACCCACCCCAGAAATAACAGACAAAAACATAGACGCGTACGCGTTCGCCCGGCCCCCGCATATACACACACACACTACACACACAAATCAACAATGACAGTATGCCTATACTTAGACGCACCTGACAAAGGGGACGATTTTTGAACGCCGTTGGAAAATCCGGTGAGAGTGTTTCCATTGTATGCAAAATGCACGTCGTTCATTCCAGGAGACTGAACATACAAAATAAATAAATTTATTTTAAAATAACAAATCAACTAGTAGGGCAAAGCCCAAATGATTCACACGACTCCTTATGAAACTCGCAATATTTAACATGAAAATGAGTGCCCAGAAAAAAATAAAAAGAAACGGTGGCATTAAATTGCTAAGTAATACCGACTTTGATCTTTTATGCTCTTGACCTTGAGACGACCTTGTTCCTCCGGCTCCAAATACACTCATGTACTATTAAATAAACTACAGCAAAACTTGCATTATGCCCAAAAGAACTGTGACCTTGGGATGACCTTGACCTTCAGTGACCATGACCTTGGAATGACCTTCACCCTCATGTGACCTCTTATGCATCAATATTTGGATTAACATTAGGTCAGGCTGTAAAGGTCTACGGCTCCAGATACTCAGTAGGCCTATAACAATGTCAGTTTACAGAACTTGCATGCAGTTGCATGAAGAAACTGTGCAGTGTTTGTTTGTGAAAACAAACTCATAGGAAACAGCATGGGATGACCTTGACCCTCTTATGCATGTCTGATCAATAACCCAATACTGTTGCATACTATGGGTTAAATAAACAGCCATTCCACTGTACGATGACCTATATTTGAATGTTTTTTGCAAAGCCTAAAATGATCTTCAACATCAACGTAAAAACGGCAAATATATGGAAGATCAATCTATTATCTCTAAATACAACATGTTTGGACTTTTTACCTCTCATACTAACCAACTTTGGACAGTTCCAGTGGCCTTGACCGGGGAATGAGGTTGACCAAATTTGTATTGTAGGTGTTTCTCATTGATATCTATCATGCCTCAAAGATTCATAAATGCAATATTAATAAGCTAGGAAAAAAGGAAATGTTGTGAACAATTGTCAATTTTATATCAACATTTGTTGACCCAGTGACCTTGACTTTAAAGTAAAGTCATGCATTCACTTCACTGATCATTTATGAGGTCTTATAGCTATACACCATCTTACCAACTTTGGTTGTGATAGTTGAATCCATCTGCAAGTTTTGCATTCATGCCACTGCATGCAAGTTCTGCGGACAGCGAACGGTGGGCGCCGGACAGACAGACGGACGGATGGACATTTTTTTAACTGTCATTTTTTGACTACTTAGGACTCATCTCGCACAGGTTGGCAAAAATCAATAATTTTTTTGTTGCTATGCACATAGACTTACATTGCTATCCATTTGAGTCAAAAATAAACTAGAAGGCCAAAGCACATATATCTCACTTAAAGAACTCGCAATATTTAACGTGAAAATGCGTGACCGGAAAAAAAAGAAACAGTGGCATTAAAATGCTAAGTTATACCGACTTTGATCTTTTATGCTCTTGATCTTGAGATGACCTTGACCTCCAGTTCCAAATACACTCATGTACTATCAAATAAACTACAGCAAAACTTGTATTATGCCCAAAACACGGTGATCTTGGGATGACCTTGAGCTTCAGTGACCTTGGGATGACCTTGACCCTCACGTGACTTCTCATGCATCAGTTTTGGGATTAAAATTGGGTCAGGCTGTAAAGGTCTACGGCCCCCGATACTCATTATAACAATGTTAGTTTCCAGAACTTGCATGCAGCGGCATGAAGAAACGGTGCAGTTTTTGTTTGTGAAAACAAACTCAAAGGAAACAGCTATTCTCGCGCTAAAGATGATCTCCGACCATTACTACTCGTTATACGATAATCTCTTGTTTCCTCTTTTTTTTCCTATCCGCTCACGCCCTACAGCTCCCTTCCCGCCCCCTCCCCCCCACTGCCTACCCAACTACTCTTCTCCCCTCTCTCTCTCTGTCTCTCTCTCCCTCTCTCTCATACACACTGTCCCTCATACGTTCCCTCGCAAAGGCTGAGAACAGCAATCAAGAGCAAGTCAAAAATGGTCTTGCATGTTACTATTGAATCTCTTAAACCAGAACCAATCACTATGATGGGCATGGTGGTCTAATGGTAGTGCTTTGGTTTGCGGATCTGAAAGTCCCGGGTTCGAGCCCTGGCCGGGCCATTGTGTTGTGTCCCTGGGAAAGACACTTTACTCCCGTTTCCTACTCCTTCGGATGAGAGTATAAACCGAGGTCTAGTCTGTGTGTCGCATACATTCCATCATAACGAACCTTAAAGATCATGACGCTCATGTCCTAGACGGGTGAGTGCCGGTAACAAGAACACACCCAGCATGCGCTTGGTCCTTCTCCCCCATCCCTGGCTGGGCAGGATAGTGCTCAGTTGTCCGGGTGTCAGACCCGCACCCAAAGGCTGCGGGTGGGCGTTTCGGGCGGTTTGAGTTAGATCCTGTATCGGCCAGCGCCTAGAGTCTGGTCAAGTACGGCGAGATAAGTGCGCTGTAAAAATCCTCAATAATAATAATAATAATAATAATAATAATAATAATAATAATAATAATAATAATAATAGGCTTCTTACAATAGGCAAGGTGAGCGTGATTCCTTTTCGGTTGTCAGAGGTTTTTAGCGTCAGACGAACTTGGCTTTCAGAGGAGTCGAGATAGAACGATGGGTTGTTGGTTTCTCCACAGTTACCCAACAATTCGTAGAAACGCTCCCCTGATGCTGCGGGTGCTCTCCGACGTCTGGAAACAGAATGAAGGGAAGCAATAACATTTTCGTCCATGAAGAAGGTAAGCAGAACTACACACTAAGGAAAAGCCTGGACGACGACAAAGAATAAAGAAGCGGACTCAAAGGTAGGAAAGAAGAGCAAAGAAAGACTTCTTTGGCTCTTTGTTTGGATTTCGAAGATGACGCCTATGACAACGACGACGACGACGACGACGATGATGATGATGATGATGATGTGGAGAAGAAGAAGAAGAAGAAGAAGAAGAAGAAGAAGAAGAAGAAGAAGAAGAAGAAGAAGAAGAGAGTCGTTTCCGGTTCTGCTAGCGATGTTGAAAATAATAATCAAAACACCAAAATATAACAGACATATTATCCAAAGCCAATCAGTGCTGCACTAAAAGCCACTTACCTGGACGGTCCTTTGGCTGCTGCGTTGCTACTGTCCCTGAGTGAGGCCAGATCTGCAGGAAGAGCACCACGACCTGCCCTGATGCTACCATCAGGCATCCGTACTCGCCATCTCCTATCCTGACCCTTCGACAGCATCACCTGTGGAGTGGAAGAGATCGATAAAGAGAAAAAGTCAAGGTCTAAAAAGCAGCGTGTGTTAGGAAAGGCTTCGCGGAAGGATACAATCATCTCAAAATTTCCTTGTTACAGCTGGCCGGTGCTGCTCATTGGCCGCAATTTTGTTTACATTTTAAGTGTTACTCAGTGTTATGTTCCAACCTCAAAATGGCGACCGTTATAAACAATTAAACTAACCCCATCTCTAGCCTCTACGCGCTTTACCTGCACTTCATGTGGAATCTCGCCGATCCCTGACTGCTTCGTTCCGTCAGGCATGGTCACACTCCACCGGGTTTGTGTCTGCAGCGTGCCAGCGGCTCTCTGAACTTCCAGCAACGTTTGCAAATCGGCAGGAATGTCCCCGCTTCCAGAGCGCACTGTACCGTTAGGCATGGTGATGGACCACTGGCGCTGTATGGTAGGGCCAGAGCCAGACTGTCCGTTCCACTGGACATTGGAGGTTTGTACGTCTCGCTGTTGTTGTCCGTTTGAAGATCTGTTGTATAAGATTAGAGTGTATGTGGTAAGTACGATCTCATTGAACATTAGCTGCATAAACAATATGTGACCTGTCCTACACGTGAAAATGCCATCCTAGATCTTTTCTACACTAATATAAAAGATGCATACAGATGTGTGCCTATGCCACCTCTTGGGCGCTCCGACCATGACCTTGTTTACCTTCGACCATCATACCGCCCACTCGTGCAGCGGGTGCGACCAATGAAACGGACAGTTTACAAATACAACACGGAAAGTGTGGAAGAACTACAAACGTGTTTTGAGACAACAGACTGGAGTGTGTTTATCGACAGTGCTAAAAACATAAATGAAGCAGTGGAAAGCGTTACAGACTATATCCGATACTGTGAAGAAACTATAATACCTAAAAAGACTGTGAAGATATATGCCAACAACAAACCCTACATCACCAAGGAAACTAAATTAACTTTGAACAAAAAGAAACAGGCTTACAAGAACAATTTAGATAAAGAAACTAAGAAACAGATACAGAAAGAAATAAACAAGGACATTCAAAAAGGGAAAGAAAAATACAAGGAAAAAATTGAGGAACATTTTACAGAAAATAATATACAAAGAGTGTGGGATGGAATGGGATTAATGTCTGGGTTCAAAGGTAAGAAAGGGGGGAGTGCACAACTTGGGGAATGTACTCAAGAATATGTAAATGACCTCAATAAGTTCTACTGTCGTTTTGACTGTCAAAATTTTTCTAGTCAGAGAGAGCAGTTAAGGGAAGGATTAATGGGGAGGAAAGGGGAGGAAGGAGAGGTTGAAAGTCAATTAGTTAGTGAGGAGGATGTAAGCTTAGCATTTACTAAGTTAAACACTCGAAAGGCTGCTGGTCCTGACAAAGTTACACCTAATTTACTAAAAACATGTGCTAACCAACTTGCTGGTATTTTTACTGTTCTTTTTAACATGTCTTTTACTCAGTCTGTTGTACCTACTCTTTGGAAGATGTCATGCATAGTACCTGTTCCTAAAAAGAATCCAGTCAAAGTTTTTAATGATCTTCGCCCTGTTGCTTTAACCTCTGTCACGATGAAAGTTTTGAAAAATTTGTTCTTAATAAGTTATATGTTTTAGTATCAGATTTTATTGACCCACTGCAGTTTGCCTATAGAAGTAAGAGAAATGTTGAAGACGCTGTTCTTTTTGTCCTCAACAAAATGTACTCACATTTAGAAAATGCAAATTCTTGTGTCAGGCTTATGTTCTTTGATTTTAGTAGTGCTTTTAATACTATGCAATGCCATTCACTTGTTCAAAAACTAGCAGGCATGAATGTTGATATTAGAACTATTCTATGGATTTTTGACTATCTTACAAATAGACCTCAGTTTGTCAGAGTTCAAAACAATTCCAATTCTATTGTATACAATTCTAATATTGTGTTGACTAATACAGGAGCCCCTCAAGGAACTGTTCTAGCACCTTTTTTGTTTTCTTTGTACACCGCAGACCATAGACAAAAGCACGAATCCTGTCCCCTGATAAAATTTGCAGACGACACGGCACTCTCTGGTCTTATTACCAACAACATGGACAACATGTACAGAGATGAAATAGATAGCTTTGTCAACTGGTGTGATTCAAATTTTCTAGATCTTAATGTAAGCAAAACAAAAGAAATGATAATTGATTTTAGGAAGGGAAACAAGTTTGATTTTAATCCTATCTTTATCAAAGGAGAAGAAGTAGAGAGAGTGCATGCATATAAGTATTTAGGTGTGGTTATCGATGATAGATTCACTTGGAAAGATAACACAAAATACATTTACAAGCGACTGCAAAGTAGAATGTTTTGTTTAAGAAAACTGAGATCCTTTAATGTAAAACAGGAAATTTTACAAATGTTTTATACAGCTGTAATAGGAAGCATCATTTCTTTTGGAATCTCATGTTGGGGAGGAAACGTATCACAAACAGAAAAACGAAGATTGGACAAACAGATAAAAAGGGCTAGTGGGGTGGTGGGGAGGGAACAGGATGACATAGCGACGATACATAGCAGACAAGTGACAAAAAAGCTGACTGCAATTTTGGCTGACAGTAACCATCCACTTTTCTTGGAATTTGACTCTCGACGGATAGACAGGAGTGGACGTTTTAGGGCACCAGCGGGAACATCAAATAGGTACAGGAACTCATTCATACCACTTGCCATTCAAGCACATAACAAACAAGTCGGTAGGTCTTCCGAGCTAAGAAACGCGATCACATCACACCTCTACTACATTCCCTTCACTGGCTTCCTGTGCAAGCACGCATAGAGTACAAACTCTGTTCTCTGTCACAATCTTCACAGATTCTTGTCCTTCCTACCTTGCTGATCTACTGTCTGTCTACTTTCACGCACTTTAAGATCTTTGCTGACACTCGCACACTCAAGGTTCCCGTCACCCGCACTAAGACATACGGCCAACGTGCATTCGCTTACTCCGCACCTAAGCAGTTGAATTCCCTTTCCCTCCCATATCCGCAACATTCAATCAACACTAGCATTCAAAAAGGCCCTCAAAACCCACCTCTTCAAACTGCATTATTCAGATTGATTTGTATTGCTGCCATTCTCTCATCTTTTGTCTATGTCTGATCCGTAAGTGTACAAACGGCTGTAAATATTTATACTATTTTTCTTCCTGGGCCTAACCGGGCATATAAATAGCTGTGAATAGGTTTTTGCTATTCTATTTTCTGTCTTTTTTGTCATTTGTGTACATAGTTGTAAATAGTATATTTTTGTCTTTTTTGTAATTTATGTACATAGTTGTAAATAGTCTGTACCTTTACTGTCCCGTCTTTTGGTGTATTGTAGCAAAAGTGATGTTTCATCGAGTGCATGTATTTATATGTAATGACTATGTAAAGCGTGGTGAGTCTGGTCATAGGCTGGAGTACCCGCTATATAAAAATCCGTTATTATTATAACTAAACATACTCTACAACTCTCATGCAGCTTAGTTAATTTAATTATTGTTTTTTTTGTTTTTTTTTTAAACTACTGTTTTTGTATAAATAGTTTATATGTTTACACACTAATAAGTTTTAAATTCTCATATTTATCTGTTCTTACGTTAATCCGTTTTACTGCTTAATTGAAATATCTGCATTATGAAAATATGTCCATGTGTTTGAAGATCATTAATAATGTATAAATATTTATGTGTGTGTAAAAGAAGAATGAATGGACATGTTTAATTGACAGACAATGTAATTTCCATGCTTTTGGATTAATAAAGTAATATCTTATCTTATCTTATCTTATCTTATCTTATCTTAAAGAAAGGAATCCTAACATTTTTTTAGACCCAGAATCGCTATTTGCGTAAAAGTCTAAAATCACTTCGGTCAATAGACGTTGAATGAAACAAACAAACAAACAAACAAACAGCATTGCTATTCTATCCCTAGTCTGGTTTAAAAAAAAAACTCCTAGCTAGAACGTTTTTGTGGCCTCACTAAGTAACTTCCATATTTTAACTGCTAATATCCCCATTGATGTGCTAAAGCAGATTCTAACCGTTGCTGGGCGTCCAAAATGGCTTGAAGGTCCGCTGGCAGATCGCCAGTTCCGTTTCGAATGCTGCCGTCTGGCATGCTGACGCTCCAGCGGCGCAAGGTATTGACTTGACCCCTCAGCGTCTGGTCAGTTTGGGCAGCAGCATTGGCGGCGTTAAATCTGTCCACCAAAACCTGGATGTCAGCTGGGACCTCTCCTTGACCAGACCTACACAATTACAAATGAAAAGAAGATGAGGGCGGTGTTGCTCTCATTATAAACACAAAATGTAAAATTAATCCAATTGCTGACACGCACAATTCTCTATATGTGTGCAGAATGCCTTCACGGCACTAACCTTTGCGAGCCATCAGGCAAAGTCACAGTCCATGTTTTAGTAGCGTTCTGCTGGACCCAAGACTGACCACCAGTTCCCTGGATCAAAGCTTGAATGTTGGCTGGTACTTCTCCTTCCCCTGTCCTTTGTGTTCCGTCTGGCAACGTCACCGACCAGCGGCGAGTAGTGCGGACATTGGAGTTGGTCATCAGAGCAGCGACGTCGGCAGGGATATCCCCAAACCCTGCCCGTTGACTCCCGTCCGGCAAGGTGATGGTCCATTGTCGGGTGACTGGGGAAGGAAATGAGCAATAACGTTAATGAACTTGACATGCTTCAAAGTCTCGCATTTATTACATTGCATAACGACGTGACATATAGGGTAGGTCGGGGCCCCTTGTGCCATGGGGTAGGTTATGTCTCCTTCCAAAATCAGTTTTTATTTGTATTTTTTTCTCTGTTTTTGCACTCTGTTTTATAAACGCCTTCATTTACCTAGGAGTCCATGTTGCTTGCTGTCTTTTCTGTGAGAACCTGCAGAAGGAGAAACTGTAGATGGTTTTTGTAGTGAAAGTAAATTGATGTCATCTTGGAAAAGCTTCTAATTGGTTTATTTTTCACTTTTTCTCGAAGTGGTATTCATTGCTGCTAAAGACAATGGCTACAGTAGAATAACATTTTCAATGGATCCAAACGGAGAAAGACTCCAGATTGTTGAATGAAAAGATTTTGTATCACAACCTCTTGGGGCAGTTTGGGCAGCACTACAACCTGCCCCCGAAGGACACAACCTGCCCCCGAAGGACACAACCTGCCCCCATATGACACAATGCACCCCCGAAGAGGTTATCTAAAATGTTTATAGCTATTACCCTTTTACCCAAGCCATTGGACAACACGATGACGTAGGGGGAGTGGGAGAGAAAGATTTTAATTTTAATTTCATTTTGTTCCAGAGTTAATAAGTTGATTATTTTTTATAGTTAGTCATTTACATTTGTTTATTAATATGTTTATTTTCTTATTTTCAATGTCTAAATCATTTAGGTGGATACATTTTGTGTTGGAATTACTTGTAATATTTTCTTTAACTTTGGGAACTTGTGTTCACATTTGTTCGTAAGTATCATTTAATTGCAAATTTACTTAAAAGATTTCCAAAGAAATTATATTTAAAAAGTAGTTTGTTTTGGAAGTGTATTACTTTTATTCAGAGGTATCGTTCAATTGTGAGTTAACTGAAACAATATCAAGTAGGTTGTTGCATTTTCTGTATTTTTTTGACAATTTTTCTTTTGTTTTGAATTATAAATCCATTAAAATCATTTCTTTGCTTCATTAAATATTTCATTTTAATTGTAAGACAACCTTGAACTGAACTGAAAATCAAAGCGAATAGGTCCTTTAAATTTCATTATTTTACTAGTCTCTGTACACACACCTGTGAAGAAAATACAATGACAAATAGGTTGTTACTTTTTTTCTGACGACATGTTTTGATTTGGTTCTGTTGCTGGTAACTTGTGAGCAAAGTCTATCAGTTCTTTCTGAATATGCTTTTAAATGATGTTTTGCTTGTTTGATTTGTAGCTGGATGATTATTCTTTCTTTGGATGATTTATGTTAAAAATTGAGTGAATGAGAGAAGAACATTTTTCTGGCACATATCTATGCGCAAGGGATCTCAAGGCAAAGAACATCTTCGCAAAATGGACTTTTGTGTGTCCAACTGCAAGAAATCTATGTACATTTCATTTTGAAAGTTCTACATCCGGCTTCCCAGTCATATCCTATCATATCCTATTCCATAACTCGAAAGTCGTTGGGGCACCACAGATGATCGTTTAACCAGCGTACTCCCATCTTTTTCTGTTCTCAGCAACCCTCATGGCTTCGCTCAGTGTCAAGCCAGTCCATTCTCGAATGTTGTCCTCCCACAATCTTTTTCTGACTCCCTCTTCTTCTGCCTCCTTGCACCGGGCCTTGCAGGATAGTCCTTGCAAGGCTTGATGCTTTGGTGACTTCGACATACCATCAGAGTTTCCGTTTCTTTATCACCGTTAGCATGACATCGTGTTCTCCAATAGTTTGTGTGATGGTCTTTCAGACTTCGTTGTTAGTGATGTGACAGATATAGGAAACGCCCAGAAGTCTTCTGTAGCATTTCATATCCATGCTTTGTATTTTTAGTTGCAGATCGGCTGTGAGGGTCCATGTTTACAAGAGTATAGAAAGATTGAGATGATAATGGAGCGCAGTAACCTTACCTTGGAGTGTAGATAGATGGTCCTGTTTTCCAAATGGTCTTTAACCTTGTCAGGGCAGCAGTTGTTTGTGCTATCCTGGAGAGTCGAGAACTTCCTGTTGGTAACCCTTGTCCGATACAAATGCTCCTAAATATTTGAAGTTGTGCACCGTGTTGAGGGATTGGCCTTGGACTTTGATGTCCGTGTTGATGCCATGGGTGTTGTTGGTCATCATTTTGGTCTTCTTTGCACTTATTTCCATTCCAAAGGCTCTGGAGGTGGTGTCAAGCCTCTGTACCAACTGTCCAAGTTATTGTTCCTCTCCAGCCAATCCATCACTATCGTTTTCTAAACGAAGGTTGGAAATTGCTCTACCACATATGCTGACTGTGCCTTCATGATCTGCAAGTGCATCTGACATGACGCGCTCCAGAAAGATGCTGAAGAGTATTGTGGAGAGTAGGCATCCTTGACCCACGCCGATTGTTGTTCTGAACCAGTTACATTACATTACATGATTATTGCTTTAGGTCCAGCGGACTCTTCCGAGCCAAATCAGGACTAGACAACCCCTGATCCGCATACAAGATCTGCTGAAACAACCCTAGTGGTAAAATCGAAGGTGCTCCACCAGCCAGTCACTTTACAATAAAGACATCCCACGCAGGGGACGCTGAGGCTATACTCTAATTTATCGAACCACCGTTTACAAAAACCAAATAGAATACAAACATCATTATAAATTATCAACAACACACATACATATAAAATGCCTACATTGCTAAATAATATCATATGAAGCCCTAGTGACCACCTGGCAGAAAGCATCCAATATTCCCAATCTGATCCAACAGACCTCACACACAAACAAGGAGTTTTGTCCCGGAAGACTTTTCAAGAAAAAAAGATAGGTAACTGGTCTAGCGAAGAAGAAGATAGTATAATAGATTGATAGAACAGAGTGTCACCGCCACGACTCCCCCTGAGCAGACGCCACAAACGAACAACTTCCACACGCAGACAACTCAGACGGAATGGCGATTACCCACAGACGGAAGCGATGAAAACACAACAAATATATATACAACTTTCAAGCTATTTATTCATTCATACCACACACTCATACACATACAACATTTACACATGAAACGAAGAAAATGGTGATGGAACAATCAATGGGTCGAGGGTTGCTAATCAACCACGTCTATGTATCGAACTGTGCACAGCAAATGTCCGTTGCACGTAAACAACCGAAAAGGGGGGTTCGAGTGTTCAGAGAGGGACAACAAGGAAAGAGCCAACCTGGCAGTATGACGTCCCTGTCGAAGTCTCCGTAAAAGTATCCGCCCCTCCTCGTAGCTGTTATCGGCCTGTTGCTGTTGATGTCCAAACGTAGTGGCGTCGCCGCTCCCTCTCGCCGCTGACAATGATGATGATAGTGATGGTGGCGCCGTAGTTGCGGCAGCCCTGCCGCCGCCGTCGTCTCTCAGCTGGACCCCTCCAGTCAGCTAGACTGCGACGTCGAGGCCAGGTCCCGTCGACAGACGTCACAACCACCACGGGAAGGGTGGGGTTGTGGAACGATGATGATGTACACAATGATGCGGACGTAGACGAACGGGTGGTGATGATGATGTTCAGTCCACACGACCAAGTGCCCTCGTCGTTGTCGCACGACGCTGGTCAACATCGATCCACGTTACCCAGTGACGAGCTGATGAATACGAACGAACTTTCGAACCTGCAACATGCTTGTCGTATTGTTAATGTCATGTCCACCTGATTCTGTCCCCCTCCCTCCTCACACTCTCCCCCCTATTACACTCACTAACTTCTGCATCTTGAGGAGGCACAACTGCTGTCCACTTCCCTTCCCTTGACTACTATTATTGTCACTTGTAATCAAGCACATAATTCATGAAACTCAATGAAATTATGAATGCATGAAATGAGCAATGCTGCAAATGAATACATGTAAACATCAACACATTATTCATCTCAAGCAACCACAACCACGACAACAGCAACCACTTCCATCCTACCTTCATCACACTTCACCCCCAATCTCCTCCCTCATTCTCCCTCCTTCAGTCGCACTCTTCCTTTCTTCTGCCTCTCCTCAGTGCAACCATCCTCATCCTTCCCCAGCCTCACACACAGCTATCGTTCAACACCCCAACAGCCACCCCTTGGGCTACTAGCACAGTGAGGAAAAATACCACCATCACACTTACCCAAACGGTTCGAATGTAATAGTACCTGTAGCCCTTTCCCCTGCTTGTCTACACAGTACTCCAAGTAAGGTAATCCAGTGTGTAGTAGTTTCCGTTAGTGGACACTAACTCAACACTAACCTACCACAAACACAAAACTTAGTTATTTTGAGCTACACTCTTTCCCAAGCTTGCTACCACAACTGTAACACTTCCAACTAGTATTCCTTTTGGAACCAGCTATTATTTACGTCAATAACTGTCCCTCCCTTACTTCCAGAACAAAAACAACCCCAGAGAAACAAGACCGCACGTCCTCTCTGTGACTCTGTCAAAACCTGTTCTGACTATAGTGAGCAAATTCCTAAACTGGCTAGCCGATCTACGCTGTTGAATCACGATTTGCACGCATAACCACGCATACGATAATCACGCAGTTACTACCCCCGCCCTTATACTCTTCACACACAGACTGCTCGGCTTTCATCACAGACTGCCCTGTGACACAGAGTAGGAATGAGAATGAACAAATGAGAAAGACAGCGACAGTGGGAATTTAAAGCACTAAATTTCCAGAAAGTGGGGATACTATTTATACTGAAACCCCCGGCACCCCAACGGGGGTTCTGAACCAGTTCCCGATGGCGCTGGAAACACATCCATTTCGAGATCGTGTTCTAGACTTTGTTCAGACCTACCTATTACATCTTTGCTGTCGACTTTCTATTTAGGAAAATGATTTATTACCAGAAATCTCATGACAAACGTCTTTCTCCTCTTTTTCCATTTTCCTCCCCCAAAGGTACCCAATCCCACTCCAACTACCTCCCTTCTTCTTTCTTTCTTTCTTTCTTTCTCTCTCTCTCTCTCTCTCTCTCTCTCTCTCTCTCTCTCTCTCTCTCTCTCTCTCTCTCTCTCTCTCTCTCTCTCTCTCTCTCTCTCTCTGTCTATCTTTCTTTTTTTTTCTCTTTCTCCTCCCCACCCTCTCCAGTCTCCTCTCCTCTCTCTCTTCTCTCCTCGCACCTTTTCCTCCAGCAGCAGACGCTGTACCGCTTTGTGAGGTGTCACCAGCAGCTGCAGGGCCGAACTTGTAGCCTGGATAGTTGGCTCCAGAGAGTACAGTACCAGCTGCTCCAGACACCGCATCTACAGGCACTGTCAAAGTGATTCTCTGTTGACCCTGAGCAACCTATTAGACCATAAGCGAGATTGCCACGAAATCATGATCACATTTACTCCAATGTTCAATATGTTTGGTTTATTTCAATACGTTTAGTAAAACGACATGACAAACCACCTATCCCGTCTACAAAGTCGTGTCCCTCTGGGCTCACTGCCAAAAGATCTGTTGAAGATAAGAACCAATCCTATCCTACTATTCATCCCTAAAATGTTTCTTTTAATCTGCCACTATATACACAATAATATTAACGCTCAGAGAAGCTCAGTAAATACCTTGAAAACGTCAGTTGGAGGTTGTCCTTCGCCACTGACCAGTACGTTTCCATCCGGACCTCTGACCTCCCAGCGCGTGTAGTTTGACCCTTGAACTCCCATTGACTGCACCACTCGTTTGTCCGTCGAGCCTGCGAAGCTTTGAAGAAGTTCCTGTGGCGCTTCCCCGTAGCCTGACTCCACTGTCTTGCCGGTTGAGTCCACCACGAACCATCTGGGTTAATATAATATAATAATTGATGAATGGTTTTAATATTGAATTTATATGTACTAGAACTGGTAACAAAGGACTATATGATATATGCATCATGAATAATTTTTTTTAAAGGACAACCAAAGAAGACTCAAAAGTGCATCTGTAGGGTGTATTGTGCAATAGTGCTACAAAGAATAGAACGGTAGGCAACACAACAACCACAGTTTCCAACTCCCACTCCCTCTCTCTCTCTCTTTCTCTCTCTCTCTCTCTCTCTCTCTCTCTCTCTCTCTCTCTCTCTCAAAATATATATACTGCTTGAAGAAAACTGCTTGTTCTATTTGTCTCTGTTTACGATTTTCATCGTGTTTTGTTTTGTTTTGTTTTATAATTTTAAAAAAATTTAAATAATAAATTTAGCAACGTCAGGATAACTATGTCAATTGTCCTTTGTGACAATTAATTATAGTGACTTAACTATAGAACTATATTATACTGTACTGTGACTGTCTAACAGCCTCAGGCAGACCAGTTCCAGATGCAGAAGATGCCTGTTCGAAGAGCTTTTGGATGTGAGGGGGTATTGGGCCTTGCCCACTCAAACTGGTGCCGTTGGGAAGGACCACGCTCCAAGATGAAGTCTCCGTGTACGCTGCATCAAATGTAATATTGAAATGAACGTCAAGAATGGTACATTGTTAATATAGATATACCTATAGTACTGTTTCTTAACCTGAAGAACTATTTCTCTCTTCGTCTCATCATAGAAACAGCTGAGTCGAGTGTCTGTAATTAGTTGTTTGCTCTGTAAGTTGTACCCTCGATCATCGAAGGTCGTTTAATTTAGAGGCAATTAGTCATTGAAATATTACGTAGCAGTACAAAAACAAACTGCGTATGCCAACAACAATAAAAGAAAGAATAAAGTGCGGGTTATAGCAGTTACATATTATTTTACAAGAAATTATATTCTCGCTCTTAATCTTTCATGTAAACTGTTCTGAGATGAACGAGCGCATCTGGATGGGAGATAATCCTAATGCAGCTGTGGGTTGTTAAGGAAGGGCCATAACTGCAGCTAAGCTCGCCTAATACAATGCGACCTTTGACCCTCTAATGCAGCGAATAGCAAAGCCGACCAGTGGAATTGCAGCCTTACTTGGGATGACGATGGAAGTTTTGATGAAGGAGGATAAAGAGGAAGGTACGGGACCCTGGCCCTCGACGAGCTTGCTTCCATCCGTGCGCTGTAGACTCCACCCTCCGCTGCCTGTATCCGTCATCACCAGTCCTGACCCCAGCCACTCGTACTGTGTGCAAGATAGACGTAAGGTCATTATCTCACTTTTAGACATAGTGACAGGCTTTACGGACAGTCACTAATACATGAAATAAAAATTCTATCTCGGAACTAAAACCGCTCGTTTTCCCCCTCCCCCCCCCCCTTCACCCTCACCCCAACTTCTAACACACACCCATTCCCCTCCCAAAGAAATAAAAATTAAAAATCGTAGAGATTGGACATTATTTAAAGACATCGCATTATGAACTGTATTAGCTCGATGGTGGTCATTTGATTATAATATCCATAAAAATAAATATGTATACTGTGTATTATAAAGACCTATAGCACATTCCATTTTACTATAACCAATGTGCTCTGTTTCACACACTGCAATAAAAAATGGTTTTTATGACTGCACTAAAACTATTTATAGCGTATTTCTCTCTCTCTCTCTCTCTCTCTCTCTCTCTCTCTCTCTCTCTCTCTCTCTCTCTCTCTCTCTCTCTCTCTCTCTGTTCATGTGGGTGTGTGGGTGTGCGGGTGTGGGTGTCGGGCGTAGACCAACCAGACTATTGGTCCTGAAGGAATCATTTTTAGACAGAAATGAAGTATTTGCATAGAGTATCGCAGTCGTCAAACCGAAATGACGTTCTTCAGTCTCTGAAGCTAAAAAAAAAAAACCCGCATATTTACCGTTCGTTAACCAAACTAGACAATAAATGGGGAATAAATGAATTAATTTGTCTTCTGTTTCAGCCTAAGCTCATACCTTCTTCCACACATCGGGAGGAATGTCTCCAGTGCCAGTCTGCAGAACATCTCCGTTGTCAGCCAGCACTGCCCAGCGTTTAACCACTCCTCCTTGAGGCTTCAACAGCTCGTCCAGTTTCAGCTGCTGTCGTATAACGGCTGGAATGGGACCCTGACCGCTACTGGCGTCGCTCCCGTCAGGCTTGGAAACGCTCCACTGTATCACTTCGTCCCTTTTTTGATCCACCTTCAGCAACTTGCCTGTATTATAAAAGAGTATTTAAAATATCAATTTGGTGCTTGTCAGGATGATTGAGTGACTCACGTTGTCACACAGTATGTCATTGTGTTTTGTTTTGAGATAACAGGTTTCCTTGAAACTTAAAACAACTCACCAGCAGCAAAACCAGCATAAAGATTCTTGACGTCATCTGGAATGGCGTCCTCTCCGGACCTGAGCACGGTGCCTGTGGATGTCATGATGTACCAGCGCCTAGTGGGCGGCGGACTCAGCTGGAACTTGAACGAAGCCGCCGTGGATTCGGGCACCGGGCCATTTCCTGAACTTACAGCCTGGCCATCCTTCGTCACTATCTGCATCCACACACACACCACACACGCACGCACACAAACACACACACACAAACACGCGCGCGTGCGCACCCACACACTATTCATTAATTGTATTTAAAGCATAATCATGAATTTAAATGTTTCTGCATTCCTCGGGCCCTGTTTCGCTTAATTCAAGAGACACGCAATAATTCCGAGTCTGCTCTACGTAACAGCAAAAGCAGCAAGTAGAATGTGTTATACTTTAATCGTGTACATCATACCTGCCATCTAGCTTCAGCAGAAGGAGTTTTGGGGTACATGACCAGGAGATGACCAAGTCCGTTAGGGACGTACACTACACCTCCGGACACCGCCGTTTCTGGTGTCTCTGCCATGGGGCCCAGATGGATCCTGGTCTCGAAAGTCCCTGACCCGGTGGGTGGCCATTCACCTCCTCCAGTAGCAGAGCCGGAGCCTGGGTAGAGAACCGTCCCGTTCTTGAGGATAATGATCTGCTCCAAGGTGGAGACGGTTTGACCTGAGGGTACACCTGGTTCAGGCCCTCCTGGCCCAGTCTGGTTGTCTTGCGAAAAGCTAAAGTTGTAGCGCTGGTTGGTTGTGAACCACTCCTATTTGGAAACAAGTAATTAAAAACAATAAATAAATAAATGACATTCTAATATATGCAGTTAGATCTATATTGTTTATAGTAATTGCCTCTTCATCGAATTTCAGCATCTGTTAAAACTAAAGCTCTTACCGAAGAAACAAACACGGAAACATATTTTGGGACTAAAACATACATCTCTGACTTGCTCTCAGGCGTCGACGTTTGGTAAAGACTCTTTATTTAGTGTTTCACTTCCCTAAATGTCGCCTCAGCGACATCATCAAGGACATGACCATCCTAGTTCCTGTCAAAAGTACGCATACGTAGGTCGACAGGGGTTGTCCGCGTGGCTCATGTGTTGCATAGCGTAAGGTCGTTCGCAGTTTGCACGAGAGTGGTCTTATCGGCGATTTGAGTTCACTCTTGACAGTTCCTCTAGCGTTTTGAGCAGCTCTTTGAACTGGCACGCGCAATTTGGAAGAAGAGTTACTTTATTTGTATCTATCACGTCAATCGGCTAGTACTGACCTGCAGACCCCAATTATAATTGTCGTTCCATTGAAGGTCCGGCTTGGGAGGAGCATCCGGCTGCATGCGGTAGCGGATGTGAAGATTGAAGTTGTCCTTAAACTCATTACTAGGCAACGAATCGACCTGCATGCGCCCGGTGCCGTTGAAATAAGCCGTGCCGTTTTTAGAGAGAAGAACGCGATGTATATGCGCCGTGTGCCTGTACTTGGATCGGTCGTCGAAGGTCCCGTTGAAGTTGTAGTGAAGGGATGGGACGCATCCTGAAAATAAAACGAGAAAAAAAAATTTGCCAGCTATCATCAGTAAAACGAATACGAGAGAAAACAGACTACAGTGTTTATTCATCCAGGTGACAACAACTGATGCACACGGACATTGCTGTAGACCGAGGCAATGCCCAGTACTCCGACAGATATACAAACAGGCACGCAAACAGATAAGCAAACAACTCGACAATCTTACCAAGTGACGGTACACTGTAGACGCAGGCACACTGGTCGTGATCGTACATAGTACCAGGAGAACACGGTTTTACTGTGCTTGGCAGCCCTGGCATCACCTGTACGTAGCTGAACGGGTCGCCATGATTTGGTCGAAAGGGGCAGGCCCCTGGATACAACGTAAACTATTGACATTATTTAAATAGTGCACCCACAAGCTCAAAGAACGTGTAGAGACGCTTGGTAAATATCGGAGCCGGATGTGTCGCCAAGAAAAGACCGTAAAGGGTAGGTAACTGGATATACATAAAAATAATAGCATTAATATAGCGCATTTACCATCACAAATAGCTGCTTCAGGCGACGCTAACATTGTCTTTAAAATAAAGGTTCGGTTTCATAGATTTTATATTTCTTTGTAAATATAAGCAAATTGTAACAGGGTTACTTAGGTCTACTAAACAAAATTCTGTGATATAAGCATTATTGTTTTATGTGTTGTTGTTTTTTTAATTCTGATTATCGCAAACTCATATATCATAAAAACGTTGCGTTCTGTATTACCGCTGCCGGCAATGGTAGACTGGAGAGAGCACTGATCTTGACAACCAGGGTCGTTGGAGCATCCCGTCATGGCTGCGTAGCGCTGACCCTGGGGGCAACACTGGGGTAGGGACCGACCCCCACGGCATACCCAGTATTCCCCGCAACTTCGGGTACCGCTCGTGTGACCCCAACCGTCTGGGCGACCTTTGCATGGGTCTGAAAGACAGAATGAATGAACGTAATAAATAATATATACACATAAGATGTTGGTATCGTTGAAGAAGCTTAGTGTAAAATATTGCGAGACTTATTCACATTTAAAAAAGAAGAATGTAGACAACATTACAATGGTACCTAAGCGACTGTTAAACATTTTTGTTCAAACTAAAGGTTTTAGAATACACCAAAAGTGACTGTGTTTTGCCTCAACTCCAGTGTTTCCGTGTGTTCATTCTTCTTACAATTATGATGTGTGGAGCTGTACACAAAAAGAGACAATGCCCTGCGTTCGGGGACAACAAATGTGCAAAGTGCCATAACGCAAAGCAGAGAATAAACTATGATCGTCAAATCACGGTGTGAAGTCACCCCTTTCCAGTCCGGAAACCTAGTTCTCGTCAAAATTGATGCAAAGAAAGAAGCAGCAGGCCGAAGTGAAAGAAAAATGTGCGCCGAGGTCGTATATACTACTAAAGATCCAACCTCAAACACTTCCGTTTATGCCCGTCGTCGCCTTACTATCAACTATGCAGCAACGAGCACGCCAGTGACTCAGCAGAGCCAGCAGCAGATGAAATGGGAACCTTTGCCAGACCGCATCTCCATGGTGATGTCAAATAGGCCGCCAATGTTCCAGCAGCCGAGGCCTCCATTGCAGCAGAATTTCTCCGCCAGTTCAGCTGCCTGAGACGCCAACCCTAGTCGTACCGCTAGTGGACATTCATTGCCAGCATCATTCCACCGTACACGTAGTGGTATAATGATCCACAAGCTAACCAGGTTCCAAGATTGAACAGCTTGACTGTAATGAGATTTGAGTTATGCGCTAAGGATAATTGCACTCTGCTGGTAGTGCTAACGTTCGTTTCAGTTTGAAGAGTTAAAGTTAAATTGCAGTGACGTGCAAGTTTATCGGAAGTGATAGGATTCACTAGAATTTATAGAATAGAACGTGAAAAGTTCAGGCAGAACTGTGAAGATGATGAACATTCATTCAAGACCTTCATTCAATAAACAGACGCAGTGCGCAGTTTATTTTAACATTACTTATTGATTTTTGATTTGATTTTGATTTTTAGTTTTTGACACTTTATTGTCCCTTTTTTTAAAATTCTGTAGCGCCTCCCCTGGGGAAAGCGTAGTCGCAGCCTATGGCGCGCCAAAACCCAACTTATTTAGTTGTGTTTTTGAAATTTTGCTGGGGGAGCAAACTGAAGTTCCCGGAGAAAACCCTGGAGACGTAAAAGGAGAAAAAAAAAAGTCCTCGAATAAATTGAATTGTGTTTCTTCCAAGGACTTCAAAGTTAATGATTTCAGTCAATGCTTGAGTTTTACCGGTAGTTTCAGTTCATGATGATCTGAAACAAATCTGAAATTTAAAAAAACTTCCGAAGTGAGGTATGTTGGGATTAGTACTGGATTACTTCCCTTTGACTACGGTACACTGTGTTTGTAACGAGTCTTTTGGTTTGGAGATTTAAAATAAAGGCTTCCACTGCATCATGGCGTCTATATCTATTTACATGCTTGGGTGAATGCTGCATTAAAACGGGTGCACAACATAAACATAGCCAACCTGACAAACACCAAAACACCAACGCAAATGATATGTGCAAAGACTGACAAATTACTACAATTATTAACTTTCGTCAATAAATGTAACATTCTTAATGCGAGTTTAAATGCTATACGTATTATTTGACTAACATTGGAAAGATCACCTAAGAAGAAGCCGTCAAAACCATTTACATATTTAAAACGTATACTTTTTGAAAAATAGTTACCTTTCTTACTGCTTTGCGAATTTTCAACATGTTAAATGTTTGTTTGCTTTTTTTGAAATCATACTTGCCTGCAGAACAATTGACGTAAGCAGAGTCTACGCAGGCAACGGCATCAGAACTCCAGAAAAGTCCGAAGGGGCAGTCCTTGATGACTGCACGGTACCCGCCGTTGCTTTCAGGGTAGCATACTACATACTGAGTACACGAAGGAGGATAACTGTTGTACCCGATGCTGCCCTCCACTAGGCACTCCTTGCACAAATCTGAATGAAAATACAGAACTTAGAAGCCAAAGATCAGGTATTTTGAACATAAAGGAAGAACGAAGATGAAATGGGATTTACAAAAGTTATAGAGGTGAAGTGCCTTGCATGCGACTTCAAGCGAGATAGTAGAAAGTTGGACGTTTGCCTGTTGCAAATAGGCTGCTATATTGTTTTCAGTTTAGTTCAGTTTTGTTTTTTTTATGTCTATCCATTTAATACAGTGGTTTTTGACTCGGTTACTGTGTGACTCGCTCCAGAACAGTGTGTCATAGAACTGAACGTGATAACCGCTAATATGGTTTGTACATTAACTACCGTTACTTGGGTGTTTTTTGGCCGATTTTGACATTACTATAGCATGCAGATATAGGCCTACTTACAGCACGGAAAATATTTAGCCTAATTGTGCAACACAGTCAAGACCAACTCTAATTACTGTCAACAGATTACTTTACCTGGTATAAGCGGAGCCCGCGGGGTGGTTGAAGGGATAGACGGCGTAGTCGATTCCTCAATCACTGTAATAAAAGTGAATAAAAGTCAGTGATGCAAAAGTACAGTAATAACGCTTATCTCCAAAAAAAAAAAGTGCAATCCTATAGACATCTATAAATTAAGAGATATAAATCTTCCATCTTCTAATGCCAGTGTTTTCAGTTCAGTTAAGGATGCATAGGGATATGGCCATACTGCTGTATACTTTTCCCGTCAGTGCAAATGCACCTAACTGGACTTGCAGATGCCGTTGGTCATAAATAAAAATTGGTGACAAATAAAAAATTGAAAGCATGCTCTTAAGAAAACGTAAATAAATAAATCTATTTTTCTTCCTCGCGTCTCACCAAAGCAGATGATCTGTTTGAGAGCTTCAGCGATGTCAAAGAGAGCCGAGAAGTCGGAGACATTAAAGAGTGTAGCTGATGACGTGGCCATGGCCCTTAACTCTGTGTCCAAAGTGTCCTGACCGACACCAATCACCAGCATGACGATCCCGTCCACAGTCTTGGCTAGCCTGGCCTCGTCGATCGTGTCCTGAACGGAGCTCGACTTCCCGTCCGTAATCACGATACCTTATGGGTAGACAATCACAAAGAATTCTCAATAACTCATTTGAACCATATTATTTTTCCTCACAACATTGTATCATGCAATGACTATTTCGCCTCGCCTATCCTTTGGTCTCTTGTGCGGCTCCTTTTTGGGGTACCATCGATGACCTGACAATCCATCTTTATTTATGGTAGGTAGACTTTAGGTAAGGCTGTCTTTATTTAGTCAATCAGAATTCGATGTGAGCAAGAAATTCAAGGCAACGTTGCGCTGACAGAATCGTTATGCGTACGCTAATGACTATTTGTTAGTACGCGTGCAAAGTAAAAAAAACCCCACAAACTATTGTTCTTGTATGGCGTATGTGCGAGTTAAAGAGTTGCTCAAGGCGCTAGCTCAAATCGAAATGTCTAGCTCCAGTTGCTTAAGACTTCAAAGTACAGCATCTAGCGCACTGGAAGGAAAACGCTCTGGGGTCGTAGACCTTCTTCGATCGACCTGCGTAAGTGGGTGTTTATTTGAGTCACAGCTGTCACCTGAATGGACCACACAATAAAAAATACTCGGTTCTTTTATGCATTGTTGAGACGACATGGTGAATGGAGGAGGAGTGGAAGAGTGAAACGCTGTACAAAGAGTCATTACAGAAAGTAGACGACCACTGTGACTAAAATAATTTTAAAAAACATGTTTTCCAAGGGGAATCAAACTCAGGCCCCATACGAGTCAGTCGCACAGTCTACTGACTATAATTTTCCAATATTATTTATTAAGAGAACATTCAAACCAAAAGTCGTATCACTCACCAATATGGGGTACTCCCTGCCGTCCTTGCTGGTTAAACATAGTTCTGAGCGCTCTCAGGCCGAGAGAGGTGTTGGTGTAGCCCAATGGTGGCTGCCTCAGAGTGGACACTTTCCTCTGTAGAACCTCCTTATCATGGTATGGTTTCAGGGGCACGGTATCTCCTATGCCAGAGCTATACACGATGATTCCTGCATGGATGGCGTCGATGTCCACCTGCAGTACAATGCATTCATTCATCCGCGAACGAAAACAGAAATGTATTATCACATGGCATGAACACCGCTATTGACCAAGCTGAAAGTTCAGGCACTCTATCCTATTAGTTTTAAGAGATTATGTGCCAACTTCTATACAGGTATCTCAAGTAGTTTATGAAATATCTTGAAGGTGGTTCGGAGAGGAACCGAATTTGTAGTGTGGTTATTAGAATTGTCTCCATTAAAGGCAAGGCTAACATTGTCAAGATGTTTGCTTATTTTTGTGACCATGAGTTTACTTGGGAAATTACATTGTTGTCTCATTCCAAGATGTGTTCATGGGTTATCATTGCTGAAACCGACCGCTAAGTTTTGAATGTTAGCGTTTATTCTTTGTTATTTAAAAGGGAAAAAAAACTCTACCTGCTATACACTTTTTTGCTGCGGTGGTATTTTTAGAATCAACATTGATGCTATTAATATAAGCACACAAACAAATGATTTACCGATTTATATGAAAACTGTTCTTTTCAAAAAAGTTATGTTTGGTTTCAATCTTATTTTTCCGGTGAAGCAAAACTTCCTGTAAATTTGGAAAAGATCTGTGTAATGTTGATCGGTGAGCCTTTAGGTGAAACACACCAATACATACATACACACACACACACACGCACACACACCCACACCATGATGAACAACAACAACAACAACAACAACAACAACAACAGCAAGACTGACGTACTGAGAGACTTTGCACCAGTGCGGAAATGAAGACCCTTCCTACAGCCCAGTCAGCGGCTTTGATACTGTAGGAACCGTCCAGCAGAAATACAACATCAGCGGGGCTTGGGCAGGAGATGGCTGAAATAGCATCAACATTGCGGACATTATAACCTAATTATTTTTTCCTGAAATCATGAAGTTTACTACATTTTATTTTTGCCTTCAATATTACTGAATCTAACGGTAATGAGTTGATCCTAGTTAGTTTCGTTGAATCCTTCTCCTTCTCCTCCTCCTCCTCCTCCTCCTCATCATCATCATCATCATCATCATCATCATCATCATCATCTTCTTCTTCTTCTTCTTCTTCTTCTTCTTCTTCTTCTTCTTCTTCTTCTTCTTCTTCTTCTACTACTCCTCCTTTTCCTTCCTCCTCCTCCTTCTTCTTCTTTCTTCTTTTCCTCTTATGTTTCCTCCTCCCTTCCTCCGACGGTTAATCGTTTCATTGAAGCAATATCATTTTTCTTCAAAAGAGTAACCCCTACTTCTTTAATTGTATAGCCTACAAGCTTAAGAGTCCCTGTCATATACTTGTAAGCATCCCGTTCAGCTCAAACCGCTCCACGATATTTTTTGCGACCATAACTGCCAATGTCATTTAGAAATTATACAAAAGATTATTATTTACACGGGCTGCGTGGGATGGCTTAGGAGTGAAGTACTTTTTAAGTTTACAAATGGTAAAAAAAATAATAGACCTAAAATATTATACATTTTTCAGTTAAAATAAAAATGAATATTCCAGTACAAACCTTCTTTTTAGCAATTATTATATGATTATGACTTTAAAATGCTCTAAACTCACGAGGCAAGATTGGTGCGGTGAGTATAGCCGTGGTTGTCGTTGGTGTTGTTGTTGGTGTTGTCGTTGTAGAGGGTGGAAGGGGGACCGCTGGTGACACATATACAATGGTGTATTAAGTATTTCTTGTGAAACTTTCAATCGCTGTGACATTTTTATATAATCATCATCATCAACAACAGCAGCAGCAGAAGCAGCATTACTCCTGTCATTGTAGTCCCCACGATCATCCTCTTCATCTTTACTCTGTCATCCATTCCTCTCTTCCATTCCAAGCGCAAGGAATGCAATCATAAAGAACTGTAAGGGAATGTAAATTACCATTTAAAATGTGTTAACCTCTCTGTGCCAGGGTTGGAAGATTTAACGTTTTAACGATTTAACGATTTAGCAAATTAAATTTTTGGTTAAAGAAAATTTAACGCAATAATGTTTTGAAAAAGTTAAAGAAAATTTAACGAATTAAAAAATAAAAGTAACGGTTATCGATTTTTTTCGTGAAAAATTTCGTTACTTCAGTTTGCTTTTCCGCCACGAACAACAGGTACCTTTGCGCGAAGCCGGTTTGACCCAATTGCAGCCAGTTTGAGGCGGTTTGGATTAGCTTATGAAGACATTGCCGCTAGCCTACCCTGCATCAGTTCATATTAAATTTTGAGATGGTGAAAAGAAGTTGGCTTCCTGCAGTGATTCGAGTGATGAAAGTTTGCCAACATTTTTTGAAGCGTTTATGGAATACTAGTGGTTTTTTTACCCTGGCAAGCCAGGGTACACAGGTTGCTGTTTAAAATGTAGACAGAGAGACAACTGTGGTCTGCGAGTTTCATTTGGACGATGATCCCTCCCCATATCCCCCTTGATACCTCCCCATACCCCCCACCCTGATATCTCCCCCCCATGATGCCTCACCATACCCCCTTGATACCTCCCCGAACCCACTTGATACCTCCCCATACCCCCATGATACCTTCCGTACCCCCCTTGTAACCTACCTGTACCCTCCTTGATACTTCCCCATTGATCGTTTCGCAGGTATGGATGAAAGGAATCGACCATCACCATACCCCCTTATATATACCCGTATCCCCGTTATGCCTACCCATGCCCCTTTAAACCTACCCGTAGCCCCCTTTTACCTACACGTACCACCCCATCCCAATCCTTTTGTTAATAATAATAATAATAATAATAATAATAATAATAATAATAATAATAATAATAATAATAATAATAATAATATAGAATAATACAAATAGAAATCATAAAAAACACCAAGATTTTAAAATAAAATTTGAAATAAGATATTATAATTATAATAATTATAATAATAATTATTATTATTAGTTTATAAATAATAATAATAATAATAATAATAATAATAATAATAATAATAATAATAATAATAATAATAATAATAATAATAATAATAATAATAATAATAATAAGTAAGTTAAAAGTAAAAAGCCTAAATTAAGAAGAAAAATATCCATATTGTAGTGTAAAAAAAATAACATTAAAAAAACATGGCCCGTGGGAGATTTGAAATTGGGTCGCCTGCACGGTAGGCGAATGTCTTACTAAGTGAGTTACCAAGGCTTCGTATAAAGACCATCAATTTTTTGGTCTATATGGGAAATCATGCTGAAACCTCGATTCGATTTTTAATTAATCAAATTTAATTAGTTAAACACAACATTTTGTAAGATTGGTGACATGAGTGCAAAAGTGTTTTGAATGGAAATAACACAAAATTTGCAGTATTAAGGAACGGCATGTTCTTGACACGGGTTGAATCGAAACCGCGCGCGGAATGAGGCTATTGCAGTTTGTGGACATTTTGTTTATTTATTTATCTCAAAAACGGTTAAACGTTCGGTAAGGAAATGTCGGCTATAACGATTTCGCGGGTTTTGAGCGCACAGCAGGCCGATCCGCAGCGCCCAGCACCTGCCCAGATCAGCGTCCATACCGGACAAACTTTACAGTAGAGGCGAAGAAGAACTTCCGGCTAAGCAATTTATATATATAGACTACGACTTTGTTGGAGGAAAGTCAGCCGAGAAGCTCATTTTAAAATTTATATTCTTTTATTCTAGCTGCTGTGTTTGAATGCATAGCTTAATTTCTTTGTCTCGTTGGTGTGTGTGGGTTAAAATGCTTGGAAGGGGTGTGAATGAGTGTTGCAAGGACATATTAGAAAAAAAATTAGTCTAATATCTCTATTGTTGTTGTTAATAAAATATCAAATCAAATCACATTATTTGTTCTTGATTTTTTTTCAGTGTGTTCATAGATTACATGGGTTCTAACCCAAGTTGTATGTAATTGTTTTAAACTGCATTCCACTTTTGTTTTGGTCTGAGCTGGCAATAAATAATCATTTATGGATTGAACGCAAATGTATTTCTTTTTTAAAAAAAATTAAAGAAAATTTATTTCTTTAATTTTGGTGAAAAATTAAAGAACATTTATTTCTTTAACGTTTTACCCAAATTAAAGAAAATTTATTTCTTTAAAGAAAAAAAGTAAAGACTATCAACCCTGCCTCTCTCACCTTTCAGAGATGATGCTTCTGAGTTTTTGTGCAAACCGTTGCAACTTAGGGAAGACTGGTTGGGGGCAGCGTGTGATGTAAGAAAGCAACAACCACCGCGAGGACTATTTGTCATCCTCTTACTACTCAGCCTACTATTTCTTTTCGAAGCCCTTACCTTCACAAATGAGGTTTCTGAGTTCCTCAACGACCCCCTGCAACTGGGCAAAGTCTCTGACTGTGAACAGCCTGTTTCTGTCATAGAGGTAGTCGGACTTCGCAATCGCCCGAAGCTCATCGATGTAAGTCTCGTTGCCCACACCCAGTGCGATCATCATGACCCTGTCCATCTGAGAAAACAAGGCAACACAATATTATCTAGTAAATGGGAGATTGCAATGAATAATACGTACGATGAAACATATTGCAGTACGTTGCAATGAGAATCAAGGTGCCACGGTATAAAAGTAAACATCAAACACAGAACAATATTATATAATTATATGCAATACAGTTCGAACTAATACAGGTTACAGCAGCACCCAACAATACTACTACTACTACTACTACTACTACTACTACTACTACTACTACTACTACTACTACTACTACTACTACTACTACTACTACTACTACTACTACTAATAATAATAATAATAATAATAATGATGATGATGATGATGATGATGATAATGATGATGATGATGATGATGATGATGATGATGATGATGATGATGATGATGATGATGATGATGATGATGATGATGATGATGATGATGATGATTCCCTTTGAATTCCGTCAAGAAGACATATAGCATTCATACGTCTCGGATAACAATATCCAAACATAAACTTATAAGCTTACCTGTCTAGCATAAACAGCTTCTTGGATGGTGGCGGTGGAGTTTTCTGAGCGACCATCAGTGATGACGACAGCGATTCTCTTGGCGCCGTCGCGGGCCTGGTTCTGCATCATCTGCCGCATCCGTCCGATGGCCCTAGCCGTGTCCGTGCCTATTTGACATAGCATTGTATACGTATGCTTACTGTCATGCTTGGCCAAGCGTTTTGTTTTGAGAACCATTATATGCCTGGCATTTTGATTGTCTAGTTGGTTGATGGATGACGGGAAGATATAGAATGAATTGATACATAGGTGTATGGCTTTAAAAAAAAAAAAGATAGCGCTTTTCCCACTCAAGAGCTGCTCAAGGCGCTGGACGATACAGGATCTACCTCAGCCGCCCTAGACACCCGCTTGTTGCCTTAGGCGCGTGGTCTGACACCCAGACAACTGAGCAAAATCCTGGGCGACCGGGGATGGGATAGAAGGAACCTAGTGCATGTTGGGTGTATTAGTGTAGCTGGCACTCAACCGTCCAAGACACGAGCGTCAGTATCTTTAAAGGCGGGGCGATAAAATGAATGCGTCCGGATGAAGTTTGAATGGATGGATATGTGAAAAAAAGTAAGTGAATTGTTGGACTGAATTTTATTTTAAATCCCGAATGTGCCAAATCAAGGGAGACAATGGGAAAAAAAAGTGTAACTGAAATACATTTTCGTCACACTCGTAAGCTACACACTAACAGTCTACATACATGATCAGTGCTTTCTGTGGTTCGAATGACTGACTCAATGATTACATTTGACTCCAAATACATGTTTGTGTTTCTAAACCTATGTGTAAGATTTCATGTCTGTTTCATGGAACAATCCTTTAACCGCCTAACCGACCGACTAGCAGAATTAGTATCAGTGGATGGATAGATGGATAGATGAAGGGACGTACGAACGGATAGATTAACTCACTGACCGACTAACTGACTAAAAATGACTGTAGTAATCAAATGCTTGAAGTGGTGAAGGGGAAAATTCACGACTGGTCTATTTTCAGAACATCGCCTATCATCGTTTCATTGGAACACTGGTCATTTATCATTGTATCAATCCTTTAGACATTCAAACGCGTCAACATACTATCATCGCATATTCCTTTTCACCTTTTTCAAATGCATGACTCATACCATACATACCTTATACAAAGATTGACCTTTTCCAAACGCGTGATTCATACAATGACAAAGATTTATTTCTAGCTTAAATCAATTTGTCTTCACTGAACTCTGTCAGACTTATTTGGCGACATTTGTACCTTGGATGATACACTACTCGCAAGGAACCCGCACAGGAATAGGCTACGAGGCGAACAGAGCGAACCCGCTCCGGCTTGTTCTACTTGTTTCCAACATGCATTCATCCAACATTCTGTCAGAGATAGCGGTTAGTTTGCACTAGGACCCTTACGTCGAAGTTTGGTTTGTTTTGAATAAGGCAAAGTTGAGAGGAATGAGTTCTTTTAAGTGGGCATGTGTGGAGGACCTATAGGGCGCAGAGATAGCCTACCTGTAACTGGTTTCATGTGTGTGTGTGTGGGGGGGGGTGTTTGTGTATTTGTGTGCGTTTGTGTTTGTGTGTGCGTGCGTGTGTATGTTAGCGTTTGTGTGTGTGTATGTGTGTGTGCGATACCAGTTGGCAAAATACTGCTATGCCGAATCACAAGAATAAGAGCGAGGGGAAAAGCATCTACAGATTTTCAACTGTAAATATGTAATTAAAGGTGTCGACAATGTTTCATACGAGTTTCAATCACTATGTAATTTAATTATGTCAAGCACGTGTGAAGGTGAGGGAGGACACGTAGGGAGGTAAGGAGAGAAGAGGAGGAGGAGTAAAAGGAGTAGGGGGAGAATAGAGAGAGGAAGAACAACAGCAAGAAGGGGGAGAGAGAGACAGACAGACAGACAGACAGACAGACAGACAAACAGACAGTGAGACAGAGATTGAGACAGAGAATGAGAAACAGAGAATGAGAGAAAGAGAGAAAGAGAGAGAGAAGGAGAGAGATAGAGGGAGGGTGGGGGTGGAGAAGTAAAAAATGACAAAGAGATTTCGAGAAAGAGGGTGATGATGGGGAGAGGAAGAGTGGTGGAAGGAGTCTAGGTGGAGGGTGAGTGGGAAGGGGGGGTTGAACCCAGGGAAGGAGAGAGAGAGAGCGAGAGGGGGGTAAAGGGCGAGGTATAAGTATGGGACGGGGACGAGAAGAGGAGAGGTGATGGCGAGAGAGTTGAGGCAAGCAGTTGCTGAAATAGGGTTAAACTATAAAACAAGGAGTCAGCAGTTGTCGGTCATGGATGGCCTCGTTAATAATAGCCACACACACACAAACACACACACACACGCACACACGCACACACCCACACGCACGCACACACACACACCCTCACACACACACACATACACACAAGAATGCAGCTGATCGCAGAAATACACCTAAAACACGACATTTGGAGCCTTTAGGTCTGGCTGTTAGCTTTGAACGGTTCGTTTAAACAGCAGCTGATGTATCTTCGTAACGCCTTTCTAGATGCTAACTACAAGAGTAGCAATTAACAGGTAGGGTTATGTGTAACAAGGAATGGAAAGAAAAGAGACTTCTATTATATAGCGCATTTACAAGCTCAGAGAGCTTCTCAAGGCACTGGCCACTAATATACAGCAATCACACGATAGTTTGCGGAAGTCAGGATTCAAACCCACGTTGCCCAAGTCGCACGTAAACAAGTCGCTTGAAAAAAGTGAAAGGTGACAGGACGCTTTACTTCCAAAGACCTCTGGCAGGTGTTACCATGCAGATCCAGAGGATGTGGGTTTTACACAGAAAGTATGGAAATAAAACGTAAAGAACCCTTTTAGAAAATGATTTAAATTATTTAACTGGACTCATTTTGACCACACTTTCTTGAGAGATCCTTTTAACATTTACAGTGAGTTTTGTCCCACTGAAGAAAAAAAAGCCTACAGCAAAAAAATAACCCTTTCGAAAGTAAAGTTATTTTTAAGTGAATAAATTCCGTAGTTTTTGTGACTATTAATAGCAACAGCCGTTGGCGAAGCAGCCAACATGCAGGAGCTAAAAATAGCAGCTACCAAAGCCGTTAAGAGACAGAACCCGTAAAGACAATTGCTCCTAAGGTTTTCCTTTTCAGGTTGATAACATAGACCCTACCCTGCCCCAGGCCTCAAGGACGCACAATTCAAGCAGTGTGGTTTCACTCAAAATGGGATCAAAGGTCATACGGCTGTACCGTTAAGAACAGGGGAAGTAACTCCTTGTCACAACCGAAATTGAAAATTCAAACTTTAACGGTTAATTTGAGTAACGAAAGCCAACGTTATCATCGTTTAATATAAAAACAATGCCAATTTTAAAGTAAACCCATTTTTTGCCAAAAGTAAACAAAACCTTCCATTTGGGGCCTTTTTAAGAGTTTGGCGTGAAGTTCTGGTTATATGTGTCTGGGGCGGAGTATGCAGTGTCTATGGGTTGGGCAAGGGTGGAGTGTTAAATAACTGGAGAGGTAAACAGGAAAAAGATGTTTTGAATAAATTAACCGACAAAGACATATAACAGACAGAAGTATTAACATTTAACCTACAGTAGTGCAAATGCATATTACAATAAAAACAAAGAAACAGCAAAATATCAACAATGCTGAAAGCCATTTTGACTTATGTTCAAGACTTATATAATTATGACTAAAAAAATATAATAATAATAATATGCCAATCAATTTTTGTTACCTCTGTGTAATCTGTGAAATTGTTCGAAACTTAATGTCCTATCATATCCTATCCTATCCCGTAACTCGAAGGTCGTTAGGGTACCACAGAATGATCGTTCAACCAGTGTACACCATCTTTCTCTGTCCTCAGCAACCCTCATGGCTTCGATCGGTGTCAAGCTAGTCCATTCTCGAATGTTGTCCTCTCACCTCTTTTTCTGTCTCCCTCTTCTTCTGCCTCCTTGCACCGTGCTTTGCAGGATGGTCTGTGCAAGGCCTGATGCTTTGGTGATGTGGCCATACCATCGGAGTTTCCGTTTCTTCACCATTGTGAGCATGTCATCATGTTGTACAATGGCTTGTGTGATGGTCTGTCGGACTTCGTCATTGGTGATGGGCTGCGTATAAGAAATGCCCAGAAGTCTTCTGTAACACCTCATTTCTATGCTTTGTATTCTTCGTTGAAGATCTGCTGTGAAGGTCCATGTTTCGTAGCATAGGAAGATGGACAAGGGAGAGCAGCAGCCTTACCTTGGAATGTAGACTGATGGTCCTGTCTTTCCAAATGGGCTTCAACCTTGTCAGGGCAGCAGTTGTTTGTGCAATCCTGGAGAAGACTTCCTGTCTGGAACCATTGTCTGGTACAATAGTGCCTAAATATTTGAAGCTATGCATTGTGTTGAGGGATTGGCCTTGGACTTTGATGTCCGTGTTGATGCCATTGGCGTTTTTGGTCATCATTTTGGTCTTCTCTGCATTTATTTCAATTCGAAAGGCTCTGGAGGCGGTTTCAAGCCTTTGTACCAGCTGTTCAAGTTCTAGTCCTCTCCTGCCAATCCACCAATGTCATCCGCAAAACGGAGGTTGGAGATTGCTCTTCCCCCTATGCTGACTGTGCTTTCTTGATCTGCAAGGGCATTCGCACATGATGCGCTCCAGGGGAAGATTTTAAGAGTGTTGGTCGAAAGTCACATTATGGTTTAAATTTTAAAATCTCCAAATCATTTAGAATTAAACTCTGCGCTTAAACATGAAACTGTTTATAAACTTATTTATTTATTTTGTTAATGGATTAAAATATATGCGTATTTTGTCAGTCTAGTTCTGTTCACGTACATGAAATCAAAAGGGACCCTTTAAAACGGAGATCAGAGGCTCGGAGGGATCCACTGCAAATCTCCCGACCGTCTTCTGTGGCTGAAGTAGCAAACAATAACGTGTTCTTCCGGTTTTCATGCCTTAAAGACCCCCGCCCTGTACTCATGCTTTAAGAGGTAACGTCACCCATGCATTAAGTTTCTCCTTAAGGTCACACATGCATTAAGCTTAGTGCACGTCTCGTCTGCATTTGCCAGTTCCTTAATCATGCATTTGGAATCAAATTAACTTAATCGTATTAAATCTGTAATGTCACGGTCAGTCGTTCGCCCCCCCCCCTCCCCCCAAAAGAATATCTGGTTTTCATGCCTGTAGTTATTTTTTTCTCTTGTTCCATTTATTACTCATCAGCACACTTTGTGTGAAGTTTTGTCTGGTTATATGCCTTACGTACAACCCAGTTCAATAGTAATGCTTACTCTAATATTTATGTCATAATTTCCCTCGTGCATATCATCAATCTCTTGAAGTTGATATTTTATTTAAATCCTCAGTTAAACTTTTGATTCTGTTATAGATTGCACCAATGTTTCAAGAGAGAAGAATACCGCTTTGTTTCCTTTAGTTCTTGATTTCCCTCAAGAAAGTTCCATGCATTTGATCAAGAAGTCTACTTTGCTACGTGATTTGTGCCGTCTGTGCCAAATACCATTAACTTCGACTAGATTTCCCCCACTATGAGATTCTAACGAATGATCGCCACAGACAAAACCCGGGGTTAGATGGGTTAGAAACGAAAAAAGCAGATACAGGCGGAGCAAGTTTACGTTTGACAAAAACTACAACAAAACTGGTCTTAGTATTAATTGCATGTTTACGATACATTATGCAAAAGCTGGTATCTAACCAACACTGTTTAATATGCACCCATATGAAATGCAGGGTACACTAATATCACAGATAAGTGCAAGCCTTAGTACGTGTGTAAAATAATCATATATTAACAAAGCTGATACGCAAAGCAAGACTAGTCAACACTGTGTTTTTTTTCTTTGCATGTAATATGGGTGACAAATGAAATAAAATAAAATAATTTTTTAAAATATATATATCACAACTCTAAACCCAGTTTAACAGTACACATTTTGAATGTTCAAATGTTTCAGTGTAATTTTTCAAGATATATTAATCCACTAGCTTGTAATAGGCTTATATAATGGTTAAACTTGTATTGCCAATGATACACACTACAATACAGAGAGCATGCGGTTACGTTATCTGCAGAAATTGATACGCGCTGGGCAACAATATAATTATTAAAAGAAACTTCAAAGAAAGCATCCTCGATGGTGTATATGTTTGGAAAATGATACAGTGTGTTCGAAGTTAAAGGAAAACGTTTGGGTAAGTTAATTATTTGAAACGTGGATATGGAAGGGAAGAAACCCCATATAAAATCGAATTGATGGTTTAGAATATCTCGGGCACAGCGCCTCGTATGTTCCTTGTGTTGATGACTATTTTCGTTGCGATAATGCTTTGTAATATTCCTAACTTCGGTTGTGTGCCCTACCAGTTCATAAACAATAAACCTGCGTTGAGTTTGCATCTAAATCAAGGAGATAGACACAGACAATAACTCGTAATAATTCATCAACGTTGCCACCGAACAGATATAAAGGAAATATGCTCATGGTTAGGTATAATATTCTACTTCCTATGACATTAATATCACAAGACGGTAACAATAAAAGCTATAATTACAATCCTACCGTTCACATTGATAACGTTTAAGAAGCCTAAGCCGCCTCGACGATGCATGGCAGTCACTACACTAATTATTTGAGCATTGCCTTGGTTTATTTATGTTAAGCAAAATACTGCTACACAGCGGACCGTTACTACTTACTACCATAAAGCAACACACAACAAAGCACAGTGTTGATCCCACATACATACATACAAAACGAGGGTCGCTCCGCCACTTACCCTGACTGGTCTGCAGCAAGGTTGGCAAGAGAGCCTGGAGCTGCTGTTTGCTCTTGAACGGCTGGAGGTCTACCACTTGCCCGATCTCTGTGCTAAACACCACGAGGCCCACGTTGATGGCATGGCGCTCCACGGCCAGAGACTCGATGAGGATGCCCACGAAGTCCTTCTCCTGTTCCCACTGTGAAGCCTCGATCGAGGCAGAAGCGTCCAACAGGAACACCACGTCGGCGGGCATGTCGCAACGAACCACTACAGACAAACATTATTATTGCCCACAGTGCTATTGTTGCTGCTGTTTATTGATTGAAGCCTTTGATCGTAAACACTGCCTACTTCACAGTACCCTGAATGTGAGTTCTGTATTTTCCTATACGTAGCAAGGTTACAATGCTTTTGTTTTTGCAGTGACTATTCCATTGAACCTGCTAGAAGTTCTGGTATAAAGCTCACCTTATGCACCAAAATTGGAAAAAAGAAAAATCTAAATAATGCTGATAATTCCCCAAAATGATTAAAACAAGCACACAAAGCAATTAAAGAACAAATCAATTAATTAACGATAACAAAATGATTAGTTAAAAAATAATCAGTAAACATGACATTGTTTGAACAATACTCACATTGTGCATTAGCATAACGAAGCGTTAAAAGCATCCATATAAGGTGAGGCCACAGAGCTCGAGTCATTTCTGCAGATCTTACTATGCTGTAGTTGGGATTTGGGGTTTTCTGACACACACGCAAATTCAATTAAGTTACATAACACAACGCACAATGTACATTAAGGTTTCTGCAAGTGCATTATTACAATCAAACTAATAAGATTGCTGTAGGCTACTTTAAAATACATGTATGTTTATTTAATATTATTTTAAAATTAAACAACAGTCACACGTTACAAACATTAACCCAGTAAGTAAAAGCACAATTTTGTATTTAAGTAATACAAGCAAAATAACACTCGATTTTAATTCCCAAATACTGTAGCAACACCTATCATACAGTAGCAAAACTGAATACAGCCTTAGAGCGATTTAAGTAATGTGGCATTTCATTTTATTTAATCGTTCTTATAAAGGGCTTTTCCATCTCAAGAGCTGCCAAGGTCGCTGATCAATACAAGATGTAACTCAAACAAAACGTTTTTTTAACAATTTATTTTTCAGATTTACTTTTACTGGGACCAAACATTTATTTAATAAATATCTATGGCGGCCTACTAGCGCCAAAACCTGATAATTACAATTATCATGGGATAATTACAAATATCATGGGATAATTACAATTATCAAGAGATAATTACAATTATCATTGAAAAATTACCAATATGTTCGCGTGATCATGTTTAATTTTCAGTTTTGGCTCCTGTGTCCGCTGGACCTAAAGCAATAACCATGTAATGTAATCTATTAATCCGCATGGACATGCGCCAAAACTGAAAATTGTAATTATAACAAATTAATTACAATTTTCACTTGATAATTATAATTTTAACGTGATCATGCTTAATTCTGGTAAGGCGGCTTACTAGCGTCAAAACCTGCAAAACTTGCATGTATCAGTGATAATTGTAATTAACACGTGTTCTGTGAGATACCGGTAATTCACAGTGTTAATTACTAATTTTCAGTTTTGGACACGCTTTACTAGGGCCAAAACCCCAGGCGTGCTGGTAACATCGGGCATCACGCGCATCTGTATTAAATTGCTCTTTATAATTTTCAGTGATAATTGTAATTATCTCTTGATAATTGTAATTATCTCATGATATGTGTAATTATCAGGTTTTGGCGCAGGGAAAGCTTGGCAAATACTAATAATTATTAATTAACACTGCGGATTACCGATATCTCTGTAAATTACACAGAACACGTGATAATTTCTATTATCTCGTGATAATGGTAACTCTCGGTTTTGGCGCTAGTAGGCCGTCATAAATATTAAATCCAACACAAAGAAACTAAAATGTCTGTTTGTTAATAGATAAACACAAGTACCAAATACACCAGAAAGAAACTAAGCAGTTATATTTCAGTCTGTACTGGTAAGCGAAATGCGAAAATTAACGAAATCCAACCAGGCTAGTCGACCATACAGCTTTTGCCAGCGTTAGCGGCCAATCCTGATTCCAAAATTCCCTGTGAGTGGACGGCATTATCCTTTATTTGCAGCGAAGAGTCGCGATGGACGCCACTTTTGTGGACAGACTCGTTTGGGGAGTTGGTTTCCTTGCAAGTCCATCTGTCGGTTCAGTCAAACGAAAGCATTTGTCACGATTCGAGTCATACGGAAATTCAGCTGCATTTTTTGTGAAACGTGTAATGAAGTCGTGAAAAGAGGATAGAGAAGGAGGAGAAGGAGGAGGAGGAGGAAGAAGAAGAAGAAGAAGAAGAAGAAGAAGAAGAAGAAGAAGAAGAAGAAGAAGAAGAAGAAGAAGAAGAAGAAGAAGAAGAAGAAGAAGAAGAAGAAGAAGAAGAAGAAGAAGAAGAAGAAGATGAAGAAGATAATCCCCTCATCCTCCTCACAACTCTTCTTCCTGCTTTTCCTCCTCCTCCTCCTTATCATCATCATCATTGTCATCATCCTTATTATCTTCATCATCATCGTCGTCGTCGTCGTCGTCGTCATCATCATCACCATCATCATCATCAAGGCCAGTACGAAGAAGACGGAACTAAAAGAGAAGTACCAGGAGAACAAAAGAAAGTGAACATTACATTACATGGTTATAGACAGACCCCCGTTGGGGTGCCGGGGGTTTCAGTATAAATAGTATCCCCACTTTTTGGAAATTTAGTGCTTTAAATTCCCACTGTCGCTGTCATTCTCATTTGCTCTTTCTCATTCCTGATCTGTTCTATCAATCTGCTATACTATCTTCTTCTTCGCTAGACCAGTCACCTACCTTTTTTCTTGAAAACTCTTCTGGGACAAGACTCCTTATTTGTGTATGAGGTCTGTTGGATTAGCTTGGGAATATTGGATGATTTCTGGCAGGTGGTCACTAGGGCTTTCTATGATTTTATTATTTAGCAATGTAGGCTAGGCATTTTATATGTATGTGTTTTGTTGATAATTTATAATGATGTTTGTATTCTATTTTGTTTTTGTAAACAGGGGTTTGATAAATTAGAGTACAGCCTCAGCGTCCCCTGCGTGGGATGTCTTTATAATAAAGTGACTGGCTGGTGGAGAGCTTTCAGTTTTACCACTAGGGTTGTTACGGCAGATCTTTTATGCAGATCAAGGGTTGTCCGGTCCTGATTTGGCTCGGAAGAGTCCGCTGGACCTAAAGCAATAACAATGTAATGTAATGTAACATGGTTATGGACCTAAAGCAATAACCATGTAATGCAATGTAATGTTCACTTTCTTTTGTTCTCCTGGTACTTCTCTTTTAGTTCCGTCTTCTTCGTCCTGGCCTTTTTGCTCTTCCTCCTCCTCCTCCTCCTCCTCCTCCTTCTCTAATTATTCCTTCTTGATCTCCTCCTTCTCCTTCATCGTCGGGGCCAAAATCATCAACAGTGATGAAGTGATGGTGTCCTGGGTCACGTTCTTCTTCTGCAACATCTCCTCCCGTACCTTCTTCTCTTTTTTCAATTCTCCTCTTCCCTCTTCATTCTCATTGCGGTCAGCATTACCACCATCACCAACAGCGGTCGTTCTCCAGCTTGGTGTCTCAGATCACGTAGGCAGGTTCCCACCCTTCCCCAAATCACTTTCAACCTCAACTCCACCCCACCCCCACCCCCAGATCTGTATGAAAAGAAAACTTTTGAAACATTGGAACGTTTCCCGGACCTGGCGTCTGCGCTCTAGCCATCCAGCACATACTGATTATGACTTCAGTGACGATAGTCTGAGTCGAGTGCTGGGCAGCTGATAAGTGCGCTATATAAGAGCAATTAGCCTACTCTACTTTATCAGAGCTCTAATCCCTACGACTTGTTGTCGATGACCCCCGTTGGGGTGCCGGGGGTTTCAGTATAAATAGTATCCCCACTTTCTGGAAATTTAGTGCTTTAAATTCCCACTGTCGCTGTCTTTCTTATTTGCTCTTTCTCATTCCTGCTCTGTTCTATCAATCTGCTATACTATCTTCTTCTTCGCTAGACCAGTCACCTACCTTTTTTCTTGAAAACTCTTCCGGGACAAGACTTCTTATTTGTGTATGTTGGATCAGCTTGGGACTATTGGACGCTTTCTGGCAGGTGGTCACTAGGGCTTCCTATGATATTTTTATTTAGCAATGTATGCATTTTATATGTAGGCTATGTGTTTTGTTGATAATTTAACCATTATTCTATTTTGTTTTTGTAAACGGGGGTTCGATAAATTAGAGTACAGCCTCAGTCAGCGTCCCCTGCGAGGGATGTCTTTATTGTAAAGTGACTGGCTGGTGGAGAGCTTTCAGTTTTACCACTCGGGTTGTTTCGGCAGATCTTTTATGCGGATCAGGGGTTGTCCGGTCCTGATTTGGCTCGGAAGAGTCCGCTGGACCTAAAGCAATAATCATGTAATGTAATGTAATGTTGTCGATGTACATACTTCTATAATATGATGTTCTCAGATACTCCGGAATGTAGCATCTATCAGGCTAAGGATCTGCATACATATAGCGGAACTACATCGAAGCGATGCGCCTAATATGGTCTTTGTGCAGGTGATGTCATAAGGAACTTTGTGACATTTGATTGTTCTTCTGCTTTCCACTCCCTGGGGCGCTACTGTACAAGTACTCCGAGATCTGCATGGAAACCATAGGGTTACGTTAAAACAAACCAACAAAGAAATTACAAAAATAAAATAAAATAAAATAAGGTTCTGGTACCCAGGTTCTGGATCTGAGAGTCTCTAAAAAAAAAAGTTTGGTGGACGTCCACGAACCTTCCAACTAAGACAGGCCATCACAGAACCGCGCTTCTCTGTCGTTACCGCCATCTGAATACGCACTCCAAACCTAAGTTGCTGCAAAGTTCAAAGAGCAGCAACAACGACAATAGCAGCTAAACTCACCATGTGGCACTAATTTAATCAATGTTCACAGGCTGGTGACTCATTTTGTTAGATTTAAAACTCTAAATCTGTACACTCATGTAATACATTTGCATAAGAAGAGTCTCAGCTAAAAATACGTCGCATCGCTGGTGGCATGTTTTGGTAGACCTGTGCGTAGCAAATGTCTTTTTTGCTGTTGTCAATTTTGCACTTCCTTATGTGCAACGGCCCCCACCACCACCACACCCATCCCCGCCCTTGACCCCCTTTCCCACCCCACCACCCCACCCCGTTTTCGGGCGATGACAAAAGAGAGGGAAGTCGAAGTCGTTGTCGAAACCTTTAATAGGATAATGGCATTAGGTCCTTTGTCTTATAAACAATGCAAAACAAACAAAACAATTAATATAAAATACTTTGAAACAAACATATGCCTTAACTACGGTAACAAATCACTAAGCAAATTAATGCATACACATACTCTCACCCTTATTCCCCTCCCCATCCCTCTCCTCCTCCCTCCGCACAAACAAGCACACACCCACACCCACACACACACACACACGCACACACGCACGCACACACGCACATGTAAATTCATACATACTTAGTAACTTAAATTGTGGCAGGGTAGGGAAGAACAAAGAGGTATACAATCATTTTAGATATTAAGAGCAAAGGGAGCTTTAATATTTATGGAGCCTTGTTTTAAAAGATGTTAATGATTTACTTGTCTTGACCTCTTCTGGTAGAGAATTCCACACGCTTGGACCAGAATAGGACAGAGAAGGGAAGATGAATAAACTTACTAAAATGAGAGAGAGAGAGAGAGAGAGAGAGAGAGAGAGAGAGAGAGAGAGAGAGAGAGAGAGAGAGAGAGAGAGAGAGAGATTATTTGACAGTTTCTGTAATCACGCAAGAACCGTGTGTTGTCTGAAGTTTTTAGAAAATAGCCATACATACAAACATAATAATGACGTCACTGTGATGACGTCGCCAGAAAGGTATAGATGTTGTAGCCCAAACTGTTTTTCGCCCTCAATGATGCGAGAGTTTACCGCGGTCTAATTTGAGTTGTATTAATGATCCTCCACCCCCCACACATATACATGCATTACGTTGGTGCCCATACAAAACCATGCATATACTTATTTTAAAAAATTCAGTTTTGAGAAAAACGAAAAAAAAAACTTTTAAAAAAAATCGGGTGTCACCCAAACAAACGTTTTTAGTATAATTTGTATACTTATTCAATATCGAACAGGAAATTTGGTAGTGATAGCGAGTAGATCGAGATCCAATGCATGTTTAAGAAATAAACAGAAATGTTAAAATACGAGGTTTGTACTGTTTTGTTTGTGCTGAAAGTTGCAAGTTACGAGATTTTGATTGTTTTGCATGAGCTTGGAGACTCCGAGTTGCTAGTTAACGGAATTAGTCAGAACAGCAAGCAACACAAAGGAATGTCTATGTTCCTTCTCGGTCTCTCCGCTCCTCTGCAGATGAAAGAATGTTCCGTGTACCAGAATACCACAGGGTGAGACACGGTGGTAGAGCTTTCAGTTTCTTCTCCGTTCAGACCTGGAACTCGCTACCTCGGTCCGTCCGTCACAGTCCTTCACTAGCGTCTTTTAAAACGAACTTGAAGACGCATCTTTTTAGAGAGGCCTTTTCTTAGGCGCCATGAGTGAGTGTTGTTAGTTATTTTTGGTGTTGAGATATATATGTGGTTGCGTGTTATTGATAAATGTATGCATGTTGTGTTTACATTTGTTTGTGTAAAGCGCTTTGTGATTTTGGAAAGCGCTGTATAAATTGCCTGTTATTATTATTATTATTATCACAAGACACATTAATACAAAATATAAGACTGAAAAATGCAGTGAAAACATTGTCAGTGTTGTTTTATTTAACAAAACAAACACAACCATTGTCTTTACAGTACTGAAATAGGAAAGACCATTGGTAGATTAACACAGTAACACCCAACAAACAGTGAAAGCCTTGTTGCACTTATCACTGACATAGTGTCCTTCTGACCAGTACAAGCTCTGTACTTAGCGCGCAGTTCTTTCTGGAAATTTCTTGTGAAATTAATGAAAAGATGTATGCTAAGTAAAACACTGCTTGGACAAGTGTTTCACTGGTCTTTCCTTGGTCTGTCCTATCCTATCCTATCCTATCCCGTAACTCAAAGTCGTTGGGGCACCACAGATGATCGTTTAACCAGCGTACTCCATCTTTCTCTGTCCCCAGCAACCCTCATGGCTTCGCTCAGTGTCAAGCCAGTCCATTCTCGAATGTTGTCCTCCCACCTCTTTTTCTGCCTCCTTTTACCGTGCATTGCAGGATGGTCTTTCCAAGATCTGGTGCTCTGGTGGTGTGGCCATACCATCAGAGTTTCCGTTTCTTCACCACTGTGAGCATGTCATGGCTTGTGTGATGGTCTGTCGGACTTCGTAGTGAGTGATGTGCTGGCTGTAGGAAATGCCCAGAAGTCTTCTGTAGTACCTCATCTCCATGCTTTGTATTCTTATTGGTTGGTCTGCTGTGAGGGTCCATGTTTCGCAAGACTATAGGAAGATGAAGATGACAAGGGAGCGCAACAACATTTACCTTGGAATGTAGACGGATGGTCCCGTCTTTCCAGGACAGCAGTAATGCATGTGCTATATACTGAAAAGGATTCATGCCAGGACCCATTGTCTGATACAATTGCTCCTAAATATTTCAAGCTATGCACCGTGTTGAGGGATTGGCCTTGGACTTTGATATCCGTGTTGATGCCGTTGGTGTTGGTTTTGGTCTTTCCTGCACTTATTTCCATTCATCAAAAGGCCTTTTTTTTTTTATATAATTACCAAAGTTGAAACAGAGAGATAAACTTGAAACACTGAAGACGTAAAAAACACAATAGTTGGAACACAACACCAATATACGTTTTGGTAATTTTATGGTTCTGTTCTTTCTCATTCAAGGTAGTAGAATAATAATCAAAACGGAAATCAAGAAAACTATATTCAAGAAAATGATAAGTCCTAGAGAAAAAGCTGAACTATAATATAATCGTATGTTTTCCTTTTTTTTCTGGTCTGACAGAAAATTACATTTACCAATTTATGAAAATATTTTATGCATTTACAAAATTAATTTCAATATTATATTTCCAGCAAGTAAATCATAAAATATAAATATTCAAAGTACCGTGTCTGACATGAACAGAATCCAGAAATCACCACAATGAAAAAGAGAAGTAACCTACACAGTAACAATATTTCCAAGTGATACAAAATAAGCATTCACTCTTTTTTTCACAGTCTATCTTTCATTCCACATACACACCCTATCCTAGTCCTATTTCATCCAATCACAGATACTCTCAGATGCATACGAGAACAGCCTTCTGATTGGTTAGATTAGAGTCCCCGGACACTGGTGCGTATAGGGAACTGGATTGAAGAAGGCAGAAGGAGAAAGAGGACTCACCCCTGATCTGCATAAAAGATCTGCTGAAACAACCCCAGTGGTAACACTGAAGGCACTCCACCAGCTGGTCACTGTACAAAAAAGGCATCCCACGCAGGGGACGCTGATGCTATATAATTTATCGAACCCCAGTTTACAAAAACAAAATAGAATATAAACATTATTATACAATAACAACAAAACACATACATATAAAATGCCTACATTGCCAAATAATATCATAGGAAGCCCCAGTATCCACCTGGCAGAAAGCGTCCAATATTTCCAAGCTGATCCAACAGACCTCACACACAAATGAGGAGTTTTGTCCCAGAAGAGTTTTCAAGAAAAAAGGTAGGTGACTGGTCTAGCGAAGAAGAAGATAGTATAGTAGATTGATGAAACAGAGTAGGAATGAGAAAGAACAAAGAAGAAAGACAGCAACAGTGGGAATTTAAAGTATTAAATTTCCAGAAAGTAGGGATACTATTTTTACAGAAACCCCCGGCACCCTCCTGGGGGGCACCCATACATGCTCACACCACACCATGGAGATATATATAATACACGTAGATGAGAGAGGGAGAGAGAGGGAGAGAGAGAGAGAGAGAGAGAGAGAGAGAGAGAGAGAGAGAGAGAGAGAGAGAGAGAGAGAGAGAGAGAGAGAGAAGTAGCAAGCAGAGAACAAACTAGAAGGGCAAAGCCTACATGATTCACAAGCTCCTTGTTGAACTTGCAATATTTAACACAAAAATAATTGCCAAGAAAAAAACACAAAATGAAACAGTGGCATTAAAATGCAAAGTAATGTCGACTTCGATCTTTCTATGCTCTTGACCTTGAGACGACCTAGAGTAGCACTCAATGTAATAGCAAATAAACTAGTTGTATTATGCACACACAAAAAACAGTGACATTGGGATGACCTTGACCTTCAGTGACCTTGGCCTTGGATGACCTTGACATTCACATGACTTCTCATGTTCATGTATGATCAAATAACCCAATGTTGCATATTATGGGTTAAATAGAGTCATTCCACTGTACAATGACCTATTTTGTGTATGATTTTGCAAGGCCTAAAATGACCATTATCTTCAAGATCAACACAAAAACGTAACATTTATGAAAGATCAATCAATCATCTCTAAATACAACAAGCTTGGACTATCTATCTCCAATAATTTAGGGTCAAGGTCACTTCAAAGTACCTATACTAACCGACTTTGAACAGCTCCAGTGACCTTGACCTCGGAGTGAGGTTGACCAAATTTGTAAAGGATGTGTGTTTCATTGATATCTATCATACATCAAAGAATACTAAGATCAATATTAAAACTTTAGAAAAAAAGTAAAATTTTGAGAAAAATTGTCATTTTTTTATAAACATTTGTTGATTCTGTGACCTTGACCTTGAAGTGAAGTCATTCATTCACTGATCATTTATGAGGTCTCATGGCCGGACATACATCATTTTACCAAGTTTGGCTGTGATAGTTGAAATAGGTTCTGAGATATTAATCCACTTGCAAGTTTTGCACGTCCAGACGGCGGACAGATAGACGGATAATAGACAGACAGGCAACAGCGGTCAGACAGACAATTTTTTTAAACTTTAAAAGTCATTTTTGGACTATTAAAAACTTATCTCACACAGATTTGCAAAAAAATTTAAAAAAAGGTTTTTGGGACGGGTACAAAGACTCACATTGCTATTCATGAAAGTCAAAAAGGAAAAAGCACAATGCAACTGGACAAACTTCTTTTATATTCATAATACATTTCTTTATTACATTCATGAGCATCTGTGTTGTATTGAAAACAGCTGAAGTATTTCTGAAAATCAAAATCAAATCACATTCAGAAGTCAAGTTAAAAGGTGGTTTCAAAGATTCACATCACACATACTTCACACCACATAACGAGAAAATTAAACATAGCTTGAGAATGCAACCTACTACGTGTATACTGGTGAAAATTTCACAAAGATTTAAACAGGTACAAGGTAGTTTGGTCATTAGCTTAAACAGCACATCCCAAGAAATTTTATCTAAAAATGATTTCAAAAACTGTTGTTTTCTTAATTTTATTTTAAATTGTATGTTTTAGCAATATTTTATGGAAAACGTTCATCATATTGCACAGGAAAATAATTTTGATAAGTTACATTTCTTCTTCAACTTTTATCACATAATATACAAAATTAATTGTCCTTCTTTAACCGTTATTTAGATTATTTTATTACATCTACAAACCTGTCACATTTTCAACAAATTATCCTTGCATTCATTCATTCTTCAATGCATTTATTTTTTCTTTGAAAGAAACCAACGATTGTGAGGCCTGATGAATACATTTAAATGCTTGAATTCACAAGACACAATGTTTGATAACATATCTGTGAATGATCAACAGCAGGTTGAAAACATACATCTACTGGTGTAGATTCGACCATGAAAATAACTTAAACAGTTCTCCAAGGCAAAACCATAAAACAAAGCCTTGCAAAGCTGAGATTCTCAACAACACAATGACGACACGTGCTGGAAAGTTAAATAACACGCTCTTATGCACCAGTCCGGGTATGTACATTAAAACAATAATATACAGATACAAAATTAAATAATGATCCTTTGAAACAAAACAGTATTTACAATCTACATTTTGTATGCACCGAACAGCCAAGCGCATCAACAGAAAAGAAATACGCACTAGCCATACCTTTCTCAGTAAAGTATAAGGGACATAATCCAGTGGGAGATGAGGAAAGAGACATGACCTGTGGAGTGTTGGAAATAATAAAATAAATCAATAAACAAATAAATAAGGCAGTAAATAAATTAATTAATTAAGATGATGCAGGATGGGCCCAGCGCACTGCACTAACACTTGAGCTGGAAAAGTGCTCTATAAGAACAATGAAATAAACTAGAAGAGCAAAACCCATATGACTCACATGCTCCTTATGTAACTAACAATATTTAACATAAAAATGAGTGACCCTCCCAAAAAAAAAAAGAAAAAAAAGAACTGAAGTGGTGGCAATAAAATACAAATACTGACTTTGATCTCTCTATGCCCTTGACCTTGAGATGACACTGATGTCTGGCTCCAAATACAAATACTGTCAAATAAAGTACAGTACAAGTTGTACTATGCCCCCAAAAAAGACTGACCTTGGGATGACCTTGACTTTCAGTGACCTTGACCTTGGGATGGCCTTGACCCTCATGTGATCTCTCATGCATGTCTGACCACTGTTCTTGCATACTATGAGTTAAATAATAAGCATTCCATTGTACGATAACCTATGTTTTGTATGATTTTGCATGTCCTAAAATGACCTTGACATTCAAGATCAACTCAAAAGTGGAACAAATATAAAAGACCAATCTATTATCTCTAAAAACAAAAAGTTTGGACTTTTACATCTCTCATAGTTTAGGGTCAAGGTCACTTCAAAGTACCTATACAAATCGACTTTGGACAGTTCCAGTGACATTGACCTTGTAGTGAGGTTGACCAAATGTGCATAGTATGTGTGTCTCTATCATGCATCAAAGAATCATAAATTCAATTTCAATAACCTAGAAAAAAAGTGAAATTTTGTGAAAAAGTTTCATTTTTTTACTAAAATTTGATGACTTTGTGACCTTGAAGCGTAGTAATTCATTCACTGATTATTCATGAGGTCTCATGGGTATAGTTTGGTTGTAATAGTTGAAATAGGCCCTGAGTACTTAGCCACTTTACAGTTTTTGCACAGACAGATGACGGACAGAGGACTTTTTTTTTTCAATATCATTTTTGGACTAATTAGAACTCATCTAGCACAGATTTGCAAAAATCTGGGAAAAACTATTGGGAGGTAGGAGAGGATGGGATGGGAGGAGGGCAACTACCTAGATTCACATAGCTCTGCATGAGTCAATAAATAAAACTATAGCTCAGAGTTTAAGTAAGGGGAAACTATAATTTAGAAGATATAATTTCCATGTTACCCTGAATGTGACCTAATGTCAGAGACAGAGTAATAAACTACAACTATCAAATATGGACTTTTAACAGTCTGTAAGTTTGATTTGTCAAAATATTACCAAACACCATCACCAAATGTTGAACAAACAAAACAACCAAATTCTTGTATCAAAAGCTAGTGTAAAAGTGTATAAAACGTCAAGTCTATCATAAACTTCATGGAATTTATAGAATATCTTAATAGAGACATATGCACCAATCAAACAAAACATGGTAAAACAACAAGAATCAGAAAAAAATAATAATTTGACTGCACAACCATCTCAACGGTCATAACGCACGGAAAATAAAACCCAAGGCTCAAATGCATTTTATTAATGTATTCACCACACTTTCAAGAAAGACAGGTAAACAAAATTAATCTTCCTTTTAGGTAATATATATATATTTTTACCTTAGTTATCTGATAATAAAATAAATTCCTCCTTCAAACTACGTTGGACTTCAACTAAATTGTATATAAAAATGTTAAAAAAAGATTTACTTTGCAACGCAGTTGCTCTGTAAATAGTAGTATAAATGCTAATCTTACGTCCCATTACCAAGGTGTTTAGGCAGACAATTTCATCCTCTTCGACATAGATGTTAGTCTTTTCAAATTTGTAAAGCAATCACTATGCCAACAGGATAGAAAAAAATATCTGCTTATGGCATGATATATATATTGGCGACGATGTTCTTTTTTCACCACAGGCAAAAAAGTTCAGTCAATAGAACAACAATCAGCAACCATCAAACGGTTGTGCTCTATCACATAAACCTGTATCACTCATTGAAATAATAGTGCTGCGCACTGCAGTATAAAACAGAAATGGGATACAATCTTGAAGACAGAATATAAAGTATCTTTTTGGTTGAGAGAAAACAACAGGCATGAGTAAAACTTCCAAGTGTCCCAGAAAGCAATGGCTAGTGGCTATGGCACAAAGGGCTATCACACTCCACCACCACTGCGTTCCACGGGGATAGCTTCACGGTCGATACTCATCTGGGCGGCCATGGCGAAACGAGAGTTAGTCACCGTGCCCAGCTTCAGTGCTTGCATCAACTGAAACAGAACACAAGGAACCTATTAATCTTACATGCAGATAATAAACTCAAAAATGTGTGCTTCTTCACACACAAACAAAAACAAAAACATCTGGTAACACATCATAGAAATTTTTTTAAAATAAATAAATAAATTATAATGAAATTATGGTTGTTTAAGATTTATAAATTTGATGAATTAGATTGGAGGCATTTACTTAATAGGAGAGAATTACTGTGTTTATTGAAAATGTTCAAAATAATATCAAAGACAGTAGAATAATGTTAGATGAAGAATCCTTCCAGTAGAATGCACTGTCATGAATACAATCAGGTCAATAGTCTCAATGCTAGTTTATTATTATTAGCAAAGCAAAGTGAGAAGCTCAAACTATGCAAATCAAATAGAATATCATTATTGCCATTATTAGAAAGAAAAAAAAACTAAAACATAAATAAGTCGTCTCAAAATATTCAGTTAGCAAAGTAAAACATTCACATAACTGGAAAGAATGAATTCAAATCAACAGCAACATTTTACAACTTATTTCAAATAAAACAATTCATAATAAATAAAACTGGAAACCTTGATGAATGATTTACCATATCAATTCACCAAGAGTGACCAGAATAAGTTCAATAACTTATCTTTCTGCATGCCTATAACAAATGGTAACCATCCAAATGCAATGATTATTTTTCCTATGTAATATGCATGGGAACCTATTGAAGTACAGCAAATGAATCACTATGAGCTCAACAAGAACATAAAACAACTCAATCGGTCTATTACTTTGCAGCCATGTTCAGTGATCGGCAAATACAGACAAGGTGTTTTGAAATGCTACAAACATGACATAAAACCACAAATGTAATCCCATTGATTGCCTCAACTAATAAACCTAAATGAATGAGGAAGAGGACACACCATTTGCATATATCAAGATTGTTGCCAATGTGACTGCATCTTTCACAACATCAAACATTGTCATACATGTGTGTGTATTTTCACCGATCAACATTGAGTTTTCCACCATGCCTTTTTCATCTCTTCCATACAATAACAGCAGTAAAATCTGTAGGTTACACATCTGTTCAATACTTGCTAAATAATTAGAAATTAAAAACTACTTTGACCTAAAATGGCATCATATTGTAATACTAAAGCTCCACATACAACTTGAAAGGATCAGAAGAGCACTTAACAATTTAGCAAGTAATGCCTGATTTATTAAAATCCTACAAATCAACGATTCCGTTAGTTCCTGCAAATGATTTAATACATCCTGGGATAATTCCTCCACTTCTGATACACTAGATCTGAGTACTATTCTGAAACAAAATACAAGGACAATTCAAATCATAAATGTAAAGGCCAATTTGAACTCCATGCTGAAATCTGGAGAAAAAAAAAACATTCATTCAGGAAACCAAAAAAGGTCCATTCAAAATGTAATCAACTCCAACATTTCTTGGTCTCAACAATAATGAAATTGTGCTGTTCCAGCAGAAGCTTAAACAAAGCTTTTCACCTCTGGTCAAATTCTAGATATGACGGTATTACTCCTCTCCTCCACCTTCACCTTCTCCGCCTGCACCTTCTTCGGATTCGGGTATTAGACCTCGAAGATGACATGGTCTTTCAGGATCGTCATCTATACATGGCATAGGATCTACCTGGCACTCGGCTGGTTCATGGGGGTCTAGATGGTAGCCAGTCACCTTAGAATCACACTGGTAACCTCTGACGGGGTCATACCAGCCAGCCGTTAGGCCTTCAGCACAAGAACGGATTTGAATGACTCTGCTTGTGAGGATTCTGGCAAGGCGTTTGTACTCCATGGAGCGGTTCTTGTCTTCACAAACTCTGTGTAGGGCTTGCAACAACTGGCAGAGGTAAAAAGCCAAAGTGTTAGCGAGATGAAGACTATTTCTAGGAAGAATTCATCGCATTACAAATGACATGGTTGTAAATGATGATCATGGTGGGAAAGAGAAACTCTGGAAAAAGATGGCCATTATGAACATGCTATATATGTTTGACAATCACCACTTAAAACCAAAAAACAAACATACCATTTAACGAAAAAAAAAAAAAAAAAAAAAAAAAAGAGTCCATGTTGGAGTTGATTTTATTTTGAACGTTCCATGCATAACCCTGCTGTCCTTTTGGCATGTGGCAAAACGTACTCTTTTTGGTCTAACTAGGACCAGCCAGTAAACGTTTCTTCACTGTACTATAAGAACCAGCAGCAGTAAATATTATATAATGAATAAGCCACACTCCTCAAAACACAAAAAATAAGTAATCTGAGAAACTCATGCTCAGGAACAAAACAAAACCAAATCAACTCCAACCGTCGAACTAAGCTCCGTTTATTCATACAGGACAAAATGCATGACCTGCAGTAAGCAGAATGATTTCTGAGCTTCACAGTGAAGAAATGTCTTATCCACAACAGATGTGTCACACAGCAGTCGAGGATGATGTGAGGATTTCACAAAGATGTCACCAATCCAATGTAGTTTTCATGACTGCTGATGTATTTTGCTGAACACCTCCACCATTGCTTCAATGTTACTATTGATTAATTTCCTTGGAACTTCATTTTCCTTGTGGTGAAATATCTGCTGTCCAGTGCTTTGTGAGACTTTATTAATAATGCTGTACTTGATATCCAATAATGTTTTTTTAAAAATGAATGAACATGCAGTGCAGTGCCTTATCTTTGCTTGTTTGCATATATATGACACAAATGAATAAAACATAAGGAAAAAGACCATTCAAAATATGTCATTTTTCATCTTTTTTTTTTTAAATTCAAAATATTGAAATTTTTCTTTTTTTTTAATCAACATATAAACATTTTTCTTTTTTTTTTTCATATGAAGAAAGATTGGAATTTTCCTTTCTTCTATTCAAAATATTGAATGTTTTCTTTTTTTATGTTTTTTCCCCTTTCTTCTTTGTATGCCAGCATAAATTACGTGTTAAATAAGATGGCAAGCCATTCAAACATATTTCCAAAACACTCACACAAATAACTCCAAACCGACATTTTCAAAAGTGATAATTTTGATGGAGTTGGGTTCTGTTTTGGTTTTATCTTAAAGCAAAATAGAGCAATTGGCCACTATCTGAAATATCTGCAAACTAACATTTATCCAATTCTGCTTTGGCAATTTTGACTTAAAGTGAAAAACGTGTTTAGAAAATGATGGACCTCAGCGACCTTGATGAAGTACTACTGAGCAGTAGTTTAAGTATTAACACAGTAGAAATAATCAAAATCTGTAACCTTATCTGAGATAATGCAAAATAGAAGTGTTTTGAACAGAAAAGGGAAATACCAACTGATTTTGTGACCAAGCAACCAACTGGCCAACCAATGGATTGCAATAAAAAGATTGGCAGGGGGTGAAGCGCCTCTATTTTTAAAAAAATCATCAAAATTGATTCAGATCAAGAACAAAACATGTTTAGCAAATAATTGCCCAAAGCATCCTTGACCTTTGCTGTAGAGCAATATGATGGCATTGGAGGTAATGTTCATTTGAAGTTTGGTGAAAATATGTGCAGCAGTTCTTGAAATATGGTGAGAAACGGATCGACATAGACATTTGGCTCATTCTAATTCCAGACTATTTCAAAATATTTTCAGAGAACTTCGGAAATTAAAAAAAAAATATGTATACATATAGTATCAAACAATTTCATTGTAAATAAAAGTTCGGCACCACAGAAGATAAAAAGTTCACGCTAAGCATGAGCAAAATCAACCTGAAATGCTAGATTGTTTCTTCAAGTATAACGTGTAATAAATTATGTTGATGTTAGAAATGTATAAGCAAATGTTAAGTTTTGAAAACGTTTCTACAAATATTCTTCCAAGATTAAAATTATGGTCTTAATAGCATTTGGGTTTGCCACAATTGCCTTTGCAAGAATCGCCCTTGCCACATTTGCCTTGGCAGCCTCGCCATGTTACAGGCAAGCATGTACATTCTTTTGGAACACCACGGATAACTGGTTTTGTTGACTTATCCTCCTCCTCCTCCTCACACTCATCTTCTTCTTCAGGTTCAGGTGGAGGTGGTTTCACAGGTTCGGGCTCAGGTTCAGGCTCAGGCTCAGGCTCAGGCTCGGGTTCAGGCTCGGGTTCAGGCTCAGGTTCAGGCTCGGGTTCAGGCTCGGGTTCAGGTTCAGGCTCAGATTCAGGCTCAGGTTCAGGCTCTGGCTCGGGCTCAGACTTAGCGAGCTCATATTCAGGCTCAGGCTCAGGTTCCGGCTCTGCCTCAGGCTCTGGTTCAGGATCAGGCACATAACATGGAGGCAGTGTTTCTGGACAGTTGCCTGGATAGTAATCAGTGACCTGGATATCGGCCACATAGCCCGCCATATCTTCTTCGTCTGTTGTCCAATTTGCATTAGTAGCACATTCACGAATATTAATGGTTCGACTCAGGAGGATAGTTGCAACTCTCTTCTTCCAGTTGCAGCACTCATTTGTGCCACACACATGCACTGCTAGCTTCAGGGCATTTAGAATCTGTAAGTAATAAACGGTCATGTGCAAATTGTGGATCAAACATGTTGCATCGCACACGCACACTGTGCTTTTACATTCTGGAAAAGATAGCGTTACGCTTCAAACAGCATATATGCCACAGATAATACACCAAACAGATACCAACACACACCAATAACCTGCTGCCTATTCTGTACAATCACTATCCAGCAAGAACGCATGAACTTTACAATCTGATAGAATGAACATTTCTCACTGTGACACGCAGATACAAACTTTGTAAAGTCCAACAAGTTTACAAAATGATACATCATTTACAATACAGAAAAGCACACAACACAAAACAAAAAAGAGCCATTGAAAATACTTGCAGAGTTCCAATTTAGGCAAAACAGCAATAATGTTGATTAGTTTAGCTAGTGATTACTTACTGCCAGTATTGTGCCAGCAAGTAGTACTTATGAAATATGGTAGACTTGAGGCGCACAGGCTGCCACTTCATACGGGAATGAAACAGATATTTTCTAATCTTCTCTCGCTCTAAAGGCTAATATAATAATCACCACAATGTTGAAAAATATAGTTTTCCAAATTACTGCCAATATTTCATCAGCTGCTACAAAATTGTCATGATTTTCTCAATGAAGCTCAGTAGTATCTTGTGCAAAACCTCAAGCAGAAAAAGGGTTACTATATCTATAATCTACCCAATCAACAAGACTTCAAAATAATGACAAACTTTAAGCATCTAATATACTATGGTTCTCGAAAACTGTTTTACTGATGTGAGAAAGCAGCACTCCAAGTATTGTGTTAGGTGTTTATAGGGACAATGAAGGTTAGATAAGGTCTCCATGAAAGAAAAGCACTTTCCCACACCAAAAAATAAATACCGTCTAGTCTTGCACGGGAAATGAGGCGGTCAACCCTTTGTGATAACTGGAGATAAACATAAAATTTCTTTCAGCAAAGACAAGAGAGAATCAATCGATCACAACAAATAAGCAGGGTTCTGAGTGCCAGAATTATTTAAAACTTTTAAGTGCAATAAGTGTGTTAGCAAATTACCAACGTCTCCAGAAATAGCCAAAAATAACTGTACAGACATGGACACATAAAACATGTCACCACCAAACAACAATCGAGTGCACAAAGACAGCTGGTTATACTTTCCGACTGCAAATAAAAGCTAAAACCACAAAATGCTGACACCAGCTAAAGCTGATACAAATGGATGCTGCTCAAGACAATAAATTGCAATCACAAAACCGCACAAGACAAGTCTCTCCTTCTGGGGACGAGCAAAATAACAAAGACACACACAAACTGTAACAGATCGACTTGACACACAATAAAGGTGCATTCTGGAACACAGATTGCCACCTAGAAATACAATATGCAAAGTACTTACCTGCAAAAATTCTCCCAAGTCCACCTGAGCATTGCGGTTGAGGTCCACTTCACTAAGGATGTCATGTAACTGGTCCTCTGTAACTTTCTCTCCAATTTTCTGTAAGAACAAATGTTGCTATTGAAGGCCTGCATGCCAAATGTGTACACTCATCTCTCAGATTCTTTTGTCACTTATGACAAGGATGCACTCCTGAATATTCTTTGTTGCAGACTAGGTCATAAATAGTGTAATATAGTATGGCAGACCTGCCTACCTCATGCATTACTGATCAGTAGTCTTCCCTGTGAATTTCAGTAATTCTGCATTTTCCTTCAGTAATTCTACACACATGAGGAAAGGCGGTGTTTTCTGAATAACCAAGGTATAAATAAATAAATTCACGGCACGTTTACTACTTAAAAAGCACACAAAAACAGTTTTTAAAAGGATAGCAAAAAGAAGGAAACAATATCAAACAGATTTTAAAATGATTAATTAGTATCATAAGAGACCATGGCATGCAACAAAAGATAAACCTGCACATCCCTGACCCGTTTGTGATGAAGGATAACTGTTCCACAGGAGTTTTATTTACATTACCGGTGATTGACTCATATGTCATTTTCATGATAAAGATGTGTAATTCACAGGAATAGGCACTACACATAAATTAATTCAAAGTTTGCCTTTTTTATTTATTTTTTTTAAAGTTTTATCAGCTGTCAAAAGAAGGACTTGTTACTGTGAATACGTTTACTTTACCAATAACAATAGCACATTGTGAGGTTCATTTAATAGAGTGTAACTTTTTGGAATAACCTGACTGCCGAGGCTGTGGATGCTGGATCACTTAATGTGTTCAAGAATAGTCTGGACAAATTATTTAGAGATAGCATCTACTCCACCAATTTGGAGGCTAAAAAAAATCTAAATTGGTAGGCACTGATGCCAGGGGATGGGTCTTGGGACCCTCATTAAGATCAATTATGAGGGCCAAAGGCTTTTTAGCCTGCATGCCGTATGATGAAATAGACCACACTGGAAAGAGTGACTGTACCCTGTACAAATTTTGCAGTTTTTTTTTTTTAACTGGTCCTTATATTGTGCCAGCTGCCTGGAGTAGGCATATTTGAGATGGTCCAGCTCTTCTTGCCTGACATATCTGGTGTCTTCATGGCAAGATTTGGGGACCAGCCGCTTACAGTCGTTTGCTCCTTCATGCCCAAATGAGAAGTCAGAGTCGCCCACAGAACAGTACAGTATAATTCTGGGCCACGTTTTTTGAAGCCACAAGACAAGGCCAATTCCTCGTGTAATCCGAAAGAAATACTTGCAACTGCAGCTTTTTCTTCTTCTTCTGTAGACTCTTCTGATTCGTGGTCTGTCTCATGTAAACGTGCAACTTTAGCCCGATTAGAACTTTCTCCACTCGCCATTTTCACTCAAGACCAGCGCGACAATTTAACTCTTTGTCTGCCAATCGACGATATACCGTCGATCTGAGCCGCCATGTTTGTGCCAATCGACAATATATCGTCGATTTCAGTATTCCATTACGTTCCGTTTTTTTGCGCAGTCCAATCCAAGTTTTATTTTAACCAAAGAGAGATAACTCTTTCTACTTTCGTTCTCGATCGACACGCGCCTGGTTTCTTCAAATTGATTCGTTTTTAGAGTGTTTTTTGTGCATTTTACTAAGCATTGTGATGGGCACAATCGACAGTGTGTCAAACTCTGCTAATAATCAATATAATTTCAAACTGTAAAGTGTATTTTAATCCTAAATAAATTTTTTTTCTGGTGTGTGAAGCTGATTCAGTGATTGGAATTATTCCTCCAGATTTTTTATATCACTGTGGTATGTAGAAATATTTTTATTTTATTTTATAATTTCAAAAAGATCAACATGCTTTCAAAACACATATTTCAATAACATAATCAAATTAACATTTTTGTGGTTTTTTTTTCTTATTCTTCACTCTTTTACCTTTAATTTGATATGAAATATGTCTATTTAACAACTATTATTGAAAGAACAGTAGCTTAAATGCCTAAGGTATTGAACTTTCTTTCCAGTGCCAGAGAAATGTCTGGCACAAACGTGGAAACATGCCTGGCAGGCAAAGAGTTAAGCTTGTAACGTTCGAGCATGTTCATTGGTTCACGACGTCCAATCGCAACTCTCGAAACACTTGCTCCCATGCAAGGGCGGTTACTCTATCGGGTTCTAGGCCTAGCAGACAACAATTTAACAAGTTTACACGGCTCTAAAAATTGCGTAGTTTTTCAATTGTTTTCTCCGTAATTTTGCATGAAATTTCGTACTCCCGTAATAGAGGGTAAAATTCCGTACAATTACGGAAGATTACGGAAGTGTAGGCAGGTCTGGTCTGGTATGGTAGTAGTGATGTGATCATAGGCCATGAGCCTTTTACTTTCTAGTCAGATATGCATTTGAGCGCACACATATTACATGGATCTGATAAAATTGCATACCCAAGGGTGGTAGGGTGACGGAATCTCAATTCAAGCCAGAAGAAACCTTTACATTAGACTGAAACTTACCAAGCCAGAAGAAACCTTTACATTAGACTGAAACTTATCTAGACCATCATGTTCTTTCTCAAATGAGACTGTTTTAATAATTACTGCCAGAATAAATTTAACACTGAAAAACATTCCAACTAAACATTCAAAGCATCACCATTCAATTTACTTACACGCTAACATCAGCTGTGCCATAAACTTTAGTGTTCATGTAACATTCACACAACTTGCCTTGAAGTATCTCCTGAGATCATTGATTGTGATGAAGCCTTTGTTCTGGTAGTCAAGGGACTTGAATCGCTTGACATACTGGTTGATCTCACTCTTGGTGAAGTTCAGATGAGCCTCTTGTGTCAACTTGATGTCAAGACCCATCTCACGCCGCAAGAACATATCAGCATGCTCCAGCTCCTCCTGAAAGTTGTGAATAAAACTAAATGATGGACAAAGTACATTATTTTGGAGACAGCACTAATATTCCCATAACAGCGCAGAAGTAAAAGGAAAAGATAACAGGAGTTGGGCTTTCTTGAAAGGTAACAAAGATAATCACTTAAAATTGAACAAACCCTTTTCCTCTCATCAGTCCAGCACAGCTCTTGAGCCATCAATTCCACAATTCGTGGCAGAGCTTCTTTTGCTGCATGAACGTTGATGAATGCGAGACGTGTCCGGCGAGCCAGCACATCCACAGCCCGGCAAGCGTACTCCCTTACAGCATATTTCACCTCACCCTCAATGTAGTCATACTCATCATGCAGCTTTCTGCCCAGAACTGGCCAACGTTTGCCTGTCAGGTTGCATAATTTAGCCACCTTGAAAGCCTTGTCGCCATATGTGTTGGAAAGGTGCTGAGCAACCTAGTCACATAAAACCATTTGCAAAATTCTTGAGCACAGGCTAGATATGCAATAAAGCAAACAAGAATAATGTGAGCTGCTGTAAGTAAAGCTGCATACAGTCTAGTATTGTTATGTGCCTTGTAAGATTAAGTGTTACAATGTCATTTGTCATTAACTGCAGATGAAATGTTTAGTGGTTAGTGGTGTCTGCAAAGAACTTACAGATGAGATAACCTATTTAAAATACTAGAGTAAAATTTAACCCCCGTTTTACTTACATAATGCTGCCCGTTTCGGGTTCAATTACTTCTTTTTCTCATAACAGTCTTAATATTTGATGCTCTAGTATTCTAAAATAACACGCATGAATGAATGTTCAACCATTTACACCTGTGATTGATAGTGTTCCAAGCAAAAACAATAGCATTATTACTGGCTTTTCTATTCCAAGAATAAATCTTAGTACAATGTGCTTGGCTTTTTACTCCAGGAATAAACCTTAACATGACATACCTGGTTTTCTACTCCAAAGTCCTGAACCAGGCGGATGAAGAGAGTGGGTGACCACCCATGGGCACCATCGAGTAACAGGCCCTTTGTCACACATTTGTTTGTTGGACACAGCTTGCCACAGCAAATAGCCATGTCTACTGTCTCCTCAGCCATCTGTCTGTAAGTTGTCCATTTGCCACCTGCAAACCCAAACAGCATCCATTTATAATCAGGATCTTTCTTCTTTCGATCTGCAATGAAGCTACTTCAAATTTGTCAAAATCTACAACGATCATATTAGTCAAAATGCAAAATGATCACAGGAGTCAATCTAACTGGGATGGAGTTTGACAAAACAAGTTTGTCCAAGAGTATAACAATAAAAGAACATTTTAAAATCTGTGTTGTTTGTTCAATGAGCATAATGTTTGTCAAATGAGCCCAACGTTTACAGAGACAGAGATGATTATAAACTCTGAGACTGTTTTCAGGTTGCAATGGTTGAGGAAAATTTCACCTGTTGACAAACTGAACTGTTTAATAATAAAAATATGTTTCTAACCTGCAATGGTCACCAGTTTGTTGGGACACACTTCAATGATGTGGTTCCTGGCTATGCTCTGTGTGTTCCCTTTGGAGGGGTCACAGACAAGTGGACGGATTCCACTCCAGGCTGACTGGACATCACCACGACGCACTGCAAATCAAGCCAATGGTTACAAACAGTCCTACCTGAGGTTCATTGCTAAATTTAATTTGAACGAGAAAAAGTAATGAGAAGCAGAAACAGAACTAACCATGATACAAACACCTGCACATTAATCTAGATTCTTCTATCACACAAGTGAAGAACTGAACAGATAAATGAACTTATCTACATCCTGTCATGCATTATTGTAAAGGACAACGTACCATCAACATCAGGACTGAGGTAGTTCCTGATCTCCTTCAAGATAAACTGGATGTCATCTTCTGTTGGCTGAGGGTAATCTGTAATCTGGCATGGGCTGTCTGTTGTGCCTGTAAAATGAAACCCTTTAACCATGATGTTCAGTAAAGCTTATCTCACTCAGTACAGAGTGATCTCCCATAAGAGTTGATCGATCTCGAGAGCCCACCTCCACACAGCTACAATACAGCATCAACCTATACGCATGCACTAATGAAGATATGTATTAGCAAAATGGCAAAATAGCATGTAGCATTATTGTACCTGCCACTGTAACTTTCTGCCAGGGTAGGAAGAAAATGACACGGCCATCGCTGGTAGCAGGATCAAGCAATCCCATGTGTGCTGGGCTGAAAACGTAACATAAGTCAATTGCACAGGAAGAAGTACAGTTTTTAATGTTCATCAACATCGTTGATTTAAACATTGTAAAGACTGCAGAAAAATTAGTAGGTAGGAAATAGCACTCATACTGATGATTATGCTCCATCAAATAAAATATCTTCTTTGTTATGAACAGCCCACTTCTGTTGTAAACACTGAAGAAAGTATCCCTTATGATGATGATGTTCCAACATTCCTAAAATATAATAACATTGTAAAAGTGCTAGGATTGATCACCTTGTGAACACTTTACTGCCTACCAAATTTCTCACCCTTCCCTATCCCCTCTCTACCTTCCCCTTTTCCTCTCCATTCCCAAATCTTAAAGAGAACAACATTTACTTGACCAATACTAACCTGTAATAGTCAGGCAAGACGACATGTACTCCCATGCTTGGTGCACAGATTTTCCTGACGTTTTCATTGGCCATGCATCGGATACGATCCGTGTAGGGCCCTGTGGCATTGATCACCACCTTGGCCTTGATCTCCCACTCATTGCTGGTTAGCCTGTCCCTGACTTTAGCGCCACACACAACCTCCTGTCCTGTTTCATCTGTTGTTTTCAAAATTTCCACCACTTCTGTGTAGTTGGCACACGAAGCACCATATCTGACAGCTGTGATAGCCAAGGCTATGTTCATCCTGGCATCATCATGTTGGCCTAAAGAACCGTCAAAAGAAATATGGTCAAAGTCTGCTTTTCGTAAGATTACAAGTTTACATGTGATTGCAATCACAATACAATTTTGGCTTCAGAAACAAAGAAATTGAAATCTCCATCTGCCTGTTTGTCAACGGATTCGTTACATTTATATTGTAATAAATTTGGTCAATGCATAAATATTACAAAAACAAAAGTAATGGTATTTTCTCTTGGTAAAGTTATATGATTGCAAGTTTTCATGTTTAAAGAAGAGATAATGGAGATTGTCTAGGAATATAACTATTAAGTATACTGTCACAAATAAAGAAAGCAAACAGGTGCTTACCATCATAATATACAAGGGCACCAACCAGTTTGTCTCTCTTTAACATGGGGAAGAGTTCAAGAGCTTTGTATTTAGACAAAACGTAAGATGGTTTCAACACTTGTCGACCAGCAACACAATCATACATTTTGATTCCAGCCCAGAAATATGGTAGCTGCCACCATCTGAAGAACAAAAATAACATTATGATTAATCCCCAATGCATGAGGATAGTAAACAGAATGCAGTGTTTATTTTTGGATAAAATCTATGGGTCAACTGGCACCTTGCTTTGTAAATCAATGGCCCATTGGAGGAATAGTATGGGACAGATACCAAAATAACCATTTTGAAGTGCAATTGTAAGTGAACTACTCAGTAATAGGTGGAAAATGCATCAGCAATACGCCAACAGATTAAGACCAATAGCTGAAATTCATCATGGACGTATGTGAGTTTTCCTTTGTTAGGTCTAGCAGACAAAATACAGCAAGTGAAGAGCATACTGTTTATTTCAACACATGAAAATTGAAAATGCTGCGCCCAATGACACAAAGGTTTGACAGTATATGCACCATTCTCAAAGAATTTCTATGTGCCATTGGCGCAAGGAGCACTCCAAAAATGAACACTGAACAACAGCAGCCAACAAATCTTATTTGTAACACATTAGAGAAACCTTTATAAACATGAATATAATTATCATTCCAGTTACAGCTAAAATGGTCTTTAAAACAAAATTAATAATAATGTAAAAAAACAACTTAAAAAATGTAATAAATGTAAATTGTTAGATATTGATGGATATTACAACTACTAATGACAAAATACAGGGTTCGTACAGAACAATTAAGGCAAAATTCAAGAACTTTTCAAGTACTTTCAAGACCCATAAATTCAAAATTCAAGAACCCATTTGCGGGCTTGTTTTTAGTTATACCGTGACTTATTCTCCATCTTATGTATTAGTTACTTGTTCTCATGTTATAAATCATGCTGTTTTGGCTTGGGTTTTTTTTGTGTGATCTGCAGTGAACAAACAAGAGAAAGTATTTAATTATGACATTTTGGGGACAAAAACATTCTTCAATCAAAAGAAATTTTATTTATGTTATACATGTGGTTTATGACTAGTATAGTTATGACTAAAGTAATAATTTAAAACAAAGAATCTTAATGATGCACATCTTTGCATAGGCTGTCATCAATGATTCATTCAGTCAACAGGCACTGACTTTTCACTTTGGTTCTTTCTCTTTAATAATTTTTTTAAGATTCTGTGTCTCTGCCTGCAGTTCTTTGGCTCTTTTTCTAAGTGCATTCGACTCCAGCAAAAGAGACATCTTCTTCTTCTCTGCCGCCTCCTCTGCAAGTCTGTCTGCAGACTCCTGCAAGCTGTTATAATCGTCAAAAAGTCTCTGCCTCTTGCATTTCATGTCGGACAGCTCTGCCTCCTCAGCTTTCCTCTTCTTTGAGATTCTTTGTACCTTCTCGTGTTTCTTCTGGTCATCAAGATAATCTTGATATTTGGCTCTTGCAGAGCTGGTGTAGCTCAGCATCTCCTTGGACACATTTACATTTTCTGCACCACCAACATCACGAACGGCTTGAATGACAATTCTTGCTTTCAGCATATCCCCCCACATGATGAACACTTCGCTCCGTGGTTGTTCTTTGGATCTTCTTGTAGCCAAGACCTGTAGAATTCGTGCTCAAGCCATCGCTTATTAAAATGGCATTTTCCGCTAGGCATCTTGATCTTTGCAACTTCAACCCAACTTCATAACCGTGAAGATGAAACAGTGAAGATTCTTCGACTTAGAAAATAACACCGGCAGTTGCCTGGATTGATGAAGGGACCACTTCCGACTTTCGGTATAAGCGAAAGTACAAACCGCTGAGTATTCAGAGATGCCAACCCCCTAATCTTCTTGTCAGTATTTCCGGACCCGTTTGTCAGTATTTTTTAACACTTGTCAGTATTTTTTTTCTCGCAAAACCCAGCCAATGACACTATAAAATAACGACAGGCTTCCCTCTGAAACAGCAGGCTATTTTCAGTCCTCTAAAATTACGATGAAAATCAGCTTGTTGAACATCACACTTGTTTTTACTCTAAAATCACCATGAAAATCAGCTTGTTGAACACAGCGACGTTCAGTGAGTGCAGGAGTACTATTATGAGATCAGAAACCGGTACAGAACCACCGCTGGCAAAGAAAACCCTTTACTGGGCACACGTCTGTCTATTTTTTAGCTCTAAACAGGCAATACATTTAATAATTTTATAGATATTTCGGGGTACGTTAGTAAAAACACCACATCTTACTCTTAGGTATTAGTGCATAGATTTAAATGAAATAAAATGCAAAATGAACAGAAATAAATTATGTTTTGATTATCAACCTTTTTATGCTTCTCTTTTTATGTCTTGTTTTTTATTACTCCATGTGTTTAAAAAAAAAAGTTTTAAAAAGTCCAAACAAGCCTCCTCCTCTTCCTTACTTCCCTGCCCATCTGAAAGATCGGATGCATGCATGCTACTGACACTAATGTCAGTACCGATCTCTTCCTCCGACTTAAAGTCTATTTCTCTCACTTTAATGTCTGATAAATGGAAGCCTGTAAACTCTCCTTCATCAGTCGAAGAATCCAAACCATCCATTTTAGACACACACACACACACATTTTTTTTAAAAATCGAAAAAACGAATGCATCAAAGAAAAAACTTGTGGAAATGCAGTCGATTGTTTTCACAACAGAATAAACCGGAAGTCAAATGCCGGAAGTCTCGCAATCTTTCAAACAACGCGAGAATATAACCAGTGGTTGATACGGACGCTTTTGGGCGTTTTGCTTGTTTAGACGTTCGGCCGCTTTCGTCCGCTACGCCTGGTAAAGGTATAAACGATCGGCAACTTCTCCTCCGTATTTTTATTAAAGCTACCGTATTTCCGTATTTAATTCACTTCGCCGGAATTAAATATGGTCAATCCGTACTGGTTGGCACCTCTGAGTATTTACCAATTTAATTTTATTGTTATTAGTTCGTGATTGGTTGGTGGTGGTTGTTTTTATTAGTGACTAAACATTTCTTGTCTTCCTTCTGTCAAAATTCAAGAACTTTCAAGAACTACAGACACATTTGCCGATTTTCAAGAATTTTCAAGGGTCTTGCAAATGAAAATTATTTTTCCAGTATTTTCAAGAGTATTCAAGTCTTGTACGAACCCTGAAAATATGTAATACAAAACAGTGAAACTGCACAAAGAAATTAGTTCTTACTTGTAAACAGGAAGCATGATAGGGAATGGTGTGGCAAGATGTGGGGCAATGTTGAGCAGGTTGGCTCGTTCGTTCAAGGCTTCTTTCACCATCTTGTACTGCACACAGCAACAATGTCATCTTGGAAAAATACAGTGTATTCTTTCTATTGATGAGGCACATTCATTGTTTCACCAAGTATTATGTCCATAAAACTTGTTTCCCTAACAGATTTTTGGGAGGTGGGTGGGATGGGTGATGAGAGAATTTTATACTAGCAAAATATAAAGTTTTCAAAACTTAGAAAGAGTCGGCATACGTGACTGACTTCTCAATGGTAAAAACCCCTACATTTTCACCTTGTCACAAAACAAAGATGTTACCCTAGAGGGGAAGGCAGGGGGAAGGAGAGTCTGCACCCGCCCTCTCATTCACTATCTACCACTATCATTTTGGGACTATTTTATTTATAACTCATCTTGCAAAGATTTGCCAAAACGTGGATTTTTTTTAATGGAGGGGGCAGCAGGGGGTGGAGAGGTGAAGGAGGTGGAGGGGAGGAGAGAGGAGTGAATACATAGACTCAAATTGCTATGCGTGCCAGAAAATAAAAGGCCAAATGGCAACATCAACCAGCAAGGAACTAACCTGTTCTTTGTCTAAGTTGAAAATAGCTTTCTGCAAATAACGGACTCCTCCATGGATCAACTTAGTGCTGCGGCTGCTTGTTCCTGATGCGAAATCAAATTTCTCAATCAAGCCAGTCTTCAAACCTGCAAAAAAAATAAAAAATAAAATAAATAAAAAATCACAAGAATATAAAGTAAACTGTTTGATTAAGTACTTTTGACAGAAATTAACAACAGTAAATGTTGCTGTAAACATATTTAATCCACCTTTGAAACTTTTAAATAGGGTATAGGACAGGGGACAATGATTAAAAGAAAATGAACTTCAAATGGAGTGAGCATGGAAACAGTAATGATAGCTTGCTTTCTGACACTTAAAAGTAAACATGAGGTATGGGAAAAAGAACTGGGCAATAATTCTTCCTCTTTCCATTGAGCAAACGAACACTGCAGTCAGATTAGACAATGAAATTATCTGCAGAAGAAGATAAACTGTTCATTTTGATAACTAAAGCAGCTGCAGATAAAAGCTTCATCATTTTGTCATTATTGTATAAACCTGCTATGTTCAAATTATTTAAATAAAATAAAGGAAACAACTATTTCCAAAAACCACGATCTGAAAAAGAAGCAACACAGTGTGTGAAGCAAGCAAAAAAACAACACGTGTCTATGCTTTTAAATTTAGTGTCAGGGTTCGTACCTTTGTAATTATAAACTGCTTCACTTGTTTTGTATCTTGGAATTCCCAATGCATTAGAAGTTTCCATAATACAGGAGATCAAACTCTTCCACACTAATGAATTTTGAAAGTGCCCTTGGCTTTGATTTTTTCATGATGGAACTCTTTTCCCCTGCCTCTGAGTGAACTAAAACAGGAAAACTAGGCATTAGCCATACAATAATTCTAAAGATAACAATTCAAATATAATCTATGAATTTCATTTCACCCAAATCGACAAACATGAAAATGTTACTGAAAGGGTGACAGAATTTTTATTGAACATTCCATTTAAATTTTAAAAAAATTATTAATGATCCTTTTTCATTTGGAAAAACGAGAGAAATGTGTTAATAACGAAAATGCTATTTGACTAACTGTATGGCCTCATTCTATTTTCTTTGCAGACATGTAATCGTAAGAAATACATGTAAAAAACAATTCACCTTCTCATGGTCTGAATATACCACCCAAGCCAATATTTTTAGAACATAATCTCAAAATGGATGCAACTGATGCCTAAAGCAAAAGCAAACAGCTACTAATTCTATAAACAAAACAGCAGAAACACTTTAAAATGACTCTGGACTGCGTCATAACCATCATACCTCTTGTAACAGCATCCAGAGCAACTCCACAGCCAGTGGCTCCACCTCCAATCACCAAAATGTCAAACTCGTCCTCTGCTAGGGATTTGAGAATCTCTTGGCGAGGAGGCAGAGGGTTGTACATGCATTTCCGCTGATCCTCAAAAGCTTTCACACAGGTTTGTGGCTGCAAATACACAACAGCAGCAAAAAATTAGACACAGAAAAGAAGAATAGTGGAAATGGAGGTTAAGGTATGGAGAATTCAAATCTTGCTTGTAGTAATTAAATATCTCCAAATAATCATCACGCTTTCTGAGGAGAATGTAAGGCAATAATATATATATATATATTTATCAACCGCACACTGGCATTAGCATCAAAACAGTGATCTCATCAAGATCCTACTACTGCATATATATACATACTGCACTAAAAATGTGATTTGGAGAACAGTTTATTAATTGAGAGAGAGAGAGAGAGAGAGAGAGAGAGAGAGAGAGAGAGAGAGAGAGAGAGAGAGAGAGAGAGAGACTCACATACAGATAGAGAGGTACATTGGGGAGAGGGAGGGAGAGAGAGAGAGAGAGAGAGAGAGAGAGAGAGAGACAGACAGACAGACAGAGCGAGAGAGACAGAGAGCAAGAAAGAGGCGGAAGAGAGAAAGGGAAGGCAAATGAGGGAAAGAAAATGAAAAATAAGAGAACAGGAAAAGAAAAAAAAAAACAGAAAGAATGCAAACCAGTTTCAAAACATACAAAATAATTCATCCAGGTGAAATATTATAATCAAAACTAACTTTGAACCAAAGTCTTCACAAACAAAAACAGCAAAACAATTATAAAACTTTCAAAATATTAAACATTTTGTATCAGGTACAAACATAAACTGAAAAATAAATAAATTATTGAAATAAAATATCTACAATAAATAAATACATACATACTCATTGAAACAGTAAATCAATGAAATCTAATCACAGACAAAACAGAGAACTAAAAACTGTTTTTTTATTAAGGATATTTTGCAAACCTTTGCTTTCATTGTCTGTGAACAGAAACAGCATTTGACTATGCATTTATAAAACATAAAAAAGAAATAACGCTAAGAACACAGATTGACATTAATATAAGTTATAACTGTTGTGAACAAATGCCAGTCTGAATCTTGCAATAATTTGCTTACACAGTAATATATCTTACATTTTCAAAGATAAAGTAACATAAGAAATATGTGTGTATAATCCACAATTACAGTTTTAAACAGACACTGTGGTCTAATGGTAGTGCTTCGGCTTGAGGATCTGAAGGTCCCGGGTTCGAGCCCTGGCCGGGCCATTGTTTTGTGTCCCTGGGAAAGACACTTTACTCCTGTTTTCCTACTCCTTCGGATGAGAGTATAAACCGAGGTCTAGTCTGTGTGTCGCATAGATTCCATCATAACGGACTTTAAAGATCCTGACACTCATGTCCTAGACAGGTGAGTGCCGGTAACAAGAACACACCCAGCATGCACTTGGTCCTTCTCCCCCATCCCTGGCTGCCCAGGATTGTGCTCAGTTGTCCGGGCGTCAGACCATGCGCCAAAGGCTGCGGGTGGGCGTCTCGGACGGTTTGAGTTAGATCCTGTATCGGCCAGCGCCTTGATCCTTAGGCTAAGGCGCCTTATAAATGACGAACATTATTATTATTATTATTACCTAATATTTGAATATGCTTTAGTACCACCACACCCTCCCTACCTTCTCCATTTCTCTGATAAAAAGTGCACATTATTTTCTTAAAATTCTAATTCATTCTGCAAAACCAAAGCAATGGTTATAACAATCTGCCAAAGGGAATATGTGAGACATGAGACAGACACTCACAAATACATCGAAAATAAAAGTCAACAACAGTAACAAGAACCTAGGCAATAACCTGGAGATAAAGATCCCAGGAAAGAACAATGTTTGAAAAGTCAAGTGAGTAAACAATGCCTAAAAAGAATGAAGGCAAAAGTTGAAATACATATTAACATAAAAAAACAACTGGATAATATTTCATTAAGACCTTTTTTTTAATTTAAAAAAAAAATCTATTTCATATTTGTTGTGCTGGTGTGAATACTAGGAGAATTGTATGAAAGAGAAATACATCCAACTGCTTGGATTTACTGGTCAAATGGTTTCAACCCAAAAATTCAAATGTGAACTTGTTTCATCAGATTAAAATATCAATCACCCACCAATCATGGTCACTAAACAGTTTTATTTTCAGCCCTGCTCTGACCTTTACAATCACACACCAAATGGTGACCCATCAGTTCTAGAATGTCCCCAGAACAAAGAAGAAGAAAAATCCTTCCAAGTCTCCAAGAAGTTGAGGCAGCTGTGCAATCGCTGAAGAAGGGGAAGTTAGCGGGAGTGAACAACATATCTGCAGAATTGCTTAAAGCAGGAGGAGAAGCGATGATTGACGCACTTGCCATTATCAGTAACAAGATCTGAGTAACAAGATCTGGCAGAGTGTGGCATACACTATGGTCGCTTGTCATCACATTTCCCAAAAAGGGTAACCTTCAGGAGTGTCAAAACTACCGCACCATCAGTCTCCATTTCAGCAAACTCCTCCTGAAAATAATACTCATTAGATTGAAACCCCAAGCTGAACAAATCATAGCTGAGGAACAAGCAAGATTAATGGCTGTGCAAAGTACCGTAGCACTGAGCAGATTTTCAACCTCAAAATAATCTGCGAGAAATACCTACAGCACCAACAACATCCATATTATGTGTTTGTAGACTTCAAAAAAGGGTTTGACCGAGTCTAGCATGCAGCTCTGTGGGCAACCCTGAAAATATACAATATAAGCTCTAACCTCTGTTTTGTGGATGACATTGATGGCTTAGCTGGAGAGGAACAAGAACTTGAACAGCTGGTACAGGCGCTCGACATCATCTCCAGTCTTAAATGGAAATAAGTGCAGAGAAGACCAAAATGATGAACAACACCAATGGAATCAACATGGACATCAAAGTCCAAAGCCAGTCCCTCAACACAGTAAACAGCTTCAAATATTTAGGAGCCACTGTATCAAACCATGGGTCCTGACAGGAAGTCCTCTTCAGGATCGCACAAACAACTGCTGCCCTGACCAGGTTGAAGTCCATGTGGAAAGATAGGACCATTGGTCTACACTCCAAGGTCTGGTTGCTGCACTCCCTTGTCATCTGCATCTTCCTATACACTTGTGAAACATGGAACCTCACAGCAGACCTACAACGAAGAATACAAAGCATGGAGATGAAGTGCTACAGAAGACTTCTGGGCATTTCCTATACCCAGCACATCACTATTGCCGAAGTCCGACAGATCATCACACAAGCCCTTAGACTACACGATGACATGCTCACAATGTTAAAGAAACTGAAACTCCGGTGGTATACACGGCAATGTCACCAGAGCATCAGGCCTTGCAAAGACCATTCTGCAAGGCACAGTGCAAGGAGGCATAAAAAGAGATGGTTAGTTAGTTATTCATTGCTTACAGAGTAAAGCGGACAGCAAAGAGCAGAATCAGGACCACAAAATCAAGACCACAACTTGGCTAAAAGAGGACTTACCCCTGATCCGCATAAAAGATCTGCTGCAACAATCCCAGTGGTAACACTGAAGGCACTTTACCAGCCAATCACTGTACAATAAAGGCATCCCACGCAGGGGATGCTGAGGCTATGCTCTAATTTATCGAAGCCCCGTTTACAAAAACAAAATTGAATATAAACATCATTATAAAAATTAATATCAACAAAACACATACATATAAAATGCCTATATTGCTAAATAATAATATTATAGGAAGCCCTAGTGACCATTTGGAAGAAAGCGTCCAACATTCCCAAGCTGACCTAACAGAGTCCACACACAAATGAGGAGATTTATCCCGGAAGAGTTTTCAAGAAAAAGGTAAGTGATTGATCTAGTAAAGAAGAAGATAGTATAGTAGATTGATAGAACAGAGTAGGAATGAGAAAGAACAAATGAGAAAGACAGGACAGTGGGAATTTAAAGCACTAGATATTATTTATACAGAAACCCCCAGCACCCCCATGGTGGGAGAGGGGGAGAGGGGGGGAGGAGGAGACAGGGGGAAAGGGAAGGAGGGAGGGAAGAGATGGGAGGACAAACATTCGAGAATGGACTGCCTTGACACTGAGTGAAGCCATGAGGGTTGCTGAGGACAGAGAAAGATGGAGTACGCTGGTTAAATAATCATCTGTGGTGCCCCAACGACTTTCAAGTTCCATGTTGTAATAGGATTTTTAGTCCTGAGTTCTCGTTAATGATTTTGAAAACTAATCCCAGTATTGGTTCTCTGCCATATCCCATTAGTACTTTAACCAAGCTACCAGTAGGAGTGCAAAGCCATTATGACTCACGTGTGCTACTTATGGAACTTGCAATATTTAATATAAAAACGAGTGCCCAGGAAAAAAAGAAAAAAAAAAGAAACGGTGGCATTAAAATGAAAAGTAATCTTTCTGTGCTCTTGACCTTGAGATAAGCTTGACTTCTGGCTCCAAATACACTCATGTACTATCAGCTAAAGTACAGCAAAAGTCGTATTATACTAAAAAAAAACTGTGAACTTTGGATGACCTTGATTTCAGTGACATTGACCTTGGGATGACCTTGACGTTGGCATGACCTTGACCTTGGGATGACCTTGACCTTCATGTGACCTCTGATACTCATATGTGATTAAATAACCCAATGTAATTATGTTGTTGCACGTTAAATCTATTCCACCATTCCACTGTACGATGAGAAATGTTAACATGTTTTTGTAAGGCTTAATATGACCTTGACCTTTAAGATCAATGCCAAACTGGATAGATAGATAGATATTCAATGTTTATAGGGTCCAGTGGACTGCTAAGAGTCGAATCAAGACCCACAAAACTATTCAAAATCATACTAGAACGCTAACACACAAAAAATGATAAAATATGTACATAAAACTACCATTACTAATGAAATTGAACCAAGTATACAAACAAGATGATATGATCTATATGCGATAAAATAAACCAACATCACGTAAAAATGTAAACAGGTTTTGACCATTGTACATTTTAAAAATCTCATTAAAAGATATCAAACCAAAATATCTTTCCTTCTCATCAATCAGATCAGCACATTCAGATATAAAATGGCTGACGGAAAATATTTGTCACATGCAAAACACCACTGTGGTTCTTCTCTTTTTAAAAGGAAACTATGGGTGACATAGATATGCCCAATAAGAAGGCAAGCCAAAACAGTTTCTTCTTTGCGAGTGGACGCAAAGTTAGGCAAAGAAGCAGACAAATCTGGAAGAATTTGAAATAATTTGTTATTGATTTGATTAAACTATTCGGTCTGCCAGAGCTGTTTACTTATGGAGCCAGTCATACACCGCAGGTCAGAGTATGGAACAAACTGAAAAACCTCTTATGGAAAATCATGATGAAGAGCTTCTTTAGACACTTTGTCCACTGCAATATTGCCGCCGATGCCCGTATGACTAGATACCCATATAAAAATTAATTATCTTTTTACCCTCAGAAACAAGTTGTGTGTGGAGGTCATGGATCTCTGCCAGAAAAGGGTGCGATATCTTTTTTGTGAAGTGCTGACAGTGAATCAGATATGATTAAAAATGAGGATTTTTGAACTGATAAACCTGTTTTAGAGGTAAATGAATTGCCTTGAGGTCAGCTGTATAAACAGAACAAAAATCAGGTATACGCTGTTGCAAAGACAGGTCAATGTGTCTCCAAGAGATCGACGCAGTAGCAACAGCGTCTCCTTTCTTAAACCCGTTCGTAAAAGTTTTTTTGTTTCTTTTATACAATGAACATTGTTCTAGGTAAAGTTGCTTATAAACAGCTTCAGAAGTTTCGTTCTTTTTGAAGGATGTGAAGTTGAAGTTGATAATGGGGTTGACGAGGTTCCAAGGTGGGAACACAGTTGGCAATTGGTCATCATTTACAGAGTCAATATCTATGCCTGCAGTAGCAAAGTGAGGATGTATTTTGATATCAAAAGGAGGAGTTTTGTCGGTTTGTTGGAGTATTTAAGTGTAAATAATGGTTAAGGACACAATCGGGATTTTCAGGGTTAGCTTTAAGTTTTAGAAGATAGTTCATGGTGAGCTGAAGCCTACGGATCTCCAAGGGAGGTTCGCCAGTTCAGTGCAGACTAAATATATGAAAGATCAATATTCTATCCTCTCTAAATATAACGAGTTTGGACTTTATATCTCTCATAGTTATATCTCATAGTTGAAGCATACAAGTTCATGACAAGGATCAAAGTCACTTCAAAGTACCTACACTAACTGACTTCGGACAGCTCCAGTGACCTTGACGTGAAGTTGACCAAATTTATGTGTTACAACTTACACGGTTATTTATTAATAGCCGATTCAGCCCCGATGCTTGAATCATTGATAAGTGTAACAAATTTGTTTATCCATGCAATCTGATCACTCAGCAACAAGGCAGGAGTCGTCGTATAAAGTTTTCCAACTTTATTCAGCAAACATCAACAACTGCATACAAGATCGCTTTACGAAAATCACTTCAAAGATCATCATCAAAAATCATCATCAATCACTCCTACAAGCAGACCGTGCATGATGCAATAACACCCACTGTCTTGTGTCATAGAACGTACGTTAGGTTAGAAGAATCACTTAGCTATTACCAGATCTATCTTGAAGCTTCTGTCGATAGCAAACAATTCCAGAAAATTCTCAACAAAACCGACCAACAAAAATTATCAACATTATACAAAGCCTCTTCTAGCAACAACGCAAAATCACATCAAAGGTAAATACACTGCATGCTTTGCAAAACAAAATGATCGGATTATCGTGCGCGTCTCAATCGTAATAGGATGTGTGTCTCATTCATATCTCAAGCATTAAAGAATAATAAGTTCAATAATAGTAACTATTATGGTTGAGACACTCTCTTTGATTTCAAGTGGCTTCTGTATTCAGGCACAAGATGTTAGATAATGGCGTTTACTTTTCTTTGATCTATGCTGTTTCCTTATGTAATGTCCATTTTGCTTACGTCGGTCAAAATATTGTGATTATTTGTTTGAATCTTCAGGATGAATAGGTAAGACAGTGCGTAACTCTGGTGGTAAGTTTTATTTTGATTGGCTGATAATGTTATTCTGGAACGTTCTGCGTTTTTCTGGGTTGTCGATAGCCGCTATATAAATTGCACACTGTCTGCTTGTGAGTTTAGTGTGTTTTGGTAAAAAATTGTATGCAGTTGTTTATGCCGTTAGCTGAATAAATTTGGAAAACCTCAAAATGACAACTCACACCTTGTTGTGGAGTCTACTGGCTGCTTGGATAACGAATTCGAGTTACACAAGATTCAAGCATTGGGGCTGAATCGGCTATTGCCGTTTAACAATAACTTAGAACTAGAAGGGCAAAGCCCCTATGACTTGACATGCTCCTTATGGAACTTGCAATGTTTGAAATAAAAATGACTACCCCGAAAAAGAAAAAACAAAATAAAATACAAAGTAATACTGACTTTGATCTTTCTATGCTCTTGACCTTGAGATGACCTTGACCTCTAGCTCCAAATACACTCATAATACATCAAATAAACTACAGCAAAAGTTGAATTATGCCAAAAAACTGAACTCGCACAGATTTAGTTAGTTAAAATAGATTAACGTCCCCGGACACATAAGCGTATAGAGGACGATTGACACTCCGCCGCACAGATTTGGGAAAATCTTGAATTTATTTTGGGGAAGCGATGAGTACATGGACTCACATGGCTATTCATGTGAGAAAACAAATTAAACCAAACGAACAATGGCACACAAACCATGTACCATTGTGTTTCATGAATCATGGGATCAAATTTGTTCTTTTTAGCTGTTTTGTTATGGAGCTTTAGCATTTCGATCAAAACAAATCCGTTGGGGTCCCTGAGTTTTCTGTATAAATAGTATCCCCACTTTGTCGAAATTTAGTGCTTTTAATTACCACTGTTTCTGACATTCTCATTTGTTATTTCTCGTTCCTAATCCGTTTTATCATTATCTTCTATCTTCTTCGCTAGACCAGTCATCTACTTTTTTTTTAAACTCTCCCAAAACTCCTTGTCTGTGTATGGGGTATTTTGGGTCAGCTTGGAGATACTGGATGCTTTCTGCCGAATGGTAACAAGGGCTTTCTATGGTACTATAAATTTAGCAATTTAGGCATTTTATATGTATATGCTTTGTTATTATTTTACAATGATTTTTATATTCTATTTTGGATTTATTAAAGGGCGTTCGATAAATTAGAGTACAGGCTCAGCGTCCCCTGCATGGGATGCCTTTATTGTAAAGTGACCTGCTGGTGAAGTTCATTCAGTGTTACCATTAGGGTTGTTTAAGCAAATCTTTTATAAAGATCAGGAGTGAGTCCTCTTTCAACCAAGATGTGATCCTGATTCAGCTCTTTGCAGTCCGCTGGACCCTATTAACAATGACTAACTAATTAGCTTCAATTTAGGCACAGGGTCAAATAACCTCAGTGAACTACAATGCACAAGAGTTTACACAATAAAAAATGTTGAATCTCAGCCTATCTTTTTATTGGCCAAAATAATCAGAAGAACACTAATCCATTCACTTTAGATAGTAGAAAGTTTCTTCCTGCTATGATGGATCCATCCATCTATTATATTAGCCATGTTTTGCAATCAAGAATATCAAAGGAAAACATCCATAACATAAAATGAGAACATTCTGTTGAACTTCTCTTAACACAATGACTTACCGGAAGTATGGGACAACACTCTTTTCCCATCTTTTCTGCCACTTTTGCATACGAAAATTCTATTTCCTGAGATAACATCATAAGAAATACAGAATATTTGGCAATTTATTTATTCAGAATTGTTTTGTTATTTTTCCACTGAAACACACTATATTCCAAATAAATAAAAGTAGTAAAATAGTTATGGAATTACTTTGTACCATTTGATTTGAAGTGCAATAGTACACAAAATTCTTTTCGATTATCTAATGAACAGTACGCCAATAATGTATATTGAAATTACAAATAAGAATGAGGCTTATAGTGACCTTGTAAAACAGCAATTATTATTGCAATTCATAGTTAAAAATCGTGAGGTATTGTACTGCTGTAATGTCCATGCAGTATAAAAAAGATCATATGTATCCTAAACACAAATGATAAATTAAATCAATGTCTTAAGTCTTACCCGGTACCGTGAGGCAATTTCCGGATAAACAGTGATGATTAGAGCACCACCTCCTCCAACAATGGCACCAGCATAAATAAGACCCTTCAGGAGTTGTCCAGATGCCCTGGCCATGATGGCTGGTTTTGTTTGGCGGTTGCAATAATTCTCTGATCTTCACCCACCCTCTGCACTGGTTTCAGCTCATCCTGTAAGAGTAAAGATAAGAAAACCATTATCAGAATTGGACTATTATCTCTTACAAAATCCAAATTTAAGGAATCGGGTTCAATATTTTTTATTCACAAAAATCTGGAACGAAAAATGATAATTCAATGCCAGAGTGCATGTACACCATACTATTTGGCCAGACATCTTTCACACTCAAAATAATCCCCTGGAAAATATATTCCATAAAAACAAACATTGATAACTTCTATGAAACGAAGCTAGCTTCTACTTCTAAAAAAGCAATCCTATTGACAAGTTTCAATCATGGACAGCGTATCTTCTCCAAGGGCTTAAAGATTGGCAATGTTATCTTGTCAGTTGTGGCATAAAGAAGTGGGGTCAATTGACTTTTGGAATGGAAATTTAGAGCCAACAGATCTGCTCTAAGTCTCCGAAAGGATAATAGTTCAAAGAAGAAAATGAAACATTGCAAAACTAAACTTCAGGACAGAGATTCAGATTCAATATTTTATTATGAGAAGAAAATGATTGTAGTATTATTATTAATTTGCTAATCTTACAATCAGAGTCCTTTTTTCAGTCACTCACACTGACACATAGTGTGATTGATTTGTTTTAAATCACATTTAATAATAATAATAATATATAATAATAATAATAATAATAATAATAATTTGTACAGCCTCCTTCCTGTCTAGAGCTCATAGTGCTTTACAGAAAAATAAATAAATAAATATATAATTAAAGCAAAACCAAAACCTCAAAAATATTAAATCAGAACACACTTATGACACACACACACATATGACACAAACACGCACACAGACACACTCACACACACACATTTTGACAATTTATTCATAATTTTCGACAGAGCATGATTATACAAAGCATTGTCTTCTGATTTTAATGAGATGCAACACACACACAACAACAACTATGCCTGTGTTTTAAGTATTTGATGAAGAAAAGTTCAGGATCGAGATTTAATGACAGACACTGTTCAAAATGTGTGTTTCCAGTTCAGAGCAAAAGGAAAAAGATTATCATTATTCAACAGAACGCAGAGTTAAAGGAAGATAATTCTAAACTGTAGGGGCTAAAAAGCAGAATGAGCGTTCACCAACAGCTTTTGCTTTCATACGGAGAATACTAAGCTGGCAACTATCAGAAGATGAACGGAGAGATCTTAATGATGTATTAAAGTAGACTGGGAATACAAAGCTGGCAACTGTCAGAAGATGAATGGGGAGATGTTAATGGTGTATAAAAGTGGACTAACTCGTAGAGATACAATGGACCAGAGTATCAGCTTTGAAGCAAAGGCTTACAATTTTATACTGTATTCTATTATCCATGGGAAGCCAATGCATTGATTTCAAATGAGAGAGAGAGAGAGAGAGAGAGAGAGAGAGAGAGAGAGACTCAGAGAGAAGATTACCAAAGCACAACTAAAATAGTTTAACCCTTGGGAGACGGTTGGACAGATAGATCAGCCAAGAAATCGATTTGTCGGCCCCCAAATAGGATCATCTCCTATTTGCTCTCCTCTATAAATGAAACCGGTTAATCAAATGATTTCTGCTTAAGCACTGCCTTTATGTCTTGCAAATAGTAGGTATCTATGATCAATTTGACTAGTTTGGATAAATTTTACACATACAATAAATAATTGTAACAGTGTGATAGATGCACGACCAGAAATAATACACTCTAGTAATGAATTGTCAGCTGTATCCGACATATTATATCATATGTCAGTGATGGAGAAAGTTTTTAAGCTTGGGGTATTTATACCCTCAACCAAAACATGTGGGGGTTTTCATACCCTCATTGCAAGCATAAGGGTTTTTTTATACCCCCTTTCAGTTTTTTAGGGGGTACACCAACATACGTAATAAACACTTTGCGTGGAAAGTCTTTTCATCAGTTTGAGTTTCTTCAGCCGGGCCCGGTTGCAGCTCACCTTTTTCTTCTCTTACCGAGCACTCAAAGCCAAAGGCTTACAAAAAAGTTTGTTTTTTCTTTTCCTTCATCTTGTTTTTAATTTTTTTGAGCAATTAGTTTTGTCTGCTTTATTTTTCCTTTTCTTCGGCTTCCCCTCAGATCGCTGCTTGTCGGCCATGTTTAATGTTATAATAAATATAGTTCAGTGGATAAATTTACGTCCCCGGACACAGTGCGTATGGGTTGTTGTCAGTCTTATATAGCCAATCAAAAGCATGGAGAAAAAATAGTGAATATTATCGTGCATATGATTGGCTGTTTCTCGGAAGGGACAGAATGAATAGGAGGGGGAGAGAGGGTGGTAGGCGGTCGCGCAGGACTCACAGGCACACGATCCAAATCGAGCGAAAGCTGTACGCACGACCGAAACAGTTGTACCTGATGATACCTTCTAGCAACTTAGCTTTACGTTTTCATACCCCTTTGGCACTGACTTTGTGCATTTTTAAACCCTTTCATTACATTTTCGTTACGTGAATTTCCAACTCAGTACGTGAAACATGTACGACTGTACGTGATCTCCATCACTGTATGTGAATACAATTAAACTGATGTATTACATTTGGCTGGAAGGAATAGTTTCAGATTTAATGATAGGGGTTATGATGCCACAATTTTCTCTGTTCAGAGTGCATTAGGTGTAAGCAGACCGAAACAACCCTCTCCTGGCAACCATTAAATTAACAGGGGAAAACTCGCTTAATTTGGCAACATCGCCAAACATGGCAGCTTGCCCAAGACCATCCTACAAGAAACAGGGTGGAGATCATAGACAAGGTCAGTCATTAGAGAAAGAGCTAGTATGAAAATGCCAAGTAATAATTAGGTAGTCAAAAACCATTTTAAAAAAATGATTTCCTCATCACAAAACTGACATAGATTTAAAGAGCTTTTCATTCTGAACACAGTGGTATATTTTTTCCCCCCATAGGACAAATAGGTAAAAAGTTATTAATGTTTGAAAATGCAGAATGTTGGTGTTTTTTGGGCAACGTTTTGGAATTGAAGAAATGGACAACTTTGGAGTCTTAGAGTGAAGCCAATATTGATACCAGAAAGCTGATTTTTGACAGGTAACCCCTTCATATGTTATACTCCAAGCCCAATTTTCTTCAGGCCTATCCCATGTAATGTTCAGCCGTTTTAATGCTTCAAAGTTGGGAAATCATCAAATTCGCAGTGCGTGCTGGCAAATTATAGGCCTACTAGTGTGCTACTACACTCAGCACTCGTGTCGCTGAATAGGCCTATGAGTTCGTCATGGCCGCAAGAAAACCAGAACACCGTTTGGGTACACTTTTCTACGGCAAAGCGCTCCGCGATAGAGTAATGCACAAATTAATAAATACCCTAGTTTTATAAAGTCTGCTCTTTGTTTCTTGCTAATTTTTAAACTTCTAGTTAAAATCAAACTTACATAAAAAATGCTTTATCCACTTTGTTCGGCTCGTAACAACACTTTTATACATCAGAACCCACCATATTTGATATGTAAATGAAGCTAAGTATCCGAACTTCTCATTGGTTCTTATTTTTAGGCAATCCAATGAAATATCTCAAAGCACTTTGAGTTTGAAACGTGCAACCTCGCAGCAGATGCGCTGACATTTTGTTTCGCAGCGGCATTCAGCGCTCGGATAGAAGCGTATTCAAAAGCTGTTTTCTCGGAATCTTTTGCATAAACATGCATTAAAAACTACACAGATGTAAAGATAAAGCTTTCAATTTTTATTTGAATACAGCCACTGTTCGTTTTGTTGCAGTTTTACATTAATAATAAGTGTTGAAAGTGAAGTCAAAACTGAGTCAAAACTGCCGAGCGGACAAGAGCCAATGAAGGGCTTGGACTACCTATAATAAGGGACAGACATAATTTTTCTGGTCTCACTGTCAAAGGTTACCAACAAAACGCTATGGTCATAGAGGATGACTGCCTTCATGTCGCTTCCTCCCTACCCCCCCCCCACCCCCCACACAAAAATACACATTAACCCTTAAGACAGAATCGGGCTGATCTATTTGCCCTGCCAACAAGACAAAGGGGCCAGTCTATTGGCTTCCAATGAGAGTTGCAGTGATGTTGCTAGAAAGTTTCAGCATAATTATGCCATTTGGCCGATTCAGTCACAAACCTTTAGGACATTTTGAAAATCTTTTGGCCATCATTTTGACTTCTTTCCAACACCAAACGAGAGGCCACTGACAAGTTTTGGTTTCTTTTTCGGCGGCATTTCAAAAACAAAAAGTTTTATTGCCGGAAGCATGCCATTCGCAACAAGGGGAGTTACTCTAACTCTCTCTGCTGATGCATGTGTCATCTGCTTGGCGCTTCCGACACGCGATGTTCGACAATAACTCATAACACCTTGAGTCATCCGATAGGAAATTAGTATGGCCAGAAGCAATAACGACAAAACCGACATGAGACAAGCAAAAAAACAGACAAAGGGTGACCGACTGAGGCGTAAAACCTTAGGACAGCGGGCCGATCAGAACATGACTCTTTCGAATATTTTAAAATTGTATCGGTGAATGGCCGATTTGCTGACGAAAACAACATGGAGTTGTCTCAGATTTGCTCTCAAAGAACAAAACCAGTTAATCAGATGCTTTCAACTCGAGAACAAAGCCAGTTAATCATATGCTTTGTATCTATGGAATAACTTCCAATTTTGCAAATGGTGATATTGACAGGTCCGAATCTTATATATTTTCCGGTATTATGACAATGACAATGTGAAAGATATATATTATATAACCAGCAATGACTCTAGCAGTGATTTCTCTCCAGACGTGTCATTTTCCTGTGTGAATAACATGAATGCTTCGGTGCATATAAAATTAGAAAGCAGTAATAGTCTCAGTGAATGAGTGATGATGATGGGGGATAAGAGGCACACTTTTACTTCATACTTAGTGCATGATAAGGAGTCATCTTATATGTCAGCACTTTGCAAAATGACATTGTCTCCTGAAAGCTACTAGTACTAGTAGCCTACTAATGTTGCTTAATGTTAATTGCTAAATAATTGTATTCATCAGACCAATCTAAATTCAGATACACAGCTGAAATGGGAAGGGTATAGTAAAGAGATTTGAGGAAGTATGGAGTGATGGGGAAGAGGAGCTATAATTAAACAAATTTATTAAAAAAAAAATCATCAAAATGAATGCAGATAAGAACACAGGAATGCTAGATCTAGATCTCCGTCGTTCCCGTTAATAGATCTACTATGAGGTAGTGAAGCAGACGACGTTTTTCTACACTTGTACATGTTTGACTTGCAAGTTGCACAACAATGACTGGTACTTTCATTACTGAATAGCAGAAGAAAAGCAAACTTATTGGTTTAACTTAACCGATCAACACCTGACTCTATGACAGGTACATTTTCTTGTAGACGGCTCGTCAACCTCGACGTCATTCGCGTAACCGACACAAACAAAATGACGAACGTTGATGTCGACACCCGTGTGCGCAGACGATCAAAAAACCCAATGTATCAAGTAAACTATCAAAATTAATCGCGGAAAAATGTGAGGCACGTTCAATAAACATATTTCAAGAATAACTTATATAGAAAACGTATAAAATTACCTTCGTTAGTCGTTTGGTTTGGAGGCCGTCCCCGTTGCAGGCACCGGAAGTTTTACAGTTAACCGGACGAAAGTTCTCGTGACCTTGAGATTAGATCTCGCGAATGACGAGGCAGGACAAATCAAAGGCGAAGGACGATGGAGAAGAGGCTCAGGAAGTAAAGAGGGATTTTTCTGATTCAGCGGGAGGTCAGTATATTCATGATGTTACGAGCATTGCATCTTATTCATATATTATCGAAGCAGATACGTTTTGATTAAGCCTATATTTGTTTTATATTATATCGATTTCTTGAAGCAAGTTTACAGAGCTGGTACTTCTTTGTTTTTGTTTTGGTTTAGTAAAGTTTAAGTTTCGAACGCGAATTATGTCCAAAGTAAAACAGAAATAAAAGACTGCAGTTACGTTTTGTTTTCAGCTTCGCAGCCACGAAATTGCATAGGGTAGACTGGCATGTAGGCTAAGAGCCTTTGGCCCTCCTATAAATGTCGTAATGGGTCAGGTCAATGGAGTACGTAGTGGGTTTATAGGCGTTTCGCCGGATGGTCGATTCGCCGGAAAGGCCTGGTCGATTCGCCGATGGTCGATTCACCGATAGGTCGATTCGCCGACATGTAATTCAATCACTTGTAGACGGACCGCTAGCCCTAACCCTAACCCGTTTCGAGCGGTATATGTGTAGCACTGCCTTACCGTACCCGTCGAGGCACTGCCTTACCCTTACCCGTCGTTCCCAGATCCTTTTTTTGGGAGCCGCCTTGGATCCGCAGCCACTTTGACATTTCACCTGAAAATCTGATTGGTCGATTCGCCGGATTCGGCGAACTTGATTTCCGGCGAAACGACCATGTACCACGTAGTGTACCCGAATGTCAATGAACATTGCAGCCTTTACTGCTTTAGGCTTTACAGGCAGTGGTTCAAACCCACTGATCTCTTTAGTTCAGTGATCAAACCCCCTTAATGGCCTGGAATATTAAAAAAAAAAAAGACTCTACACTCCTAGTTCTACGTTATCGAATGAGAATATTAACCGAGGTCAAGTCTGTGCATGCATGCATTCCGTTGCATGGACTTTAAAGATCCTGACGCTTATGTCCTAGGCGAATGAGTGACAGCTGTACAGATACACCCAGCACTCCCTAGGCTCCTTCTCCCCATCCTCGGTTGCCTGAGCATCAGACGATGTGCCCAAAGGATGCTAGTGGGTGCCTCGGAGCTTCTTGAGTTAAATCCTGCATCAGCCAGTGCCTTGAAGTGAACTGAAAGAATGCTATATAAAAGTGATTAATTAAATAAATAAAATAAATCTCAGGCCCAGACCCTTGCCTCAATGCCTACCAATAGACATTATTCTTAAACCATAAATAACAGAGTTACTTTCCTTGTCTGTGAGAGCAAGCAGTTTGAACTCGTGAGCAAATGCATATGCCGGTACGTTAACATACGAAATTGCATTTATAATCCTTTTGAGAACCTTCTTTGAGGCAAATCCATCTACCACCGACGAGAATCGTCACGGATTGACTTTCAAACAACAAAACTGGTTAATCGGGTGCATTTTATATATGAACTAACTTCCAGTCTTGCAAATATTGTGCTTGTCGGCGACCGTTTTGTGGGGTTTCCGATGTATTTTCTTATTTAATTTATCATTCCTAGGTAGCGTTTTTCCTGCTCAAGGCGCTGGCTGATACAGGGTCTAACCCAATCTGCCCGAGACGCCCACTTGCTGCCGATGGTGCACAGTCTGACACGCGCTCAAAGGGAAAACTAGACGCTAAAACTTCCATAACACTAACAGCAACAGTAAGATGTCCACTGCTCACAGCCAGTGATCATGTCCAGACCACCGGGAATCCAGCCCACAAACTTTGTAACATGAGCTCGTCGATCTACCAACTGAGCTATCCCATGTTTGACAGGCAGCCGATTGTCACGGTCATAGTTCAGAACTGAATCGTTTACTTTATTCTGATTTTATTTTGTTTAAATCAAGTTCATGGGATTGGATGAAATCCAAAATAAACTCACAACTGAAAGAGTAACTTGAAGCGAGCTGTGTTACTGTTAATAGAGTGTGTGGATCAAGGAAGAATCGAATACGAATCAAATGCTTTAAAAAAAATATATATTTGTAACCACATCGAGTATCATTTCCTTTTAAGAGTACTTTCATGCTTCTATAAATACCTCGCCAAAGATTAACACTGACGTTGCTGCAAATGTACGTCCAGCATTTGATGGTTTTCATGCTCATTTACACACAAAAAAGCCCAACTAAATAGATTCAAATTAACAAAAAGTGTTATAGCTCAGTTTAGTCGGTTGCCTTGTTCAAATTCAGGCTTCGATCTAGATGATAATTATACTTTCCAGGCTTGACAAATGGAATAAACTTTATCCCTGTATATCTTTCAGAATATATGCCCGAGTCAGTTGTGCACGTTCCCCATGCACAACGCTTTACTGTCTGCATCATTTCCATAAGGCACAATATAGCTGAGTTGCCAAGTTTGTTCTACAAACCAAGAGAGGTAACTCTAATGAGCAAGGGCTAAACCTATTTAAGGAATAGACCTATTTAGAACTTTTGACTATCTTTATGCATCGTATTAATAATAATTCTTGAACATATTAAGTGATTCAGCATCCACAAACTCAACAGGCAAGTTATTCCATGAGGATACAATTCTGTGCTACCTATAGTCTGTTAGTGTTACTATTGTATTAGACTATGTGCTTTATATTATTATTGTTGATGACAGTTTTATTATTCACAGATTCAGTTTGAAGGTATGATGATGATGATGATGATGATGATGATGATGATGATGATGATGAAGAAGAAGTGTTTTAATACATTTTAAATAGATAAATTGCCATGATCATGAGGAAAAGTATTTGTATTTTTTTCCCTGTTTCATTACAGCAGAAATTGTCACATGGCTGGTTTTGCTGTTAGACCGTTCAAGATTTGGACTGCTGACAGGAGCGTCAAGAAATCTTTGATGGCATCAAACCTTGAAGATCTTATTAATAAAGGTAACTTGCATAATGTGTCTGCAATACATGCATTGGCGGTGCAGTAGTGCAGTTGTTTGGGCACATGCTAGAAATGTTTCGTTTGCAATGTTGATACTTGGATAAGTTATCACATTTGGAAGTCAACAAATAACCTGCAGGAATGGAATGGTGCACAACACCCCCAAAGTCCAACCAGCTGGGAATGTGTGCATGGGTCTGTTGTTGAAACGAGGAAGGCAATACAGTGACGGAGAGGAGATGTGCAACAGCAATCCTCATTAAACTGGCCCAGAAAAAAGAGAGGTCACAAATGCCTCTTCCCCAGTGACTGAAAGGTTATGAAGATACATTAAAAAAAACACGAAAAAACAACTTGTATATTAATATTTTTGTTCGTTCTTCAACAGTAAAGTCAACTGCCCGTTTAAGACATTGGACAGACCTTGTTTCCTTCAAGAGCTGCTTAAAAACGCACTCTATCCGCAAGGCGTTTTCTGTGTAAATAGTATGAATAGTAATAATACTTTCTGAATGATGCTGTACATGATGTAGTGCGAATGTTGTGATGATGCGTACGAACGATGTGTGTAAGCGCATTGAGTTGTTATTCTAATAAAAAATGTGTTGTATAAATGCAATTTATTATTTATTATTATTGAAGTCTAATTGTGTGTTCGGCTGCATACTATAAACACATTTACCAAAAGGTATAACCAAGCTGATGTTTTCATAAACTTTACTCAATTACTTGCAGTGTGTAGGTGTTTTGCCAAGGCTTTAGGAATAGCGGAATCATTACTCACTACCACCTTACTAACAAAGTAAAGAGATACATAGTTTTAACTTATTCATTTTATTGACACATTAAAAACTATGTACTCACACATAACAACAAATTCAGAAAATGTGTGCAAATCTGTTCAAGATGAGTCATAAATTGTCCAAAAATGATATCGAAAAAATGTTTGTCCGCCATCTATGCTTTAACGTGGCTAAGTACTCAGAACCTATTGCTATCACAAACAAACTTAATAAGATGTTGTATACCCATGAGATGTCATAAATGGTCAGTGAATGAATGACTTTACTTCAAGGTCAAAAAATCATCAAATATTAGGCAAAAAATGAAAACTTTTAACAAAATTTCACTTTTTTTCTAGGTTATTAATATTGAAAATTTCACTTTTTTTTCTAGGTTATTTATATTGAATGTATGATTTTTTGATGCATGACATACATACTATGCAGATTTGGTCAACTTCACTCCAAGGTACTTATAGGTACTTTGAACTTGAAGTGACTTTCAACCTAAACGATGAGACTGAGAGATTTAAGTCCCAACTTGTTGTACTTAGAGATGATAGATTGATCTTTCATATGTGTTCCTTTTTTTTCTTTTTTTTTTTTGAAGGTCAAGGTCATTTTAGGCCTTGCAAAAACATTCAAGAAATAGGTAATCTAACAGCGGAATAACTGTTTATTTAACCCATAGTATGCAACAAAATTGGTTATTTGACCAGGCATACATGAGAGATTATGTGAGTCAAGGTCACTGTAGGTCATGGTCATCCCAAGGTCACAGTTTTTTTTGGCATAATACAACAACTCCTGTAGTTTATTTGATAGTACATGAGTGTATTTGGAGCAGGAGCTCAATGTCATCTCAAGGTCAATAGCGTAGAAAGATCAAAATCTGTATTACTTTGCATTTTAACGCCACCCTTTCATTTTGTTTTTTTTCTTCTGGGCATTGATTTTCATGTTAAATGCGAGTTCCATAAGGAGCATGTGAGTCATATGGGCTTTGCCCTTCTAGAGTTATTGAAACAGTAAAACATGCAGCAGCGTTTCACCCAACAGCAGCACATTGACAGAGATGAGTTTTGTTACAGGTTGTGCCAAGCTGGGATTGCCCAGAAACAACATTCGCGTGGTGCTTGAGGCAGATGGTACGGAAGTGGATGAAGAGGATTATTTCAGTTTTCTCAACAGCGATGCCACTCTCATGCTGCTCACACAGTCACAGAAGTGGAGGCCTGCAGGATTAGGTTCTTGAATTTTAATTACATTTTAGGTTTCTTAAATTAAATGTTAGAGAGACAAAAAGGCCGACATTTTGATGTCTTTAAAACTTAATGGTTTGTCCTTTACAGAACGGGACTAACCTCCATTTTTCCCCCTCCCTCAAGCTTACTTACATTTACTTCATGTGTTGTGCACTGATGGTGTCTGCCTTTACGTTTTGTTGGTGTTGGTCATATGTATTGTGCATTCAGTTCATGCTTTACTAGCATGCTCAGTGCATTTCAGAGGAGGACCTAAAGCAATAATAATGTAACGTACTTCAGAGGAGAATTAAAAGATAAACAAACATTGTGGACACGCATGTAGTTATTTACGTTTACTTTGCCCACCTGACCCTTGAAGCAATTTTTATTTATTTGTTTGATTTTATTTTTTACATGTTTATATATTTTAATTTTTTAAGAAGAAACTGGTGGGCAAGATGAACTGGACACAGCCATCGTAACTGGACTGTCTCCGCATATCAAAGACTTGTGTGCAACATTGAAAAAAGATGTCACTCATGTCATTACTTTCTCTGATATTGAACTTGAGGTACATACAAGTTTTTATATTATCTGTCAATCATTTGGTTAAGTACATTTTGTTAGTCTCGCCAAAGTGAATCAAATGTTGAAGGACAAAAATATAATAAATGCATCCATATTGAACTATATTTTAATGTTTTTAAAAAAAATTACCTCCCTTTACACCTTGGCACACTGATTTGAATGAAAAAAAAATCTTGTATATTTCGATTACTGTAGAGTAGGACTGTTTCATTTGTGGTTTGCAATGTACTGAACGTTTATTATATATATATATTTTTAAAACAGAATCTTGTGGAAGCACCTGTCTCAGATCTTGCAAGGGAGCTTGGGGAGACGGAGAGGTATGCAAAGAGTGTGCAGGATGCTTGCCAGCGCCACTTAGATGAGCGGCAAAACACTAAAGAGGCCATCGATATTCTTCGCCTGTATCATGAAGCCAAGAAAGTGAGTCCCTATGTTGACGAAGATGGAACAACTGGCAAGAAGCGTCGACACAGTCCTGAGTCAGGGACTAGTTAATAAGGACTAGAAACCATGCATACATGGAATTTATTCAACAAAGGCAGCATTGATACTTTAAAAATTGTCATAGATCACATTACTGTGTGCGTGCATTTGTGTGTGTGTGTGTACCCTAGTTTTAATTCAATGGTGGTGCTTTTTTTTTTCTCTTATTTTCTTTATAATTAACTATGTAGAGATGGTTTTTTTTTAATCCACACATATAGGATGCTAGACAGATGCATACAACATTTTGTGTTTTTGTTGCACAAATCGTTCACATTTTGTTTGAGGTCCATAAAAGAATGTTATGTTTTGTTATTCTTCTTTATGAAGTATGATTAATAAAAATGTAAAGTGTGATAAATTATTTGCTTTTAGTTTTATTGTAAGAAGTGTTTATGCACTGAATTATTTCAATATTGGCGTCTTTCCTTCAACAAAAATTCCAGTCTTTGAAACCGATTTTAAAAGTTTGTGTTTTGTCTAGTATAATTTGAAAAATAGAAACGGCTCTTCAGTTTGAAACAATGATTGCTATTTTATATGTTTATCTTTAATCATAACTTAATAATGACCTTGTGGAAAAAACAGTAAAACCAGCAATTAATCCGTCCGGTGAGATAGCTCCATTTATTTCAGATGTCAGTGGATTTAGATGCATTTATGTTTTGCAAACTATTTCAAGGTAAATAATGCTTTTGTATTTGCAATTTTATTTTTGTTAATGACCGAATGTCCTTTGTAAATAAAATATTAAAACTGTCAACAGTTCTTGTGCATATTTTTTATCTATACGTGTTAGTTATTCATTGCTTACAGGGTCCAGCGGACTGCAAAGAGCCGAATCAGGACCACAACTTTCGCTGAAAGCGGACTCACCGCTGATCGCATAAAAGATCTGCCGAAACAACCCTAGTGGTAACATTGAAGGCACTCCACCAGCCAGTCACTTTAAAATAAAGACATACCACGCAGGGGACGCTGAGGCTATACTCCAATTTATCGAACCCCTGTTTACAAAAACAAAATAAAATATAAAAATCATTATAAAATATCAACAAAACACATACATGTATATAAAATGCCTACACTGCCAAATATAGGAATCCCCAGTGACCACGTGGCACAAAGCATCCAATATTCCCAAGCTGAACCAACAGACCTCGCACTCTAATGAGGAGTTTTGTCCCGGAAGAGTTTTGAAGAAAACAGGTAGGTGACTGGTCTAGAAAAGAAGAAGATAATATAGTAGATTTATAGCATAAAGTAGGAATGAGTAAGAACAAAGGAAAAAGACAGCGATACTGGGAATTTAAAGCGCTAGATTTCCATAAAGTGGGGATACTATTAATACTGAAACCCCCGGTATGCCTACAGGGGAAATCTATACTTGTGAATGTTCTGAATGATGCAATCTTGTGCTTGTACAGTGCCATTTCCACATCAGCAGACATGCTCAATGCACATGCAGAAAAATAGCTCACCATAATTTATAATTCTATGCCTTCTAATTCTTACAAAATTTATTATTCCATGTTCTGTATCTTTTCTCAATTTTGTATCTTTGTACTATTTCTTTAACTTCAACCCCAGCCTTCAACATTACAAACGTTTTAGATTACAAAAATAATGTTTACAAAGCGTTTTTCAAGATCATTATGCTGTTATTTTATATAGCATAAATCAATAGTAGTGCATGTGTAAATATACTAACAATGAAAGTGTTATTGGAAAGCTTCATGCACGACAATAGGAAATTTGTGATGCCTTTTAAATCTCAACAATAATTAAAATAGTAACCTACTGCAAAGAATTGATGTTGAGAAATGAAAGATAGAAAAAAAATGAAGGGAAAAACTGTACTGCAAGGTTATTTTCACTCACTCAAAAGAACGTACAAGCAAAGATGTTGAGTAAATAAAAAAAAGAAACCAAAACAAAGTTGACACAGTAGTTGATTTGTGACAGATATTGGAACGTATATTTTGACTAATTAAAAACAATATTAGTAAAATAAGATAACATAAATACAATTTAAAATGCTCCACATTTCATCCACCATTACTTCCATGTATTGCAATTCAGACTAGCTTCTGCGTCTCAAACACACAACAGCATGCAAACTTTTTTCCACAACCCTGTTCATACATATGAATAATGTCAAGTCCATTCAGTGCTTATGCGTATAATTGGTCTTTGACACAGCGATTAGCTCCTGGTGTATTTGCCCCAAATGTGAAGCATGAACACGGAGGCGATGAAAAGCAAGCTCATGACTAAGACTGGAACAGGGCCCCTGTAACACAAGCAATGAAAAATTTACATTGCAGTCAACAGGCCTCTAAATTATTTATTAATTAATCACAGCGGATGATTTACAATATTACTGTAAAATTCGGGCTTTTACCCTAAACTTTGACCCCCTGCTCGTCATATTCTGACATGGCTTGGCTGTGGATTTTTCAGATGTTGCATGTTTTCCAGATGACACCTTCAGGTAAAATCATCCTGTAGCCACCAGCCTTCATTATTTTCTTTTATTTAAATGGGGTTTAACTTTTCGTGTAAAAGTGTGCTATTGTTAACTGTTCTTCCCCCCCCCCCCCCCCCCTCCTCCCAATCTACACACGACTTTTACACACACAACGAAATATTCAGAAGATGGCTCAGACAAAATTCCTTCATGCTGAAAACACAATGCCATGCTTGCAATGCAACTTAAAACCTTTACTGCTCTATAAACCACCGTGACTTGCCCATTACAAAAATCTTGCATAAACTAAGAAATAGAGAAAATAAAGAAATGGCCTTACACTTTGATGCCAGGGGAATCTTCTGTGTAGAATCGCCACATCCCTGCACTGCTGCCAGCAGTTTTGCGAGGACCAGCCGTTGTTGTTTTCCTGATATAAGTATGAACATCATCACATATGCTGGGAAGTAAGCAAGGTGGATGCTTTGGAATTATAATTTTTGAGCTCTTGATGATATTAAAAATGTGTATATAATTTAACAAAATATGTGAAAGGAGAACAACTGGTGCTTAAATGTAATTATGTGCATAATGATATATATATATATATCAGCAGTGACTGACTGGAATAGGTTAAGGAGAGCATTCATCTTTTTTTTTTTTTTTAAAATAGTACATGAACTATCGATGAGTTGGAGGAAAATAAAATATTAAAAGCAAAAGAGGAGTTTGGCTAATAGTAATATATTTAAATATCTTTACCTCTGTCTTGGTGTAGTACCACTACCAGCACGTGGAGTGACGGACTTAGAGGGTCCACGGCCACCTCCTCCAACTGATGTAGAACTTGCTGAGGGCTGAAAATTGTACATGAAACATTGAAAGGTAACATGATATTAAATTAATACATTATAATTCATTATAAAATACAGAAGAATATTAACATTTATAAAAACTAAGAAAACTGTAGCTCCTCTGTGTATGAAAATGTGTCTGCTGGTGTATATATATATGCACATGCCATAATGCCTGTTATAAAAAGACATCGTCATCATTACATTTACAGGTCAGGTGTGATGAAAATCACAAGGGAGTGTCTGCCATGGGATTAATTAATGATCTGTATATATACTGTACAGCTAAGTAATCATTTCATATCGGTTTGTGGATAATTAACATTGATCTGTGATAGAAAACTAAAACAGTAACACAGCCAGCATAGATGATAGGCTTCATGATCCATATGGTTTTCAAATGACAATGATCACCAAATAAAGCCCACAAAAGGCACAATACTGTAACTACGAGGGGAAAACTATATATTTAAGTGAACACCTTTTTTAAAAAGCTCAATAAAATTCAATAAATAGTTCAGAGAAAGTCTTCTGTCCTGCTCCCTAGAAAACATAGGTAAAAATGGGCGTCCGGAAAGCAGAACTTCTGCAAGATCTATGCACACGCTGTCAGATTCTGCATTGATATAAGCCGATTGTGCTAAACTCAAATTGCCCATTGCGATCAAAAGTACAAAATCAACTAAATAAAATGTTTCTTTAAATTCACTAACAAAACGATCAAATTATATTAAGAAATTAATATAAAATTGAAAGAAATTTACCAGAGGCATGTTCCTCGCGTGTGTTTCTATTACCAAAATGTTATGACGTTGCAGAGGAGGCAAGCGGCGTGTAGCACTGTCGACTTCCGGGTGAAAATGTAATTATAAATACAATATATATTATAGAAAAGAAATTGTTTTGTTAAAATTAAGAAACACAAATATATCTCTAAGAATCCTGAACAAGGTTTGTGTTGTTGAATGGCTTTAGAAATTAAATCCCGTTTTGTACGATAACTGAGTGAGATTTACACTCATAACATGGTTACCTCCCTTAGATATACTTTATTTTTTTTATTTTTTTTTAAATTTTTAATATGTGATTATTTCCCTTTGACCGACATCTTCGTGTTTTCAAGGTGCCAGAAAAATACCGTGATCGGAAACAAACCGTGATCATTTAAATAAATAATTAAAAAAAAAATCTTTAAAGTTCATAAATAAAAAAAATTAATCAGTTTGAGTATAATTCTTCTTCTTCTTCTACTACTACTTTTTCTTCTTCTACTACTACTACTTCTTCTTCTTCATCAGTACAACTTATGTTAATCTGATGAATAAAAATTGATGCAACAACTTCTTCTTCTTCTTCTTCTTCTTCTTCTTCTTCTTCTTCTTCTTCTACCCCCGTTGGGGTGCCGGGGGTTTCAGTATAAATAGTATCCCCACTTTCTGGAAATTTAGTGCTTTAAATTCCCACTGTCGCTGTCTTTCTCAGGTGGTCACTAGGGTTTCCTATGATGTTATTATTTAGCAATGTAGGCATTTTATATGTATGTGTTTTGTTGATAATTTATAATGATGTTTGTATTCTATTTTGTTTTTGTAAACGGGTGTTCGATAAGTTGGGGTGAAGCCTCAGCCGTCCCCTGCGTGGGATGTCTTTATTGTAAAGTGACTGGCTGGTGGAGAGCTTTCGGTTTTACCACTAAGGTTGTTTCAGCAGATTTTTTATGCGGATCAGGGGTTGTCCGGTGTGACATCCTCACAGTTCCTAGTATCTTAGCTGGGCTGGGAGCGAATGGGAGCATTCTGATTGGTCGACGCGTTACAAAATTCGACGCATGCGCACAGTGCTATCATAGTCTTCGTAAGGGTTAGGGTTAGGGTTTGGGTTAGAGTTAGAGTTTAGGGTTAGGGTTTGGGTTAGGGTTAGGGTTAGGGTTATGACGCCTAAGAACTTCGTGAAAAAGCCGGCCCGACATGACCTGGCGCATGCGCAAAGGCGCTCGGATAAACTAGGAGACCCGGAACTTGAAGGATGTGACACCGGTCCTGATTTGGCTCGGAAGAGTCCGCTGGACCTAAAGCAATAATAATGTAATGTAATGTAATTCTTCTTCTTCTTCTTCTTCTTCTTCTTCTTCTTCTTCTTCTTCTTCTTCTTCAGAATCCCGTGGTAGGCTAATCCCTGTACATGTACATGGATGTAGATAGTTAGTTATTCATTGCTTACAGGCAGGGTTCGTAGGTCTTTGAAGGTCTTTCAAAGTTTGGGAAAACTGGATTCCTTTTTCCAGGGCCTGGAAAGTCTTTGAAAACTTAATAAAATGTATGTGGTTTGTGAAAGTTTGTGAATTGCTCTATCTCTGCTCCTCAGATTTACAGAAAACAAGCTAAGATGACGAAAATTTCGGATGATAGAGTGGAGATTTATCTAATATTAATTTCAGTTATCTTTCTTTTTTTTTCGTCAGAGGAGAGACGATCAGTGTACTTTCGTTTTATTACGGTCCCTTCCAAAATTCCGGAAATTAGTTCTTTCCCTTGCCGAAGGAAGAAAAATAGGTAGCAAAGATGCAGGGATCGTGCAGTTTTAATGATTTGTGGTAACGTTTCAGCAATCTAATCCGTGTTTATTAGTCTTGGAAAATTTTTTATATGGTCTTTAATCCTATATCCAATCCTATCCTATCCCGTAACTCGGAGGTCGCAGGGCCACAACAAAGGATCGTTTAACCACAGGCTGTGAAGTCCGTAGGCCTCGCCTCAATTACATACTGTAATTGAGGTGAGGCCTACGGACTTCACAGCCTGTGGTTTAACCAGCGTACTCCATCTTTCCCTGTTCTCAGCATCCGTGATTGTTTCGCTCAGTGTCAAACCAGTCCAATCTCGAATGTTGTCCTCCCACCTCTTTTTCGGTCTCCCTCTTCATCTACCTCCTTGCACTGTGCCTTGCAGGATGGTCTTTGCAAGACCTGATGATCTGGTGACGTGGCCATACCATCGGAGTTTCCGTTTTTTCACCACTGTGAGCAGGTCATCGGGTTGTCCAATGGCTTGTGTGATCGGACTTCGTCGTTGGTGATATGTTGGGTATAGGAAATGCCCAGAAGTCTTCTGTAGCACCTCATCTCCATGCTTTGTATTCTTCGTTGATCTGCTGTGAGGGTCCATGTTTTGCAATTATATAGGAAGATGGAGATGACAAGGGAGTCCAGCAGTCTTACTTGGAATATAGACTGATGGTCCTGTCTTTCCAAATTGGCTTCAACCTCGCCAGGGCAGCAGTTGTTTGTGCGATCCTGGAGAGGACTTCCTGTCGGGACGCATTGTCTGATACAATGGCTCCTAAATATTTGAAGCTATGCACTGTGTTGAGGGATTGGCCTTGGACATTGATGTCCGTGTTGATGCCATTGGTTTTCTTGGTAATCTTTTTGGTCTTCTCTGCACTTATTTCCATTCCAGAGGCTCTGGAGCTGGTGTCAAGCCTCTGTACCAGCTGTTCAAGTTCTTGTTCCTCTCCAGCCAATCCATCAAAGTCATCCGCAAAACGAAGGTTGGAGATTGCTCTTCCCCTGTGCTGACTGTGCCTTCGTGGTTTGCAAGGGCATCTGACATGATGCGCTCTAGGAAGATATTGAAGAGTATTGGAGAGAGTAGGCATCCCTGACGCACACCGATTGTTGTTCTGAACCAGTTTCCGATGGCGCTGTTGTGAGGACTGCACTGGTAGCCTTGTCATACAGGCTTTTGATGACTTCAATAATTTTAGGGCTGATGTTGTACACTCGCATGGTTGCCCACAGAGCTGCATGCCAGACTCGGTCAAACGCCTTTTTGAAGTCTACGAACACATCATATAGCTGTTGTTGGTGCTGTATGTATTTCTCGAAGATTATTCTGAGGTTGAAAATCTGTTCAGTGGTACTTCGCCCTGCCCTGAATCCTGCTTGCTCTTCAGCTATGATTTGTTCAGCTTGGGGTATCAACATGTTGAGTATTATTTTTAGGAGGACCTTACTGGGATGGCTGCCTATCCTATCCTATCCTGTCCCATAACCCGAAGGTCGTAGGGGCACCACAGATGATCGCTTAACCAGCATACTCCATCTTTCTCTGTCCTCAGCAGCCCTCATGGCTTCGCTCAGTGTCAAACCAGTCCATTCTCGAATGTTGTCCTCCCACCTCTTTTTCGGTCTCCCCCTTCTTCTACCTCCTTGCACTGTGCCTTGCAGAATGGTCTTTGCAAGGCCTGAAAATCTGGTGACGTGGCCATACCATCGGAGTTTCCGTTTCTTCACCACTGTGAGCAGGTCATCGTGTTGTCCAATGGCTTGTGTGATGGTCTGTCGGACTTCAACGTTGGTGATGTGTTGGGTATAGGAAATGCACAGAAGTCTTCTGTAGCACCTCATCTCCATGCTTTGTATTCTTCGTTGGAGATCTGCTGTGAGGGTCCATGCTTCGCAAGCATATAGGAAGATGGAGATGACCAGAGAGCGCAGCAGTCTTACTTTGGAATGTAGACTGATGGTTCTGTCTTTCCAAATGGGCTTCAACCTTGTCAGGGCAGCAGTTGTTTGTGCGATCCTGGAGAGGACTTCCTGTCGAGACCCATTGTCTGACACAATGGCTCCTAAATATTTGAAGCTGTGCACTGTGTTGAGGGATTGGCCTTGTACTTTGATGTCCGTGTTGATGCCATTGGTGTTGTTGGTCATCATTTTGGTCTTCTCCGCACTTATTTCCATTCCATAAGCTCTGGAGGTGGTGTCAAGCCTCTGTACAAGCTGTTCAAGTTCTTGTTCCTCTCCAGCCAATCCATCAATATCATCCGCAAAACGAAGATTGGAGATTGCTCTGCCCCCTATACTGACTGTGCCTTCGTGATCTGCAAGAGCATCTGACATGATGCGCTCTAGGAAGATGTTGAAGAGTGTTGGAGAGAGTAGGCATCCTTGACGCACACCGATTGTTGTTCTGAACCAGTTCCCGATGACGCTGTTATGGAGGACTGCACTGGTAGCCTTGTCATACAGGCTTTTGATGACTTCTATAATTTTAGGGCTGATGTTGTACACTTTCATGGTTGCCCATAGAGCTGCATGCCAGACTCGGTCAAATGCCTTCTTGAAGTCTATGAACGCATGATATAGATGTTGTTGGTGCTGTAGGTATTTCTCACAGATTATTCTGAGGTTGAAAATCTGTTCAGTGGTACTTCGCCCTGCCATGAATCCTGCTTGTTCTTCAGCTATGATTTGTTCAGCTTGTGGTTTCAACCTGTTGAGTATTATTTTCAGGAGGACCTTGCTGGGATGGCTGATGAGGCTGATGGTGCGGTAATTTTCACACTCCTGAAGGTTACCTTTTTTGGGAAGAGTGATGACAAGCGACTGGGTCCATGGTGTAGGCCATTCCCCACTCTGCCAGATCTTGTTGCAGATAATGGTGAGAGCATCAGTCATCGCTTCTCCTCCTGCTTGTAGCAGTTCCGCTGGTATGTTGTCCACTCCCGCTGACTTCCCTTTCTTCAGCGATTGCACTGCTGCCTCAACTTCTTCCCGGAGAATTGGGAGGATTTCTTCTTCTTCTCTGCTCTCGGGACATGCTAGAACTGATGGGTCTCCATTTGGTGTATGGTTGTAAAGGTCAGAGCAGTACTCTGTCCATCTGTCCAAGACTTCTTGTTCTTCTGTAAGGCAAATGCCAGACTTGCTTTGGATAGTGGAGACTTTGGGCTGTTTAACACTTGTCAGCCGCTTCACAGTCTGGTAGGCCTTCTTGCTGTTGTTCTTGTTCAGATTGTTCTCTATTTCCTGGCATTGATCTTCTATCCAGTTCTCCTTTGCTGTGCGCATGCCTTTTCGGATGTCATTGTTGATTTTTCGGTAGACATCAGCTCCCAGTGAGGTGTTCTTTTTCTTTTTTAACTCTCTTCGTTTATCACACAGATCCAAAAGTTCAGGTGTGATCCACGGCTTCTTCTTTGGTCGGTGCTTGCCAAGGATCTCAGTGGCGGCATCTGTTACAGCTGAGTTGAAGGTATTGGTCATGGTGTTGACATCTACTTCGCCTGCCCCCAAAATAAGCAGTGGTGCAAATTTCCCTCCAATTGTGGCCTGAAATATTTTTGCCACCTCCGGGTCTTGCAGTTTGTCCAGGTCGAACTTCAGCCTAGTGCACTTTGCTGTATTTACTCTCTTCAAATGGAGCCGGAAAGACATCATCACGAGATCGTGGTCACTTCCAATGTCTGCTCCTGGAAAAGTGCGTGTCCTGCCAATGTTGATGCTTGATCTGAAGCGTTTCTTGACCATGATGTAGTCGATCTGGTTGTGATGTTCCCCGCCGGGACTGTGCCATGTCCATCGTCTGGATTTTTTGTGGAGACCAAGCGTGTTTGCCAGTACCAGATTGTTGTATCTGGCAAACTCCAATAGCCTCAGACCCCTGTCATTTGTCTCGTTGTTGCAGTGGGGTCCGCATGTGTCTCCCCAGTTGTGGTGCGCATCTTGGCCAACCTTGGCATTCCAGTCGCCTTGCACTATGACTATGTCCTTCTTCGGCACTTGGTCAAGGACCGCCTGTATATTTTCATAAAAATCCTCCACTTCGCTGTCTTCATAGTCTGATGCTGGGGCATAGGCCTGGATGATGGTAATGTTGAAAGGGGTTGCTCTCAGACGGATGGTAATGAGTCTACTGGAGACTGGGCGGCAACCCATGACAGTGGCTAGAATGTTCTTGTGGACCAAGAATCCAACGCCGTGTTCGTGCCTGTCATCTCTACCGCTGAAATAGAGCTTGTGGCCTTTGTCAGTCGTTGTTTCACCTAGGCCTTTCCAGCGCAGTTCGCTGATACCTAGAACGTTCCATCGATAGTGGTCCAGCTCGTGGGCCAGTTCTTCTAATTTTCCTTCCGCAGTTAGGGTCCTGACATTCCAGGTTCCTATGACGATGTTGTTTCTCGTGCGGATCTTGCTAGTTTGTCCATCAGTAGCATACTTTTCACCTCCGTCCTGGTGGCCAACGGAAGGCGCGGTCCTTGTGTAGCCGGGCGACGACCGATCCGGCATGGAATTAGTGGATAGCCTCATCATGTGTTGTGTCTTGGGCAAAAAAAGACCTGGCAGGGCCCAATCCTCTCCAGGCTGTTGGCCACAGCCGAAATCCACGAATACAGTGTGGCTCGCCTTGGCCCTGAGCACGTGGTCGTTGAACCTGTAGTAACGTGAGGTTCCTCCGCCCTGGACGGTGACTTCTGTGTAGAAGACTTTCGCCCAGTGATGCCGTGCTAACATCACCCCTGTTAGTCGCCTCTTACGACACGCCGGGAAACGTTGGGTCTATTCTATTTGCCCGAACCCACAGAGCAATGGCTGAGGGCACGGTAATTTTCATATTCCTTAAGGTTACCTTTTTTTGGGAAGAATGATGACAAGCGACTGGGTCCATGGTGTAGGCCACTCCCCACTCTGCCAGACCTTGTTACAGATAATGGTGAGTGCGTCAATCATCGCTTCTCCACCTGCTTGAAGCAGTTCCGCGGGTATGTTGTCCACTCCCGCTGACTTCCCCTTCTTCAGCGATTGCACTGCTGCCTCAACTTCTTCTCGAAGAATTGGGAAGATTTCTTCTTCTTCTTTTTTCTTTAGACATGTTAGAACTGATGGGTCTCCGTTTGGTTTGTGGTTGTAAAGGTCAGAGCAGTACTCTGTCCATCTGGCCAAGACTTCTTGTTCTTCTGTAAGGCATATATGCCAAACTTGCTTTGGATCGTGGAGACCTTGGGCAGTTTAACACTTGTCAGCCGCTTCAGTCTGGTAGGCCTTCTTGCTGTTGTTCTTGTTCAGACTGTTCTCTATTTCCTGGCATTGATCTTCTATCCAGTTCTCCTTTGCTGTGCGCATGCCTTTTCGGATGTCATTGTTGATTTTTCGGTAAGCATCAGCTCCCCGTGAGGTGTTCTTTTTCTTTTTCATCTCTCTTCGTTTATCACACAGTTCCAAAAGTTCAGGTGTGATCCACAACTTCTTCTTTGGCCGGTGCTTTCCAAGGATCTCAGTGGCGGCATCTGTCACAGCTAAGTTGAAGATGGTGGTCATGGTGTTGACATCTACTTCACCAGCTCCAAAAATGAGCAGTGGTGCAAACTTTCCTCCAATTATGGCCTGAAATATTTCTGCCACCTCCGGGTCTTGCAGTTTGTCCAGGTCGAACTTCAGTCTAGTGCACTTTGCTGTGTTTACTCTCTTCAAGTGAAGCCGGAAAGACATCATCATGAGATCGTGGTCACTTCCGATGTCTGCTCATGGAAAAATGCGTGTCCTGCCAATGTTGATGCTTGATCTGAAGCGTTTCTTGACCATGATGTAGTCGATCTGGTTGTGATGCTCCCCGCCGGGACTGTGCCATGTCCATCGTCTGGATTTTTTGTGGAGACCAAGCGTGTTTTCCAGTATCAGATGGTCTTTAAAGTTTGGGAAAAGTTTGGGAATTTTGAGATGATTTCAGAGTATGAACCCTGACAGAGACTGCAAAGAGCCGAATCAGGACCACATGGATGTAAATGGAGTTGTGGATATAGATGGAGTTGCGCCTGCTCTTTCCATTAATTCTTTCTTTTATTCTTTCATCCTTTCTTTCTTTTGTGTCTCTCGATTTTTTAAAATCTTTTTATTTTATTTTAAATCTTCCGCATTTCTTTCTTTCATTAATGTCTATCAGTAATTTATAACTGGTATTAATATTTAGATTTTGGGTTGTGTTCCCTTGCTGTGGTATTTTCCCGCACATCTAAGTCATTGGTCTACATGAAACTGGTATAAAGCCACAACCGACGCAACACAGGTTTGTATTCTTTAATTTACTAAGAGTGGCATCACCTTTTGATTTAAAAAAAAAAAAAAACAACAACAACAACCGTGAATGATGCCCAGATGCACATGGAATTCCTTTTGTAAAATATTTATTTGCGATTTTTTTCGGCGGTTTTTGACAACTTTCAGCTAAATAATCTTTATTTAGAAGCATATTTTCTAAATAATCATTTGTTTACAAATAATGTAAGATTTCTCTAAGTAATATATTTTCTCCATAAATAATTTATTATTTACATTGACAATACATAATTTACGTAAATAATCATGGTATAGGTAAATAAGGAGGCCTATCCTGTCCTATGCTATCCCGTGATTCCAAAGTCGTTGGGGCACCACAGATGTTCGTTTAACCAGCGTACTCCATCTTTCTCTGTCCTCAGCAGCCCTCATGGCTTCGCTCAGTGTCAAGCCAGTCCATTCTCGAATGTTGTCCTCCCACCTTTTTTTCTGTCTCTCTCTTCTTCTGCCTTCTTGCACCGTGCCATGCAGGATGGTCTTTGCAAAGCCTGATGCTCTCGTGACGTGGCCATACCATCGGAATTTCCGTTTCTTTACCACTGTGATCATGTCATCGTGTTGTGATGGTCTGTCGGACTTCGTCGTTGGTGTTGTGCTGGATATAGGAAATGCTCAGCAGTCTTCTATAGCACCTTATCTCTATGCTTTGTATTCTTCGTTGTAGGTCTGCTGTGAGGGTCCATGTTGTGCAAGCGTATAGGAAGATGGAGATGACAAGGGAGAGCAGCAGCCTTACCTTGGAGTGTAGACTGATCCTGTCTTTTCAAATGTGCTTCAACCTTGTCATGGCAGCACTTGTTTGTGCGATCCTGGAAAGGATTTTCTGTCGGACACATTGTCTGATACAATGGCTCCTAAATATTTGAAGATATGCACTGTGTTGAGGGATTGGTCCTGGACTTTGATGTCTGTGTTGATGCCATTGGTGTTGTTGATCATCATTTTGGTCTTCTCTGCACTTATTTCCATTTACAATCACACACCAAACGGAGATCCATCAGTTCTAGCATGTCCCCAGAACAGAAAAGAAGAAGAAATATTCCCAATTCTCCGACAAGTTGAAACAGCAGTGCAATCGCTGAAGAAGGGCAAGTCAGCGGGAGTGGACAACATATCCGCAGAACTCCTTCAGTCATGAGAAGCAATAATGGATGCCCTCACCATTATTTGTAACTAAACCTGGCGGAGTGGGGAGTGGCCGACACCATGGACCCCGTCGCTTGTCACCACTCTTCCCAAAAAGGGTAACCTTTAGGAGTGTGAACATTACCGCACCACCAGCTTCATCAGCCATCCTAGCAAAGTCCTCTGCATTTATTTTCATTCCAAAGGCTCTGGAGGTGGTGTCAAGCCTCTGTAACAGCTGTTCAATCTCTCCAGCCTATCTATCAATTTCATCCGCAAAACGGAGTTTGGAGATTGCTCTACCCCATGTGCTGACTGTGTCTTTGTGATGTGCAAGACATGATGCGCTCCAGGAAAATGTTGGAGAGAGTAGACATACTTGACGCACGCCGATTGTTGCTCTGAACCAGTTCCCGATGGCTCTGTTGTGGAGGACTGCATTGGTACCCTTGTCATACAGGCTTTTGATGACTTCAATAATGTTAAGGCTGATGTTGTACACTCTCATAGTTGCTGTCACGTGGGGTTTATGGGCTCTGCACAATGGAATTATGGACCCTCACGTTTATTCGGTGGGAACTGCTAGTAGGTCACCCTATGAATTACTTTAATAAATTTATTTGTTTAGCTCGTTCTGTGTTAAGGTTGGGGTACAGAAATAGATAGAAAAATGGTAAAAGATTACTGTCACACTAGCTTTCACACGGCTATGAATCATATGTAGTCCAGCCACTTGATAACAGTTAAAATCACACATTTATTTCTTCTACTCTATACAAGATTCTCTAAGTACTAATCTAACTTAAAAAGTCTCTTTTTTTGCTAATAGTTCGATCGCTGATAGTCTAGGCAGCTGTTATTTCTTCCTCGGGCACTTGCTATAATATTTCCTGTAGATGTGGACTACTGTGGTCCGTTTTACAGTTTCTGAAGAGTTGGACTACTGTGGTCCTGTTATGATCAGTTTAAGTGCACCTTGGCGTGTTCACTTAACTGCTAGATGGAGCGTGCGAAGTCCTTCTGTGAGGTAGCTTCTGGTCCACCTGGGTAGTTGTGTAGTTGGGTTCCCTTGCCACGCTGTGGGGTCTTGTAGGGGGTTTTGCAAGGTTACTCTTTCCGGCTTGTGCGGCAGAGTCTCCTCAACCAACTAGTCGTTTCTGTGGAGTGGGGATAGCTCGGGATAGCTCGGGATGGCTCGGGATAGCTCGGGATAGCTCGGGATAGCTCGCCTGCTCGTCTGTAATATAAGAGACGAAATTCTGCACAACCCTGAATAATCGGTTTGTGCAGAGCGTCTCACTGAAAGCCAAAGTAGCCCTCAGTGATAGCTCCACATCTCTATACATAAGCGACGAACATTCTGCTACTTCCGGGTTCCACTGGAATCTCAACTCTAAATTCCTATACATACATAAATATCAATCGTGGCTAACTATACACATACAGAATTAATAATATTATAAACATTCGGTGGTACAGCCACTGGTCTGCAAACATACATATAAGTTAAACAACAGTGGTTCCGTACGGGATACAACATGGCGGCGCAACCGGTCGTGTTTCGCCTCGTGGTAAGCTCTTCCACGTGGTCACGCAAATTCGGATTAATCATTCACATTTATGCATAGCAATTTCCACAAACATAATTTCAACAATAATATAAATATATCACGATGAAACAGAAGGGTGTTCATTTACCTGTTTGACAAGTTCAGGCCCGTGATGACTTGAGAGAATTCTAAGATTCTAAGTCCTGCTTCCTGGTCTATGAGTGTAGAGATTTCTCTAGCTGTGGAGATGTTGACTCTACCTCGTCTCACACACGACTGACCAAGCTGTGCTAGGTTTTGACACAGTCAAAACTGCTCTACCCACTTAGCCTGCTGCGGATTGGTTAAAACGGTCCGATTCAAAGCTCAAGTGCTGACTCACTGCGATGTGGGTGGCTCGCTCGCCGTGTGTGGTCTGCTGTGTAATTTAATTGCTGCTGTGTAATAGTCTAACTTCTCTACTGTTACAAAGACTACACATGGCTAAATAGTCAATGAGCAGAGTTAATACTAGCCAGTTCGTGACAGGCTCCCTCAACTGAAAAAAGGCGATGACTACTGGATTCGACCTTTTTCTACTACAGAGCCTAGTTTAACACTGCACTATCCTAGGGTCCTATTTACAAACTAAGTAAGTTGCTCTACCTGAGCTGCAATGCTGTGCCAGGTAGCTATGGACACTAGTGACAGGGTATTACTGGGCGGGGACGAATTCTGGTGCTGTGGCCCTTAGTTGTGTTGGGTGGGCGACAGCTGCTATGTCCTCCACGAGATGGCGACTGAGGTAGTCGGCTCCGTGGTTTTCCTTGCCGGGGGTGTACTCGATTTGGAATGAGTATGCCTGAAGGGTGAGTGCCCATCTCATCAGGCGAGAGTTCAAAGACTTGGAGGCTGCCAGGAACGATAGTGGTTGGTGGTCCACCTGAACTGTGAAGTGGGTCCCATACAGGTAGAGTTGAAACTTCTGTATGGCCCAGACTAGTCCAAGACATTCTTTCTCCGACGTGGCGTAGTGGGTCTCGGCGGATCTCAATTTTCTGCTGGCGTAGGCGACAGGGAATAGCGTCTCTGCATTCTTGGGGTCGCGCTGTAGCAGTACTGCTCCGAGGCCTAAGTCGCTTGCGTCGGTGCGAAGAACGAATGGCTGAGTCAAATCGGGTAGGTGGAGTACTGGCGCCGATGTCATTCTGTCCTTGAGTGTTTGGAATGCTGTCTCGCATTCCGCTGTCCACACGACTTTGTCCGGGGCGATTTTCCGGGTTCCATTTGTCCGTGTTACGGCGGTGCTGTTGTAGTTGTGGATGAGCTTCTTCCGCGATGGCGATGGCCATCCATGTGTGTGTGCTGGGGGTCGCTGGTCTGTCCGTATATTTCTTGAGGAGATTGATATGGTGGTATCGGGCTCTCCCGTTCACCTCTACTTGGTAGACTGTCTTGGATTTCTTGGCAGTCACCCGGTACGGTCCTCTCCAAGCGATGTCCAGCTTGTTGGTTCCACTTGGAAGTAAGAGTAGCACTTGATCGCCGACTTGCAGTTCTCTGTCCTTCGCGTGGCGGTTGTAGTACTTCGCCTGACGGGCTCTTGCCTTCTTCAGTGCTTCACCAGCTTTCTTCCACGTTGCTTTGAGGGTTTCCTGCAGGTCTGCGACATACTTGGTGGCACCTCTTGGTGTGTCGTCTATCTTGGCTTCCGTCCAACTTCTGCGTAGGGCTTCTAGCGGTCCTGCTAGAGGTCTGCCGAAGAGCAATGTTGACGGGGTGTAGCCTGTGGCTGCATGGGGCGTTTCTCTGTATGCGAACAGTGCCGCATTCACGTAGGTGTCCCACGCTTCTGGATTGTCGTCGGCGACTTTCCTGAGGATGGTGAGAAGGGTTCCATTCAGTCTTTCTACTTGTCCGTTGCTGGCTGGGTGGTATGGTGGTGTGCGAATGTGATGAACTTGTATCAACTCGAACACGTCTTGCATCAGGCGGCCGGTGAACTGAGATCCGTTGTCCGTTCTAATGCTGTCCGGGAATCCGACTCTGGTAAAGATGGCGATGAGTGCATCTGCAATCTTCTTGGTGTCGATCGCTGGCAACGGGACTGCTTCGCACCACATCGTACATGCGTCGACGAGTGTGAGTAGAAATCTGTTCCGCTTCTTGGTCATGGGCAGTGGTCCTACTATGTCTACTGAGACTTGCTGGAATGGCACGCCGACTACTACCGATGGTCCTAAGGTAACTGGTACGGTGTGATGTCGCGGGGAATATCGTTGACATTGGTGGCAAGATTTCACGTAGCGCTTGACATCCTCCGTGATTCCTGGCCAATAGTAGTGTGCGCTGATTCTCTGCACTGTGGCTCCAATTCCCATGTGTCCGCTGAGTGGCATGCTGTGGCCTAATTCTAGTACTTGGGCTCGAAGGGTGGCTGGTAGTACTAGTTGGGTGTGATCTCCATCTCCTTGTCGATGTAGAACTCCCTCTTCCATGTAGAAGTCTCCCTTGTGCGGGGGTGTGTGCGCCCTGGGTAGCTTCTGGAAGCACTTCGCTATCGAGGTGTCTTCTTTCTGTGCTGTTTTGATCTCTTCGAGTCCTGGATTCGGAGCGAACTCGGGCTGGGGTGGTTGGGTTTTAGCTTGGGCCCTGGTTTGCACTGCAGCTATCTCTACAGTTTTAGGGGGCGTGCCTAAGAACACATACCTACAACCTAGCACTAGATCATACAGGGGTTTCTGTAAAACAGCTGCTTGGATTCGTCCTGTGACGTACCTACTCTCTACTTCGATCCATGCTATTGGGCAAGTAGTCGTCGGTTTCGTCAAGTCTGCTCCTTGTAAGTCGACTGTCTTGTCTGTCAAGTCCGCGCGCGATACAAGAGATTCGCTAACTATCGCGTCGTATGATAGACCTGTGTCATACAGACAGTTCGCTTCTTTTCCGTTGACCTTGACCGTGTCTGTCACCGATGGGTGATCTCCGATTGTGTGTGGCTTGTTACCGCTACTTTGAGTTAGAACTCTGTGCGCTGGCCGGCTTTCGCGCTCTTCCCTACGTTGTGCGGCCAACTTGAAACATTCTGCGGTGGAGTGATTGTTTCTGTTGCAGAACGAACAATACCGTCTCTGTTCTGCGGGACCTCTTTTCCCGAATTCCGCGTTGGGTCCTTTATTTTGCCCAGGTCTGGGGTTATTCGGCTTATTCGCGGTGCGCTCTTCCCGGTTAGGGCTTCTTTTCTGTGCCTCTTTCCCGTTAGGCTTTAGGTCTCGCCTGAAGCTCTTGGCTTCTCCGTGTGCGGCCACGTACCTATCTGCGACCTTGACCAGATCTTCTAGTCTTTCCGCGCCCTGCTCTACTGAGAATGTCCTCAGCTCGGGGGTCATGGTTTCCCGTAGCTGTTCCCATACTAACAGTTCTGTCAGTCCATCATACGTCTTAGCCGTGGCTGACTGGCTAATCCACTTATCCAGCGTTGTGGACAACCGATCCGCGAACTGCGCATAGCTCTCTCCTTTCACTCTCCGGTTGGTGCGGAACTTTTGCCGGTAGCATTCTCCTGTTAGTTCGAATCCCGTTAGGAGTGCCTCTTTTACTTTGTGATAGTCAGTCACTCTGTCAGTCGGTAGCTTACTGTAGATGTCATAAGCCTTTCCTCTAAGCCCTTGACTAAGCTTAAAAGACCAATGAGTGGGATCTAGTTTGTACTCTGTTGCTAGACGCTCAAACCTAGTCAGATAGAGATCTAGACCTTCTTCTCTCTCATTGAATGTTCCCAGTGGAAATGACATTCCTTGTACAGGGTTGGATGCTACCTCTAGCTGATCTGAGTGGGAAGGGGTTGAGGAAGAACTTGAAGCTCCTGATCCCAATCTTCTTAGCTCTAACTCATGCTGTCTTTCTTTTTCCTTTTCTTCCCTCTCTTTTTCTTTTTCTGCCCGCTCATACTCCCATTTCCTAACTTCTGCTTCTCTCTCTGCTGCTAATGCTGCCTTCTTCTGTTCTCCTTCTAATTCTAATTTCTTTTGCTCTCTTGCTGCTTCTAACTCTAGTTTCTTCTGCTCTGCTTCTAATTTCTTTGCCTCTCTCTCTGCTGCCCTCTCTGCCTTAGCTTCCTGCTTCTCTACCTCTGCATTTATATACGCAATTAGGTCTCCCCCTGCTAAGTGTAAAGCTTCTCCCAATTCCTTGAAACGCAATCTCAAGGCCACTGGGTCCGACATTGTCAAAAGTGTCTATGAACAACCTCTGAATCAAGTGAAATACCAAAACACTAGCAATATTGCAATTCAATAAAAACAATGCAAAGACAATCAAATTCGTAATCAATAATAGAATAAAACAAGAGTCAAATGGCATACAACAGTTACTTAAGCAAAACCTGCAAAAGAACAATGCAACATACAGACACAAAAATAATTGAAGCAAAAAAGGTTTTTAACTAAAGAATAGTGCACCCAACTGATCAGTGTTATACCCTTACACTATTCTAAGTTATTCTACTACTCCTACTGTTATCTAATTTTATTGTACTTAGGTCCGGTTATACCCAATTCCTATTATACACAGATCCTGGCAGGCTCGCCAATTAAAGTGTCACGTGGGGTTTATGGGCTCTGCACAATGGAATTATGGACCCTCACGTTTATTCGGTGGGAACTGCTAGTAGGTCACCCTATGAATTACTTTAATAAATTTATTTGTTTAGCTCGTTCTGTGTTAAGGTTGGGGTACAGAAATAGATAGAAAAATGGTAAAAGATTACTGTCACACTAGCTTTCACACGGCTATGAATCATATGTAGTCCAGCCACTTGATAACAGTTAAAATCACACATTTATTTCTTCTACTCTATACAAGATTCTCTAAGTACTAATCTAACTTAAAAAGTCTCTTTTCTTGCTAATAGTTCGATCGCTGATAGTCTAGGCAGCTGTTATTTCTTCCTCGGGCACTTGCTATAATATTTCCTGTAGATGTGGACTACTGTGGTCCGTTTTACAGTTTCTGAAGAGTTGGACTACTGTGGTCCTGTTATGATCAGTTTAAGTGCACCTTGGCGTGTTCACTTAACTGCTAGATGGAGCGTGCGAAGTCCTTCTGTGAGGTAGCTTCTGGTCCACCTGGGTAGTTGTGTAGTTGGGTTCCCTTGCCACGCTGTGGGGTCTTGTAGGGGGTTTTGCAAGGTAGCTCTTTCCGGCTTGTGCGGCAGTCTCCTCAACCAACTAGTCGTTTCTGTGGAGTGGGGATAGCTCGGGATGGCTCGGGATAGCTCGGGATAGCTCGGGATAGCTCGCCTGCTCGTCTGTAATATAAGAGACGAAATTCTGCACAACCCTGAATAATCGGTTTGTGCAGAGCGTCTCACTGAAAGCCAAAGTAGCCCTCAGTGATAGCTCCACATCTCTATACATAAGCGACGAACATTCTGCTACTTCCGGGTTCCACTGGAATCTCAACTCTAAATTCCTATACATACATAAATATCAATCGTGGCTAACTATACACATACAGAATTAATAATATTATAAACATTCGGTGGTACAGCCACTGGTCTGCAAACATACATATAAGTTAAACAACAGTGGTTCCGTACGGGATACAACATGGCGGCGCAACCGGTCGTGTTTCGCCTCGTGGTAAGCTCTTCCACGTGGTCACGCAAATTCGGATTAATCATTCACATTTATGCATAGCAATTTCCACAAACATAATTTCAACAATAATATAAATATATCACGATGAAACAGAAGGGTGTTCATTTACCTGTTTGACAAGTTCAGGCCCGTGATGACTTGAGAGAATTCTAAGATTCTAAGTCCTGCTTCCTGGTCTATGAGTGTAGAGATTTCTCTAGCTGTGGAGATGTTGACTCTACCTCGTCTCACACACGACTGACCAAGCTGTGCTAGGTTTTGACACAGTCAAAACTGCTCTACCCACTTAGCCTGCTGCGGATTGGTTAAAACGGTCCGATTCAAAGCTCAAGTGCTGACTCACTGCGATGTGGGTGGCTCGCTCGCCGTGTGTGGTCTGCTGTGTAATTTAATTGCTGCTGTGTAATAGTCTAACTTCTCTACTGTTACAAAGACTACACATGGCTAAATAGTCAATGAGCAGAGTTAATACTAGCCAGTTCGTGACAGTTGCCCACAGAGCTGCATGCTATACTCGTCCAACGCTTTCTTGAAGTCTACAAACACATATAGATGTTGTTGGTGCTGTAGGTATTTCTCGCAGATCATTCTGAGGTTGAAAATCTGCTCAGTGGTACTTCGCCCTGTCCTGAATCCTGCTTGTTCTTCAGCTATGATTTGTTCAGCTTGGGGTTTCAACCTGATGAGTATTATTCAGGAGGACTTAGATGGGATGGCTGATGAGGCAGATGGTGCGGTAATTGTTACACTCCTGAAGATTACCATTTCGGGGAAGGATGATGATAAGCGGTTAGGTCCATGTATAGGCCACTCCCTACTCTGCCAGATTATTTTGCAGATAATGGTGAGGGCGTCAATCATCGCTTCTCCTCCTTATATAGCTGAAAGTGGTGAAAATAAATATTTTACAATTGGAATTCCTTAGATGCAGGAGGTACTGGTCCTATTTAGAGTAGTACAGTCAGAGCCTGCGCATCATGCAAGTATTGTATCCCCCGCTCCATTGCACCTAGCTCCCTCTTACCCCACGTCCTCCTTTCCTTTCATCCCACCCACTAATCTACATCAAGTACATGCATAACGATGTGCTTTGAGTCCTCCATTAGCACTAGCAAAAGTAAAGGCATGTCGCATGCAATGATCGATATTGCCTTTTGCCTTACCTACACGAAACATTATATGTATCGATTTTCGCAAATGTCTTATATTTTCATTGGCCAAGTAGAGTGTGACTAAAACTGATATCAAGTGGTAATTGACCAATCACAGATGACGATGTTTCTAGTTAGTAAGTTACTCATTGCTTACAGGGTCCAGCGGACTGCAAAGAGCCGAATCAGGACCACAAAATCAAGACCACAACTTGGCTGAAAGAGGACTCACCCCTGATCCGCATAAAAGATCTGCCGAAACAACCTTAGTGGTAACATTGAAGGCACTCTACCAGCCGGCCACTTTACAATAAAGACATCCCACGCAGGGGACGCTGAGGCTATACTCTAATTTATCGAACCTCCGTTTACAAAAACAAAATAGAATACAAACATCATTATACAATACCAACAAAACACATATAAAATGCCTACATTGCCAAATAATAATATCATAAGAAGCTCCGTTGACCATTTGGCAGAAAGCGTCCAATATTCCCAAGCTGATCCAACAAACCTCACACACAAATGATGAGTTTTGTCCCGGAATAGTATTCAAGAAAAAAGGTAGGTGACTTGTCTAGCGAAGAAGATAGTATAGTACATTGATAGAACAGGATGGTCTTTGCAAGGCATGATGATCTGGTGAAGTGGCCATACCATCTGAGTTTCCGTTTCTTCACCACTGTGAGCAGGTCATCGTGTTGTCCAATATGGCTTGTGTGATGATCTGTCGGACTTCGTCGTTGGTGATGTGCTGGGTATAGGAAATGCCCAGAAGTCTTCTGTAGCACCTCATCTCCATGCTTTGTATTCTTCGTTGATCTGCTGTGAGGGTCCATGTTTCGCAAGCGTATAGGAAGATGGAGATGACGTACCTTAACCAATTTACGAATCGCAGGCTCCTATGCCTTTTCTGCAAACGGCTGAAAAACCAAACGGTCTCCTTGTATTTTCTAAGATACTCTAAAACAGACTGAATCATCAATTGAAATGAGTTGTTTTTTTAGTGATTGCCTAAGCTAGAGTTGACCTAAAATTAGGCCTGCAGTTTAAACGAAGCGGGGACGAATCATTGAATGAAACTGGCAATGTTTTTCACTGGTTAAGTTTCGTGTTCGGGTAGTCACTTTTCTTTACTCTGTGTATGTGTGTGAGTGGGTGGCCGGATGGGTGATCGGATGGATGTGCGCGCGTGCATTTATATTTGCGTGCGTGCTGAATAAATTGAATGACTGTGAAGGAAAGCTTATGAGTTTTGGACTATTTTTGGTTGCGCATTTGGATGACATTATTGGAAAGCAATGTGTAAAGCGGCCGTCCACACACATCTTTCACGTCTAGTCTAATTTATATTCCACTTTTTTTTAATTGAAAAAAAACGATACCTAAATGTTATTTGCCTTTTAGACGTGAAATATGAAAAATTGTTACAGCTCGATCGGACAATATTGCACTCACGCTCGTTAATATTGTCCGATCTATATCTCGATGTGACCACAATTTCCATATCCCATGCCAGGATGCGAATACCATTTAGTCTTCAGGGTCTCGATATATGTACCTTTTAGATTTTCAGTTCAGGCTGACTTCTGTCCATACAATCATGGTTTGTTCCTCGATAGTCTCTTCCACCGACCCACGCATGCGCGCGCGCGCCCGCGCACACACACACACGCGCGCGCACACACACATGCACTGCATGTCCATCCATCCAAATTAAAAAAAAAGAAAAAAGAAAAAAAAAGAACAGCTTAGTCACACTTGCTGTCTGGCTATAGGCGTGAAGGTCTGTCACAAGATATTAAGACGTGTTATGAGTTATGCATAATCATGCATTCATTGACCAAACCTTCAGCGTCAAACCGAGCCCAGCCTGCAATCTCCTCTAAAACCCTTCTCTCGTGGCATCAATCTAGCCATGGCGAACTTGTCATTGTCAGTAATACCATTTGCACTGCTCTGTTTCCTCATTTTCTTTAAAAAAAAATACATTCCTGCTTTTTCAAGCAATCCTTCTTCTTCTTCTTCTTCTTCTTCTTCTTCTTCTTCTTCTTCTTCTTCTTCTTCTTCGTTCTCTTTCTTTCTCTAATTGTTGTTGTTGTACTTCTTCTTTTTCGTGTTGTTTTGTTTTTGCTATTGTTGTTGTTCTGGTTGTTGTTGTTGTTGTTGTTGTTGTTGTTGTTCTTCTTCTTCTTCTTCTTCTTCTTCTTCTTCTTCTTCTTCTTCTTCTTCTTCTTCTTCTTTCTCTTTCTTTCTCTAATTGTTGTTGTTGTACTTCTTCTTTTTCGTGTTGTTTTGTTTTTGCTATTGTTGTTGTTGGTATTGTTATTGTTGTTGTTGTTGTTGTTCTTCTTCTTCTTCTTCTTCTTCTTCTTCTTCTTCTTCTTCTTCTTCTTCTTCTTCAAGCAATCAATTCTTCTTCACACACAGTCCCTTCCATGGCAACACAAAGAAATACACATATTTATGACCACCATCCCTTCCCTGACTGTCACACCTCCTGAAACCATAAGACGAAGAAGAACGAGAAGAATAAGAAGGATAAAAAGAATAAGCACAAGAAAAACAAGGACATGCAGAAAAAAGACGACTAGGCGGCAAATAATAAATGACAAGGACCGATACGACAACTAGAAACTTCTAAATTGACTACTGGGAGTTAACTCTCCCCTCCTTCTGACCCCCTCCATAATCTCTCTCCCTCACCACCACCTCCCCCCCCCCACACACACACACGTCCGTGCCGTCCGCATCATCCTTCAAAAATATCTCTTTAACGCTGCACAATAGAGTGTCAATAGATACTGTGACCTCCCTGGGTTTTGTAAAATTAATTAATTAATCAATGAGCCAATTACTATATTTATTTATTTAGTTATCATCGTCATCATCATCATCATCATCATCATCATCATCATCATCATCATCATCATAATCCTTATCCTCAACGTCATCATCATTATCATCATCATCGTCATAATCATTTTAAAAAAAATTGATTTACAGCCTTGAATTCTGTTCAAAACGCACATTAGCAGTCAGCTCATGACAGCTCATCTTCCCTTGCAGCAGGAAATAAATCATCTGCTTGATCGGGATCACCTGAAAATGGATTGTCATGTGCAGCGCCAGCTCCCAGCTGACCATTTGCATATAAGGGGCGAATGAGGGTTGCGTGAAGGAGCGAAAGAGAAGGAGGGGAGAGAGAGAAAGAGAGGGAATGTGAAGGAAGGGAGGGAGGAAGGCGCTGTGCCTCAAGCACGAGAGCGAGAAAGAGAGAGAGAGGGAAAGAGGGGAGAGAGAGAGAGAGAGAGAGAGTGGTGGAAAGGATACTGGGCAAGGCATTCTCCATTACAATCGAGCTCCAGCCCAGATATTAGAACAGCAGTTGCCTTCTCTGGTGTCATTGTTCAGAACGTCGGACTATCAAAATATGCATGAGATTAAATTTTTTATAATTACAAGTGTGTGAATGTGCCTGTTTGACTATGTATCGTTATGTACACGTGCACGTGTGTTGGTGTGTGTCTGTTTGTGTGAGAGAAAGAGAGAGAGAGAGAGTGTGTGTGTGTGTGTCTGTGTGTGTGTGTGTGTGCGTGTGTCATGGCGAATGCTGTAGTCAGGTTCATCTTGCTCAGTGCTGCAGCCGTCTCGCTTGCCCATTCACCCGTCGTGGCTGTCGCCGACAATACAGCGTCAAGTAGGGAAAACATCCATTCCACCATGCGGCCATTCCTCGATCTTGGGAAAATCTTCAAAGCCGCGCTACAGTCCGGCAAAGTCAGGCAGGTCACCAACCCACTCAAGAGAAATGTACACATCATGGCGGCCCCGACACGAACCGCAGGGCCCACAGTCACCGACAACATCGACGTTTTCGACGCCACTCACTGGACAAGCTACATGAAACACCTTAGCGACGGTGAGTGGAAAGACTTTGAAAGACTCGAAACTGTTTTTCGGCTATCGATCGCCACTAAACCCATGAAAGAAAAACCAGTGTTCCATCATCCCAACCCTACACACTGGCTTGCCGTGTACAACATTGTGACGTCACTCTTCTTTCGGGAAGGTGTGTTCGTCTCCACCAAACCCAACGGTACCTCCTACAGCCTTCCCTTCCTCAAGTACATCCATCGTATCCTCAGATGCTTCCCAGTTGACACCCCAGAACCTTTCCCCCCGTTGCCAGAAGACAAATTAGAAGCTTATATGTGGGACATTGAGTACACATTGACCTATGTGGCAGCAAACCGATCCGGCGTGGCAAGGGCATAATTCAAGGGTGCCCTTGGAGTGTCATTGCCTTCGAGCAGGGCATCGACAAGTGGCTCCGCTGGATCGAACAGCCCTATCCGCCCGTGCGCATCCCCAACCCAGTCCAGGGCTACGTGGACGATGTCAGCGCTTCCGCCACCAGCGAAGAGCAGATCAGGGAGGCCGTGCGGAGGACGGACGTCTTCATGGCGACTTCGGGCATGGAAGTGAAGCATCGCAAGTGTGGGGTGTTGCACGGCAAGCGGTCAGGCAACAGCTGGAGGGGGGATCGGACGGACGGCACTCAGCTCCACATCCAGGACGAGGCGCTGCCCATGTACGATAGAGACCAGTCCTACACGTACCTTGGGCACCACATCAACATCAGCAACAACGCAGCGATGCAGCAAGCGGCTGATGTGGTGCGGGACTTTGTCTCTACACTGGAGAAAATTGATGCCTCCCCGCTCCCCACTGTTGCCAAGCTCCAGGCCATTAACGTCATGGCCTGCTCCAAGCTGAGCTTCCACTTCCCCAACATCCCCTTCACCGTCAAAGCCCTGACAAGGATGGAAGATGAGATTGTCGGCTGCGTCCGCAGCTGGCTAAAACTGAACAAATCATCTACTAGATCCTTTATGTTCAGCCCCAAGTCTGAGGGTGGCCTCGGCCTCTTCAATCCCTCCGCCCTGTACGCAGCCCGACATCTTTCCTTCAAGCTGTCGGTGCTGAACAGTGACGACTACCAGGTACGCGAAACTGCGCGCGCCTCCCTCACCCTCCACATGGCCAGAAGGAAGGTGTCCGAGGCCCCACCAGACGCACCCACCTCCTTCGCCGGCTACCTGACAACCGACGGGGGCGGCCTGGCTAAGCAGTCGAGAGTCACGTGGCCTCGCTCTGACTGGATCCACCTGCAGGAGTTGTGCGTACGAGAGAGTGTGGTGCTAGAGAAGCGGGCAGGTGGAATGTATGCTCTGAACTTTGGTGTGGATGATGAGGTGAGCTTGAGTGTGACTGATGCCAAAACGGCGAGTGCGATGTGTAAGAAAAGGAGGGTGAGTCAGTTTGTGAATGAATGGAAAGAGAAAGAGTGGCAGGGTCGAGTGGCTAGAGAGAGCACAGAAATCGATCATAAACTGTCAACAGCATTCCTATCCAACGTGAAACTGAGGGATAGTTTAATCAGTTTTGCTGTGAGGGGACGTTTGCAACTTTTGCAGTGCAACAGCTTAATGGCCTTGTACTATCCCGAGCAGTGTAGCCGCCGTTGTGGCTTGTGCAACCACCCCACAGAGACTGTGTCTCATATTCTGAACGGCTGCACACGCTACCAACTGCTATATCAGGCCCGACACAACAGAATAGTAGATGTAATACATTCTTACATTCCTAAGAGCAGTCAGTTTGTGCAGGTGATAAAGGACACATGCCTCTCTCCACCTATGTTTGATGTAGACTCAAACACATTTGTTACCACTGCCACGAGACCAGACATCACAGTCATCGACCACAGAAACCGTCAGGTCTTCCTTGTTGAGGTGGCGGTGTCCTTTGACGCATTTATAGACCGTTGTTACGCGTCAAAGTTTGAAAAGTACCTGCCCCTCTGCATGGAGATCTCTGCCTATGGCTTTGCCTGCAGGACTGTGATTCTGGTCTTCGGCAGCTTGGGTAACGTGCACCGCAGAGTTGCATCGGGACTTAAACTGACTGACATAAACAATTCCACTGCCCGATGGCTGGCTAAGTATCTTAGCGTGAGTGCCATCATTGGTTCTAATCGTGTCTGGCAGAAAAGATGCCAAGATTTACAAGTTTAAGACACTTTGATCTGTTGTTTTTGTGCATTTTGTACACTCCAGCATTCAGCAGCAATTAATTTACGTTAATTACTATTTATTCGATGCCTGCAGTTATAGTAATGATACTTTGTAAAGGTTATTTCAATGTCTTCCTTATTATATATTCATAATTGTCCATGCATACGATAAATAATGTTCAACAGTTCCACTCTTGAGTATAATTATGCGCGACCTAATTTGACTATTTTTTTAAAGGCTAACAGTAACAAAAATGCAAGGTTGCTTCCCTTGTAGATGGAGGTGTGTTGAACTTGGATGTTTCAATAATCTTCTTTTTTTTTCAGAAAATGCATGATTGTGTTTAATAACGTGCATTGTTATTCTGAATAAATTCCGTAAACTGTGTGTGTGGAGTGATGTCATATCGGTAAGAGGTGGTTGTCAATGAGGAGTTTGTTGCACCAATTCTGTCACATCGAGTAGACTATACCAAAGAGGTTGTATACTAGTATATAGGCTCTTTGACTATACCTACTAGATCACCGCAATCCCGCTACTTCCCAGTACTATTTCATGTAAATCTTGTTCGAGAGCCTTTTGCAGCCTAGCACATAATACCATGATGGCGAAGCGTGAACAGGAGGAAATGAGGAAGGATATTAAGGGTGGTCTGGCTGCTTAGTTAATAGTGAAGGAACTTAAGGGACTTAAGTACGCGACTCTTTAGGACCACGAAGTATTTCTTCGGTTTCCTCCCTCCCTTCAATAATGGTATTGGATGCAGGCAATCTAAAATTTCGAAAATAAAAATACTGATTTCTATTCCGACTTCAGTAATAGCTATCTCTGAAGGACCGCCGTGTTTTGAGTTCGATTGAATAAAAAGCGCGTGATAACATCCATTATTATTATTATTATTATTATTATTATTATTATTATTATTATTATTATTATTATTATTATTATTATTATTATTATTATTATTATTATTAAGATTATTATTATTATTATTATTATTATTATTATTATTATTATTATTATTATTATTATTATTATTATTATTAGGAAAGAAACGAACAAAAGAAAATAAGAAGGAAAGAAAAGGAAGAAGAAAACAAAAGCAAACTGAAACAACACAATGAATATTGAAAATTATGAACGACAAGCGCAACGAGTGTCAATGGAAAAAAAACCATGTTGTGCTAGAAAGTTTGGAAATAATTATGTTTCATTTAGGCCGAGCTAAAAGGACGATATATCAAAATCAAATCCAATAAAACGATAAAACATACTCCCGGTTTAATAAAACATGTTCGGTGTCTGAGGAAATCTGAGTAGCGAAAGACATTTATTTCACTTTAAATTCTGTCTATCTGTCTGTCTGTCTGTCTCTCTCTCTCTGTCTGCCTGTCTCTCTCTCTGTCAGTCTCTCTGTCTCTCTGTCTCTCTGTCTCTGTCTCTCTCTGTCTCTCTCTCTCTGTCTGTCTCTCTCTCTCTCTCTCTCTCTCTCTCTCTCTCTCAGAAAACAACCTTGTAATTATATTCAGGTCGGTATTCAAATTCCAATCTCGGTCCCACCGCAACACATCAGTTCGCCTGGCACTCCGATGACCCAGGTTCGAATCCCCATGGTGGGCAAGATAAAAAATGTTCACTGGCCATCTTAGCATATGATTGCTTTGGTGGTTCAGGGTTGATTTAGGTCACTCTTCCCTGGGATGATTATTCCCGCCTCATAGCCAAATGTGGTTGCAGACGTTAAACTTCTATGTTCGTTTATTTTTTATTCAATTTCATACTTTATAAGAAATACGTGCATTATACACTTATGTGACGATGAGAGTCTCCCTTTAGTGTCTATGTGTACTGGCTGCACTTTTTAATCAACTTGTTGAATTTTGTTGACTTCTGTGATATCACTTGGGATCTTAATTCGCGTGTGTGTGCTTGTGTGATGTTTTTTTTTTAAAATGTATGTATTTATTGTTTTGTTTTGTTTTGTTTTTTTGTTTTTTACAAAAAAATGGTTTATGATACATTTTTGAGTATCTTTTATGCTGCCTCATAAACATAATAATGTAATTGCCCTTTGGGATGAATAAAGTTGTATTGTATTGTATTGTATAATGATAATGATGACGATGATGATGATCCTCATCTCATCATCATCATCATCATCATCATCATCATCATCATCATCATCATCATCATCATCTCATCATCATAATCATCATAATCATCATATCATGACGATGACATTAACATGTTGAGTATGCAGCAAACAAAGAAACATCGCGCAGCGCAAAACACAATGTGATGCCTTGGAGTGCATTCTAAGCAGGATTTGAACTTTCGACTTTGAACAGATTTTGTATGTCGCAACCTCTGTCAGCTGGAAGGGATGGCTAATGACGATCAAGATGAAAAAACCAGAATGGAAAGGGGAGGAATAGTAAACGGCTATTCATGAGGTATTGGCAGGGTTGCATTCGCTTTTTATATAGGAATGTGTGTGTGGTTAATCATGAGTAATGTTCGTCTCGCCCTCCAACGAATAGAACAGAGGGAGCGGGTGCAGCAGAAAGAGAGAGATAAGATAAGCAGTGTTCCCTCCACCAAAAAATAATGAGAGTCCTTGGGACTCCCAGGCATAAAATTTTAAGAGTCCTTGTGCAAATTTTGTGAGTCCCCAAATCGGAAAAAGAAATGAAAAAACAAGTCCAAGCCTCACTTGTTTTCTTTCCTTTTTTTTACTTTGTTAAAGCGTTTACATTAGTTATTATAATCATATAAAACCAAAAAAAATAAAACATGTATTAAATGTTTGTTTAAGCCTGAGTCGCTTGGTTGCTGCAAACTCCTTCAGAGCACCCTGCACAACAGCTTCCGTATTTTCGATAATGACAGGATCTGTACTTGATATTGCTGTGGATGAACGGGTTTGGGGCCCAGCCAACCAAGTTAGAAGTGACATGATCGTGTATGATAGAATCAAAGAATGGATTCACGAAGATTTCTTCTGTTCAGTGAATGAATTGCTTGGAGGAAGTTTACAATGCGCGCGCATGCGATTTTTAAGGACGACCACTCCCGGTACAATCTTTAATCGTCTGCAATGGCAGTCTCAGTTGGGTTCTGATTCCGATTATGCCGTGAATTAGTTCGCCACTCGTTGGTCATACTTTTGACTTCAGCGATTCGAAAAATATATGTGCGTCCACAGGACGCACACATGCAAATTTTTCTGCGTCACTTTTCATATTTTGTGCGTAATTGACGCACTACTGTGCGTAATCGGGAACACTGGATAAGATAATTTTATTTGGTTTATTTTGCAAGGGTACAAGAGTAACCGCTGCATGCGTTTATTTACATCTCCCCTCTTTCTCTCTCCCCCCCCCCCCCCCCCCCGCCAGTGGGTTTGTAACAATAATTATTATAAACCACAACTTTATGTTATACCATTAACATCATGAAAAAATAACAAATAAATAAGGTCATCATGAGATTAACTCATTTGAAAAAAATTGAAGAGAGAGAGAGAGAGAGATGGGGATGTGAAGGGGAGTGGGGGAGGGAGAGAGATGATAGATTTTGATCACAATTATTATTGGTCGAAACAACAACCACAATTCTTCCTCTCTCCATTCCTACTTCACCACCTCTCTCTCTCTCTCTCTCTCTCTCTCTCTCTCTCTCTCTCTCTCTCTCTCCTCTCCCTCCCTCTCTCTCTCTCTCTCTCTCTCTCAGCATTTGATAAAAGCTTACATGCAACCTAGCATCAAATGGCGATAAAGTAACGTTGAAATCGCCAATATAGATTGCAAACACATAATACAATTTGATTAGTTGGTGGCAATAACGATTGGATGCCCAGATATTTATAATAACAGCCTATTGAAAACAATAATGTGTGTTAAGAATGAATATAATTGCTTCTGGTGCTACAGATAACGGCTATAGCAACAAAATAGAATTTAAAAAGAGTCAATCACAGTTTTAAGGATTGATACCATACAAATGAAACGGTGTAGGCTTACTGTGTGGCGTGGAAGGGAAACAGAGAAAAAAAAAAATCGTGGAGATGAAGTAGATTTTTAAATAAAAACGTAGCTATACTAACATTGATAATATTACATTACTAATTATAAACATCAACTATGAGGTATGCTACGATTGATATCTTTGGGTTCATGCTGCTGCATTAGCAAAAACAAAGGGTTCAATGAGAGTCCAACAACAATTTAGGATTGATTCAAAAGGCCCCAAGAACAAACATTTCACAGATCGTTTCCAAATTCACAGTCAGTGTTTCCCCACCGGAAAAATAAAACTAAACCCAAAAACATAACTTCCTTCAAAACTACGGTTTTTATATAAAATGATAAATTTGTTTGTTACGTGCCTGTTAATGGCATTCAGGTTGATTCTAACAATAGCATCATCGCAGTACAGTGAGAATAGGAGGAGGAGGAACAGTTGTGTGTTTAAATAACAAGGTAAAGACGCTTAAAATTCAAACTTCGCGGTCCGTTGAATGTACCAGTTCTCAAAGGAGAAATGGATAGAAGATCAATGCCAGGAAATAGAGAACAGTCTGAATAAGAACAACAGCAAGAAGGCCTACCAGACTGAAAAAGGCTGAAAGGTCCTAAACAGACCAAGGTCTCCACGATCCAAAGCAAGCCTGGCATATCCCTTACAGAAGAAAATGAACTCTTGGATAGAGGGCATAGTACTGCTCTGACCTTTACAACCACACATCAAACGGAGACCCATCAGTTCTAGCATGTCCCCAGCAGCAGTGCAATCGCTGAAGAAAGGAGAGTTAGCGGGAGTGGACAACATACCTGCAGAACTGCTTCATTACATCATTATTGCTTTAGGTCCAGCGGACTCTTCTGAGCCAAATCAGGACCGGACAACCCCTGAACCGCATAAAAGATCTGCTGAAACAACCCTAGTGGTAAAACTGAAAGCTCTCCACCAACCAGTCACGTTACAATAAAGACATCCCACGCAGGGGACGCTGAGGCTGTACTCTAATTTATCGAACCGCCGTTTACAAAAACAAAATAGATACAAGCATCATTATATATTATCAACATAACACATACATATAAAATGCTTACATTGCTAAATAATAACATCATAGGAAGCCCTAGTGACCACCTGCCAGAAAGCGTCCAATATTCCCAAGCTGATCCAACAGACCTCATACACAAATAAGGAGTCTTGTCCCGGAAGAGTTTTCAAGAAAAAAGGTAGGTGACTGGTCAAGCGAAGAAGAAGATAGTATAGCAGATTGATAGAACAGAGCAGGAATGAGAAAGAGCAAATGAGAAAGACAGCGACAGTGGGAATTTAAAGCACTAAATTTCCAGAAAGTGGGGATACTATTTATACTGAAACCCCCGGCACCCCAACGGGGGTGAACTGCTTCAAGCAGGAGGAGAAGCGATGATTGACGCCATCACCATTATCTGTAACAAGACCTGGCAGAGTGGAGAGTGGCCTACACCATGGACCCAGTCGCTTGTCATCACACTTCCCAAAAAGGGTAACCTTCAGGAGTGTGAAAATTACCGCACCATCAGCCTCATCAGCCATCCCAGCAAGGTTCTCCTGAAAATTATACTCAACAGGTTGAAACCCCAATCTGAACAAATCATAGCTGAAGAACAAGCAGGATTCAGGATAGGGCGAAGTACCACTGAACAGATTTTCAACCTCAGGATTATCTGCGAGAAATACCTACAGCACCAACAACATCTATATTATAATATATGCTTGTAGACTTCAAGTAAGCGTTTGACCGAGTCTGGCATGCAGTTCTGTGTGCACCCATGAGAGTGTACAACATCAGCCCTAACATTATTGAAGTCATCAAAAACCTGTATGACAAGGCTACCAGTGTAGTCCTCCACAACAGCGCCATCGCAAACTGTTTCAGAACGGGCGTGTGTCAAGGATTTCTACTCTCTTAAACACTCTTCAACATCTTCCTGGAGTGCATCATGTTAGATACCCTTGCAGATCACGAAGGCACAGTCAGCATAGGGAGTAGAGCAATCTCCAACCTCTGTTTTGCGCATGACATTGATGGATTGTCTGGAGAGGAACAAGAATTGTAACAGCTGGTACAGAAGCTTGACACCGCCTCCAGAGCCTTTGGAATGGAAATAAGTGCAGAGAAGACCAAAATGATGACCAACAACACCAATGGCATCAACACGGACATCAAAGTCCAAGGCCAATCCCTCAACACAGTGCATAGCTTCAAATATTTAGGAGCCATTGTATCAGACAAGGAAGCCCTCTCTAGGATAGAACAAACAACTGCTGCCTTAACAAGTTTGAAGTCCATTTGAAAAGACAGGACCATCAGTCTAACTCCAAGGTAAGGCTGCTGAGCTCATTTGTCATCTCCATCTTCCGATACGCATGCGAAACATGGACCATCACAGCAGAACAAAAACGAAGAATACAAATCATGGATATGAAGTGCTACAGAGGACGTCTGGGCATTACCTATACCCAGCACATCAAGGACGTTGTCCCACAGACCATCACACAAGCCATTGGACAACACGATGACATGCTCACAGTGGTGAAGAAACGGAAACTCCGCGCCAGAGCATCAGGCCTTGCAAAGACCATTCGCTAAGGCACGGTATCAGGAGGCAGAAGAAGAAAAGAGGTGGGTGGACAACATTCGAGAATGAACTGGCTTGGCACTGAACAAGACCATGAGTGTTGCTGAGGACAGATAAAGATGGAGTACGCCGGTTAAACGATCAGCTGTGGTGCCCCAACGACTTTCGAGTAACGGGATAGGATTAGATAGGTCAGTTTAAATAATGACTGCCAGTTATATAACATTTAATATGATAACATTAAAACAGCTTATCCAGTAAAACTCATTGCCACACGCGCGCAACACACACACACACACACACACACACACACACACTAAATAAATAAATAAATAAATAAATAAATAAATAAATAAATAATTAAATAAATACACACACATTCTTGGTACCCTGGCTGGGTAAGCAAAACGAGCCATAACAAACATAATATTAAATTATGAAATAATTGCATTATAACAATAAAATAAAATAAATTCAAACAAAATTAAAATATAGGAAAATAAAGGAAAAAAAATAAAACAAAATAAAGGTTAGAAAACACAATTATTATGCTAGTTATGATTGATATCATTGCTTCTGGTGCTACAGATTAGGGCCGTAGCAACAAAATTGGGTTCAAATGGAGTCCAACAACAGTTTTAAGGAATTAGTTGGGTTTTTTTTTAAGAAGAAAAGAGTAATAATAATATATCAAACAGCGAAAATGGCTTTGACACATTCTCCAATCAGCAAAGGGACAATCATTTTCTGTGAACGAGCACCCTGGGACGAATCAATCCTTATGGAAAATGAAGAAGACGAAGGCGGTAGGGCGGCGAGGAGACGGAGGAAGATACGAATTAGGAAGAGGAGGGGGTCAGCGATAAGAAGAAGAAAGAGGAGAAGTATGGTCACTCTGTGAAGAGGAGAAGAAAAATTAGAGGAAGAAGAAGAAGAGGAGGAGGAGGAGAAGAAGAAGAAAAAGGAGGAGAAGAAAGAGGAGGAGAAAGAGGGCGTGAGAAGAAGAAAGAGAAAGAGATGGAGGAGTCAGCCTATGTTAGAAGAAGAAGAAGAAGAAGAAGAAGAAGAAGAGCAGGAGAAGGAGGGATCAACCTTAATGGGGGGAAAAAAGCAGGAGGAGAAAACGAAGGAGAATGAGGAGACGAAAAGAGATGCTGCTTTATCCTCTTCATTACGCCTCTGTGACAAACAAGTCAAGCGGCAAAGCGGCTGTCGGGTGGTCTTTTGCACTCTCCCTCTCACTCTCACTCTGAGGAACATCGCAAATCATGCACGCGCACCAGCCAGGTCTAAGACAAAGTCATTTTGGATTGAAGGGCCCGTTCTAAACTTTGCCAAACTTTGCTGTTGCAAAGTGAAGACAGACGTGCAACATAAAACAACAAACAAAGTGTATAAAGCATGCGGTGTTTCTGGAGTGAATGACCATGTCAGAAACATCCTGACCTGAAAATGGTTTCCACGAAACTTGGTAAAATTAATGCATATTGGACATTTCTACTTTTTTTTTGTCGGGAATCAGAACGAGCCAGAGGTCGTTCTGTCGGTCAGGTGTGTTTGTTTGTCTATCAGTCGGCCTGTGAGTCGGTCGGTCCTTTGCTGGCCGTATCTCAAGAACCACTGGACAGATTTGGACCAAATTGCATACGAACATTACCTGGAATGGTGTCCAGTCTCCCGTGCCATCGCATTTGCTCTCCATCAAAAGTTCAAGGTCGCTGAGATCCATAGTTTTCTACACACATGTTGCGCAACACCTAAAAATTTATCCAAATAGATTTTTGATACATCTTAGCTTGCAAGTGCCTGGAGGTAAATTTGAATGCCATCTTGTTGCACGCGGTTTCGTTCTTAATACCTCGAGTGACCTGCACAAATCTTACGAGTGCTGAATCTATTCATCAAATAACTCATCTGTACACTGGAATTTATTCTTGGCCCAACGAGCAGGGTAACCTTGATTTCTTGTTTTGGCGGCCGTGGTAACAGGGAGACTGCCGCGCCGGTCTTCTTCTTCTTACGGTTGGAAACCACGATCTATTTTAAAAAAAATTTTGTTGCGTACCTGGTGATCCCTAAAAGCTAATACTTAATAGCTAATCCGCTGTAGCTGCGCACAAGAAGAGCAGAAGAAAAAGAGGGTGCAACACATGATCCAGCGCCTGACAGCTCCTATCAAGGTCGGGTCCAGCAGACGCTTCGCACATCTCACCGACATGTCCACAGATCATAGGTTTTGCATTTCTGCCAACGAACAAGTCTCCAGAGCTTCCTGCTTCAGAGCATCCTCCTTCGGCCGAGTTGCTTAGTGACTTCTCGCACGAGATGTTAGGGCATCAGAAAGATTGTGAGGACGGGTGAAGACGAATATCCTGCTGAGACATTTTCGAATCTCAAAGACAGATTATGGCGATTAACGACGGTGACGACGATGACAAAGAAGAAGAAGAAGAAAAAGGAGGAGGAGGAGGAGGAAGAGGTGGAGGAGAAAAGGCGGATCAAGAGTCTTACACGGAGACAAAAATGACTTCGTTGTTGGAATATCAATATGTACAATAAGCTTTTTTTTTTTTTAAGTGCGTGTACTTTTTTATATATGTGTGCGTATGTATTAGTATGAGTGAATGTCTAAAATCATTGCATTAAATGAATAGACGTTAAAGGGACCCACTTTGACCACGCCATCTCCATAGCTCTTTTTAATATTCACAGTGAGTGTCGCCCCACTAAAAAAAGATAAGCTTACAGCAAAGGACAACTCTTTCCAAAGTATTGTTATTTTTTTAATCAATAAATAACGTAGTTATTGTTTGTTTTAAAACTAATACCAACGCTAGCCACCTCTCATGAGCTAAAAATAGCATTTATAAACGCCGGTAAGAGGCAGAACCCATAAAAAAGTTTCTCGATAAGGTTTTTCGTTTTAGGTTGAAACAATAGACCCTACCCTATTCGGACACAAAAACGCGCTCTTGAAGCCGCGAAGTTCCTTAAGAAATAGGGTCAAAGGTCACACGGCTGCGGTATTGGTGTACCGTGAAACGGGGGAAACCACTCCCTGTCTCAACATGAATGGAAATTTCGAACTCTAAGGGCTGGTTTGAGCAAGGAAAGCCCACTTTATCATTGTTTAATAATGTAATAACAATGAGAATTTTAAGGAAAACTCGTTTTTGACAAAGTGAAGAAAGCCTTCGAATTACGGCCCTTTAATTTAAACAACTGAACAGTAAGAATTACACGCAGCTCAAATACCCCATGTAGTTTAAACTATTCCAATGTACAAGATATTAATTATATTAAATATATTAGAGAGAGAGAAACAGACGGACAGAAAGACAGACAGACAGACAGGTAGGCAGGCAAAGTCAGACAGCGACAGACAGATAAAGTGACAGACAGATAAAGAGACAGTAAACAAAAGATAATGGAGTTTCAGTAATACTGTCCATGAGCCTGGTCTCTGTACATCATGTTCGGGTCTGGTTGACGACAGGGATTAACCCCTTTACCACTGGCATCCATTAACGCGCGTGGTGACATAAGCCAAACGATCCTGGAGACACAATTGGGGACGTCCCACTGGGCCAAAGATCACCGCTACAGCCTAGTGAAAATTGCATTACGCTGCCCTGCGACTTCATGTTAGATTCAGTCAGTACATCATAGGTGCTATAGGCTTTGTCCTGGAAGCTAAAGGAAGAAGAAGAGGATTTGGGATTGGAAATACATTGACGTTTCTCGTATGCCCTTGGATAATAAACACATGTCATTCTAGATTTTGGTTTTGGAACATATTAATCAGTGGAGGTTGGGTGGGATGTGGGGAATATTGTGCGTAGAGTTCTGGAACTGGACTATGTTTTTATGACCATCTTGGAGGTACTCCCTGCTTCCTCTTCCCACTCAGAGACTGAGAGTGAGTGCGGATAGTTTGATTTATCAGGTTTTGAACATGTTTTAATTAGTAACTTTATAGTTGCTATTATTGTTCCTGTTCATAAAGTTATAGGACAGGTTGCAAGATTAGGCTATGCCTAACCCATTTATCCGATTAAAGTTTCGACTTCAACTTCAACTTTCATACCCAACGACTCTTTCCTGGGCGCTTTACATGTACTATGATTGCTGGAATCGGTTTCAGATCAAGTGCAAAATGTCCAGATGGAGAAATGTGTGCCCTAACAAGCAAGACAGAGAACGAATGAATGAATGAAAATGTATTACGCGCAAATAATACTTCCACATAAGAAGTATGACCCAAGCACTAGAAGTAAAGGCAAATGTACAGATACACATTATAGATAATTGAAAGGCATACTTGACTGTCGAGTGGAAAAAATAGCGCTCTTCTAGCTAGGTGAGACAAATTTGTCTACTTTCGGAATATCTTTCACTAACACAATTACCCTCTGGAATATAGACTGTGGTCTATTGCCCACCTAAGCCTACTAATTTTTGAAGTCCGTGCCTAAGATTACAAACTGTCTGTTCAGAATACCTTGCTGGCCTTATATTTCCACAATAGGGCGCTTGAATAAAAAAAAAATCCAAGTGCGCGAGCAATCAAGCAAATAAGGTAATAAATAAATGAACATAGCGGAGCCTTTTTGTCGGTCCGTAATACCTCTTTTTCCTGTTTTTTTAAATTTTTATTTTTAGTTTTACAAAATTAATTTTAACATAATAAAAATATCATTAGATCGATACTCTTAAAAATATAGAATCAAGCTCTCTTCATGTTTGACAATTAATAAAAAAACAACGAAGCTCATGAACATTTGAACGAACAAGCCGAAAGGCAAACAAATGCTAATAAGCAGAGGCAATGTAGTGTCAGTCGATTGTGTGTGATGAGAATGCACTGTTTTACTTTCTACACACTATACATTATCCTTTCTATGTTTGGCAATGAATAAAAAGAGCCTGAGTACGCGAACTCTTGGTCTTATTGTCTTCACAACGACCAGAAGCTCAATGAGTATTGACTGTCTTTCTGAAGCATTAGTATGCACACCCAGTGAACCGAGTACTTGGGGAAATGAAGCTCAAAACCACACAACAGACATTTTTAATTTGTTCCGGGGGATAATTGTTCCCAATGTACAATGTACTTTAATTATTCATACGTTTTGCTGCACTGACAGGTAGTGAAAACAATAATAGTGTGTGTATGTGTGTGTGTGTGTGCGTGTGTGTGTGCGTGTGTGTGTGTGTGTGCGTGTGTGTGTGTGTGTGTGTGTGTGTGTGTGGGTGTGTGTGTGTGTGCAAAAATGGTGTGAAGCGACGTGACTTGAGGTAGGGGTAGGGACGAAACCATTCGAATGAAACCTACTTGACTGCAGATACGAGATCGTGTTGTTGTTTTTTTGGTTGAAATATATATACAATTTACTTGCATTTTAAAAAATCAGTTTTGTTGTAGGTAATGAAAGCAACGCTGACGAGTCCAATTCAAATCCAATTAAATAAAGTTTTGTAACCTCTGTTCGCATAGGTGCGTTTAGACCAACACATTCATTCTCACACAAACATAATTATAACAAAATCTAACACATCAAAGTTGAACTATAAGCAAAGACAATAACATTACCAACTGCAGACATGTAACGTATACGCTGACGAGAATTGTGCACAAAAGGTGTGGTGTGCGGTAGGGTAGAAGGGGATAAATGGGGAAGGGGTGGGGTGGAGAATAGGTAGGTAGAATGTTCAGGTTAAAACAAAGGAGTGGGACATCTGTTTGAAACTTACCCGTTTTCCATTATACAGTATACTTACATTATTTGGTACGTTTTGCAAACAATGTGGTCCTAATTCGGCTGTTAGCAGTCTGCTGGACCCTATAAATATTGGCTATCTATCTACCTAAACCAAATAATACGAGGACTGGGCAATGTGCGTATGATTCTGCAGATACGTGGTTGTGTAAATATACATAGTGTGTGTGTGTGTGTGTGTGAGAGAGAGAGAGAGAGAGAGAGAGAGAGAGAGAGAGAGAGAGAGAGAGAGAGAGAGAGAGAATGAATGATTGAAAGTATTAGATGGCCGCTATATAAAAACGAATAAATAAATAGCCTAAGTGTCGACGTTTGCACTTATACATAGGTTTCTGTTCGCGCGCGTATTTGTTTGCATTCTCGCGTATCGAAATCATCTTATTACAGTATTACCTAAGGGAGTTACTACGGCAACAAACCAACCATGTTTACAGTAAGAGGAGTTACCGATACAGAATTTAAAAAAATTAGTATTTCGTTAATAATGAAGGGATGGCAGCAGGGATAGCTCAGTGGTCAGAGCGCACAACTTGTGCGAGTGCGTCTCGGGCGCCGTGGGTTCGAATCCTGACTTCCGCAAACTATTGTGTGATTGCTGGATATTACGGGCCAGCGCTTTGAGAACCTCTCTGAGCTTGTACTTGCGCTATATAAGAGAACTCTTTATTTATTGATTTATTATGAATGAAAAGTTATGAAGCGCATAAATATTTCCACGCAAAAAGCACGATTACAGCGTTGGAAAAAAAAATTAAAAATTAATAAAATAAAATAAAGGAAGAGAAACGAAACAATAAAGAAAAGGAAAAGAAATGAATACATAAATAGAGAAATACATTTATAAGTGTTGTTTTTTTAAATACTAAAATTACATATAAAAATAAAAATCATGTAAACTAAATTAAGAAAATAAATAAATAAAACAAATCTAAAATTTATTATAACACTGAATAACCAAAATTGAAACACTTAAACATGAATATTATTATTATTATTATTATTATTATTATTATTATTATTATTATTATTATTATTATTATTATTATTATTCAAATTGATGAATAGTATAGTTATAAAATGAAGGTTTCATATCGGTTTGGACAAACTTGCAACTCAAAAACTTAACAGTCCAGGTCAAATATTAAACTCGGTTCCCCAATGAAAATTGTCATACTAGCATTTCCAAAATCCCATTGTTAGGTCTTGACGGTAGAGGCGATTGTCTCTGGAATATCTATTCCATCTCGCTATTACTCTTAACTTAAGTCTGATTCGGACGCATATTGCTAGCAAATGTGTGGTGTACGGCTATTTGCAAGGTTGTCTCTATCTGTCTGACCACTCCGACCTTTTACTAGACACGTACTTGAATAATTGACGTCTCTCCCTCCCCTCGCCCAGATAGGTCATCTCATACACACACAGGCGGACAGGCAAAGTGGAAAAAGCTCAAACGCTCTCACGCACGGAAATACATAAGCTTACATAGGGTCTACATGCAATCATATAGTTGAGTTGCACATTGACGAGCCTACACTCAGTCAGACTAACAAATTCTTTAATGTTCACGTACCCCTCCTCCTCTCCGCACTTTAACACGTACATAATGCAAACATACAGTCGAACATAGGTTTACCTGCTGTTACGTTGAAACGAACGAAAGTGTGTCTAAAGCGCGCACGATAGATCTAATCGTTTCGTTTTGCAAAGTATTCAATAATAGAGTTTATTTACCTTTGATTTGAGTTTGCATTGTTGTTAGGAAAGGCTTTGTATAACGTTGATAATTTTCGTTAGTCGATATTGTTGTAGAATCTTCTGGATCGGCTTGTTTACTATCGATCGAAGATTCGGGATAATTGTAGAAATTTGAAGGAACGATCCGGAAGGAGAAGAAATGTGTAATGACACCATCCTCACCAGTAGAAACCACGGATTCAGAACAGGCCACTCTTGCGAAACCCAACTACTCACTACTATGCAAGACATTCTCTCCTCACATGACAAAGGCCATCAGACCGACATCATCATCCTGGATTTCAGCAAGGCATTTGACACTGTGCCACACAACAAATTACTACACAAGCTGGATCATTACGGCATACGAGGCACCATCCACACCTGGCTCACAAACTTCCTGACCAAGCGCCAGATGAGAGTGGTCCTGGATGGAGAGGCATCAGAGGAAGTAGCTGTCGAATCCGGAGTCCCCCAAGGCACAGTGATGGGTCCCTTACTCTTCCTCTGCCACATCAACGACCTGCCGGACACAGTAAAATCAACAGTGCGACTCTTCGCAGACGATTGCCTACTCTACAGAGAGATCCGCTCCTTCCAGGATCACATCACACTCCAATCAGACCTCAAAGACCTAGAGAGATGGGCCAAGCAGTGGGGAATGCGATTTAATGCGCAAAAGTGCTACGTTCTCTCCACCAGACACAAGTCACAACACTTCTATAGCCTTGGAAACACTATACTCCAACAGACTGATACTACCCCCTACCTAGGCGTCCAAATTTCTGCGGACCTGAAATGGGCTAACCACATCACAAGCGCCTGCAAGAAAGCTGGATCCACACTGGGCTTCCTACGCCGAAATCTCCGGAACTGTCCACAAGAGTGCCGACGCCTAGCCTACATCGCACTTGTTAGATCCACTCTCGAGTATGCCGCAGTGGTGTGGGATCCTTACCTCCAACAAGACATCGACAAGCTGGAACGCATCCAACGCCAGGCTGCACGGTTCATTATGAGAGACTACAGATCCCGGGACCCAGGATGCATTGGCAGGATGCTTCACGAGCTCCACCTCCCACTACTTGCAATACGTCGCCAACAACTCAGGCTGACCATGCTCTACAAAATAACCAGAGGACTAGTTACTGCTCTCCCTCCCAACACCTTCCTTACTGCTGCCAAGAACAAACGGAAAATCCGCCCCACCACCTTTAAAGGATATGACACACAGAACATCATAGAGAGGCAGATAAACAACAACAACACATGCTTTATTTTACCACCCTCATCATCAGATCTCTACAGAAACTCCTTCTTCGTAAGGACAGTAGTGGAATGGAATAGCCTTCCCGATGACATCATCAACCTATCCTCACCTAGCTCATTCTCCACTGCAATCGGGAGGTACAGGGAGGCTGACAAGTTCTTATAGAGTCAACATAATAGAACAGTGATTTTAAACTTTTAATTGTACACATATCACCAGGCTTCCACAAGAGGAGTCCTTTTAAGAATATAATAGGCAATATGAAGTTAGTACAAAAAGAACTATGGAGCATAATTTTTTTTTTTTTTTAAATCAAATTAATTAGCGCGCACACACCACCACCACGTTAATAGCCATCTATGGCTCCTGTGGTGTTTTCTGCCAACAACATCATCGGCAGTATCCAGATCCAGATATCCAGACGTAAGTCAGTGATGACGATCTTTTATTCGATTGGTGGCAGTGCGTCATTTCTACATTGTTCGAAATTCTTCCGGAAGAGAGAGAGGTTATTTAATCGTGTGCCGAGATTGTTGTTGAGAGTGAAGTTGTTGATAGTGACTTGGAGAGAGTTGCTGTGAAAGTTGTTGAGTTGAGTTGAGAATTGTATGCAGTTGTTGGTGTGTGCTGAATAAAAGTGGAAAACTTCATACGTCGACTTTGTGACTTGTATGCTGTTTGGACGGGCTGTGTGAATAAACGAATCTGAGTTACACAACTATCAGGAATTCAAGCATCGGGGCTGAATCAAATACTGATAGAAAACACCATCATCGAACTGAGTGTAACATTTTGGGGGCCAAGCCGGGATTCACGCCATAGCCAAGGGTTCAACTGCTACAACAAGCGAGTCAACGTTACGAGAGGCAGTCATCGAGGGTAGCCGCCAACGAGTTGCGTCGAGAGGGGCCAACATACTGGGACTACATCCGATAGGTTCGGGTTGACTGCAAGGGCGAGTAGTCGCTGAAGAGTTGCTTCGTGAGCGAACAACAGATCGGGACTACGTAGCTGCCGTAAGACTACGTCGAGGGACAGTCTCGGAGCTACATCGCCAGTGTTACAGAGAGCGGCGAGCGGACGTCGCGTATACTTCAGCACAGGAGCGTATACATCAACACCAGCGTGGTGCAGCGTCGCATACGACGAGGACAGCGGGGCCTGCGTCAGCGAAGGCGACTAGTGACAAGCATCAGCGCTACTGCAGAAAGCGTGCTGTTCTAGAACAGTCTAGAAAGGTACAGCACAGTCAAGAACTTTCCAGAAAAAGAACTCTACAGTCAAGAACTTTCTAGAAAAAGAACTTTCCAGAAAAGAACCTTCTAGAAAAGAACTTTCCAGAAGCATCAAGATGGCTGACTTCTGGCAGAGAGGGGTTGAACTAAATCTAAAAGGCAAACAGCTGACGGAGTACGTCAAGTCTCAAGAGAGAATATGGCGCGAAGAAAAAGAAATAGAATTAGAACAGAAGCGTCTAGAAATTGAACAGCAGCGGCAAGAAAAAGACAGAGAATTCGAGCTGAAGCGTCTTGAGTTCCAGCTAGAAATGGCGCGTATCCAGCAACAGCAGAATGCGCCACAAGTTATCAGTGACAACACGGCTCCAAAATTGCCAGCTCTCGTCGACGGGAAGGACCAGATCGACAGCTATCTGGCGAGATTCGAAAGGTTCGCCGAAAGCTCCAATTGGCAACCTCGAGACTGGGCGATTCGACTGAGTGCACTTCTGACGGGGCAAGCCCTCGAAGTTTACACCAGACTGTCGAACGATGACGCCAAAAACTACGACGTCTTGAAAGAGGCCCTGTTGCAGTGCTACAACTTTACAGAGAAGGGCTACCGTAAACGCTTCCGTGAATGCCGGCCTAAGTCAGACGAGACGCCAAAGCAGTTTGTGGAGCGCCTGTCGTCATATCTACACAAGTGGGTGGAGTTATCAGGCGAAATGAAGTCTTACGACAGTCTCCATGACCTGATTGTGAAAGAACAATTTCTCAATGCCTGTCACAAGGACCTAGCGACCTACTTAGAAGAACAAAAGCTGCAGACGCTTAAAGATGTGACTGAGGCTGCTGAAAGATATCTCATCGCTCATGGGAAAACCCTGGGGCTACCCAGCGCGACGAAACATTTTCAGAAGACTGCAAACCATGGGAACCAGGTCCAAGGGAGCCAGACGAGCCAGAGACAGACGGACTCCACGCCTCCTCCCAGGGAAGGGCACTCAAGAGGCTGTTTTATCTGCAACGCTACAGACCACAGAGCTGGCAGCTGCCCTCAAAGCAGAAATAGCGGACAGCGGAGCAGTACGGACAATGCAGCGGCGGGCAACCGGCAGAGGCGGTTCTCCAATCAACGGCAAAACAGTAGATCTGACCATCAAGTGTGCGGCGGGAGCGTCATTCTTCCGAGTGAGACCAAGCGCACAGCTACCCCTGCGGACGTGCAAGAGTGCATGACTGATGGCCAACTTCTCCTTGCCAACGGAAAATCCATCCCCGTCGTCGCCAGCGCAGCTGTGACCGTCCAGAACATGCCTGTTTCCAAGGGACGCGTCGGAAATCATGAAGTGACTGTTCTAAGAGACTCTGGCTGCAGTGGGGTCATCGTCAGAGAAGACCTAATCGCTAAAGAACAGTTCACTGGCGATTCTAAATGGACACTCATGGCCGACAGCAAATGTGTGAAAGCGCCAGTTGCAAAAATTCATGTCAACACCCCTTTCTACATAGGCGAAGTCGAAGCGGTTTGCCTGAAGAAGCCGCTGTATGATTTGATGATCGGGAATATCGACGGCGCGAGACGACCCGACGACCCCGATCCAGAGTGGAGTCCTGCCTCAACTCAACACGTCGAAGTTGTGGAGGAGGATCCATTGCCGTTTCCCGATGGAGACCTTACAGAGCTGCTACGGGACAATGTGGTTACTCCGGCTCAGCCCTGCCGACCAGAGATCGTCAGTGCTGTTACTACCAGGGCCCAGGCCAAGAGAGACAAGGTGTCTACACCACTGAAGGTCGCCGACAACTCCAAAGCTGCCATCGTGGACAGAGATAAGCTGATCCAGCTCCAGGAAGCTGATAGCACTTTAAACAAGTACAGGAACCGCCAAGACCACGTGACCAAAGGCAGTGGTACGGTCTATTTTGAGGTGAAGGCCAAGATCCTGTACCGAATCTTCCAGCACCCGAGGGTCAACGGAGGGAAACCACTACGTCAAGTCTTGGTACCGTTACCCCTAAGGCGCCAGGTGATGGAAGTAGCGCATGACTCAATCATGGGAGGTCACCTAGGCATCAAGAAGACGTCAGACAAAATACAGGCGGTGTTCTACTGGCCAGGGCTTCATGCGGACGTCAGCCGTTTCTGCCGATCATGTGACATTTGCCAGAAGACCATACCTCGAGGAAGGGTCCCGAAAGTACCTATGCAGAGGATGCCTTTGATCGACCGACCTTTCAAGAGGGTGGCCTTAGACTTAATCGGCGAAATAAGACCTCCGAGTGAAGAAGGTCATCGGTGGGTACCTGACTTTAGTGGACTATGCGACTCGGTACCCAGAAGCAGTGCTACTGAAGAAGATTGACACTGAAACTGTAGCAGAGGCACTGGTGGACATGTTCAGTAGACTTGGAGTGCCTGAAGAAATTCTGACAGACCTCGGGACACAGTTCGTCTCTGACTGCATGAAGGAGGTCAACAGACTGCTGAGCATCCGGCATTTGACTACGACACCCTACCATCCAATGTGCAACGGGCTTGTCGAAAAGTTCAATGCTACGCTGAAGTCCACCCTGAAGAAACTGTGCAGCGAGCAGCCCAGACAATGGCATCGCTATATTAACGCCTTACTTTTCGCCTACAGAGAAGTACCGCAGGAGTCCACCGGCTTTTCTCCGTTCGAGCTGCTGTACGGAAGAACCATCCGAGGGCCGATGCACATCCTAAAAGAACTGTGGACGAAAGAAGTGGACACCCCAGAGGTGAAGAACAGTTACCAGTACGTGTTTGAGCTACGGGAGAAGCTGGAGCAGACTCTCGAGATAGCCAGAGAAAACCTGAAGAGGTCCCAAGACTGTGGAAAGCACTACTATGACCGTAGGGCTGTGAACAGGAAGTTCAAACCTGGCAACAAAGTGCTGGTGCTGCTACCTACTGATCATAATAAGTTGCTGATGCAGTGGAAAGGCCCGTACGAAGTGGAGACCGTGGTGGGGATCAACGATTATAAGGTGAAGGTCGGCCAGCATTCCAAGATATACCACGCCAACCTCCTTAAGCTGTACGTGGAAAGGCCATCAGAGACTGTGCATGCAGCAACAGCAGCTGAGATCGACAACAGCTTTGACAGCGAGGAACTGTTGGAACTGGGAGACTTCCACAGCAAAGAAGGCATCGATGACGTTAAGCTAGGACCAAGCTTGACGGAAGGTCAAAAGATGGAGCTCAAGGACCTTATGGGCGAGTTTCCCCACAACTTCAGCGATGTCCCTGGCTCTACAACTTTGGTCGAACACGAAGTCCACCCACTTCGAATATCCCTGTTCGATCCAAGCCCTTCCCGATCCCTTTCAAGGCCCGTGAATCCTTGAAGAAAGACATCGATGAGATGCTGAAGATGGGCATCATCAGGGAGTCCAGTTCCCCCTACGCGTCCCCTGTCGTGGTCGTGAAGAAGAAGGACGGGAGCAACCGAGTATGCATCGACTACAGGAAGGTTAATAAGATCACCGTCTTCGACCCTGAGCCGATGCCTACCGCAGCAGACCTCTTCCGCCAATTATCGGGGAGTAGAATCTTCTCAAAGATTGACCTCAGCAAAGGTTATTGGCAAGTCCCCGTGCGTCAACAGGACATACCAAAGACTGCTTTTATAACCCCTGATGGGACGTACGAGTGCCTAAGGATGCCCTTTGGCATGGTCAACAGCGGAGCTACCCTGAAGAGAGGGATGAAGAAGATGCTCAAAGGGATGGACAATGTCGTGTGTTACTGGGACGACCTGCTAGTCCACACTCGCACCTGGGAAGAGCATCTGCAGACCTTGAGGGAGCTGTTTCACCGTCTCACAGAAGCCAACCTGACCGTGAGACCCAGTAAGTGCATTCTGGGGACTGACAACGTAGACTTTATCGGCCATTCGCTGAAAGAAGGACAAAAGGGGCTTCTACTAGAAAACGTCACCAAGATTCTGAACGCTCCACGTCCCCAAACCAAGAAGCAGGTGCGATCTTTCCTGGGGTTGGCTGGATACTACAGGGAGTTTGTACCAAACTACTCCGCCATCACAGCACCCTTGTCGGACCTGGTGCGGAAAGGCTGTCCAAACCAAGTGCAGTGGGGACCGTCTCAGGAGAGGGCATACCAGACTGTGCGCGACCTCCTTTCGAAGGATCCGGTGCTACGACTGCCCGATACTTCCAAGGAATTCGTCTTAAGGACAGACGCAGCGGACGAAGGCATCTGCGCCATACTGATGCAAGAGCACGAAGGGAAACTATTTCCGGTCAGTTACGCCAGCAAGAAGCTGTCCAGGGCTGAGAAAAATTACTCGACCATGGAGAAAGAGTGCCTTGCCATCATATGGGGAATCCGGAAGTTCGAACTGTACCTTCAAGGAGTGAAGTTCGTGCTGCAGACTGATCATAAGCCGTTAACTTACTTGAACTCTGCCAAGTTTGTGAACAGTCGCATCATGAGATGGGCTATGTACTTGCAGAACTTTAACATGCGAGTAGAATCTATTAAAGGATCAGACAATGTTGGTGCGGACTTCCTCAGCAGAGTGTGTGAGTAAAAAAACATTGACCGTGTAGATAAACTGTGAACATTGACAATATCCAGACAGATTTCAAGATGAAAACCATTGACTCTGTGTGAATGAGCTGAGAACATTGACAGTGTTCAGACAGTCTGAAATAAGTCTTAATTCTGTACTTTGTTTGTGCATTACGTTTCAACGTTGTTGAAAGAAATTAAGTAAATTTCTTCTTGAGTGGGGGGTTATGTTACGTTGAAACGAACGAAAGTGTGTCTAAAGCGCGCACGATAGATCTAATCGTTTCGTTTTGCAAAGTATTCAATAATAGAGTTTATTTACCTTTGATTTGAGTTTGCATTGTTGTTAGGAAAGGCTTTGTATAACGTTGATAATTTTCGTTAGTCGATATTGTTGTAGAATCTTCTGGATCGGCTTGTTTACTATCGATCGAAGATTCGGGATAATTGTAGAAATTTGAAGGAACGATCCGGAAGGAGAAGAAATGTGTAATGACGTAAGTCAGTGATGACGATCTTTTATTCGATTGGTGGCAGTGCGTCATTTCTACATTGTTCGAAATTCTTCCGGAAGAGAGAGAGGTTATTTAATCGTGTGCCGAGATTGTTGTTGAGAGTGAAGTTGTTGATAGTGACTTGGAGAGAGTTGCTGTGAAAGTTGTTGAGTTGAGTTGAGAATTGTATGCAGTTGTTGGTGTGTGCTGAATAAAAGTGGAAAACTTCATACGTCGACTTTGTGACTTGTATGCTGTTTGGACGGGCTGTGTGAATAAACGAATCTGAGTTACACAACTATCAGGAATTCAAGCATCGGGGCTGAATCAAATACTGATAGAAAACACCATCATCGAACTGAGTGTAACACCTGCGTACACAAACACAGAGAAACAAACACACACACACAAAAACAAAAAACAAAAACAACGCACACACACACAATCAGTAGATCTACTACATACAGCTCCACATGCACACACAAATACATACCGGTGTACATACGGGTGTGCGTATGTGTGATTATATTGTATATGCAGGCGAGTGTACAAATGTTGTGTAATGTAATAATGTAACCTAAGTAATATTGTGCGGGGGTGTGTGTGTGTGTATATGTTACACTCGGTTTGATGTTGGTGTTTTCTATCAGTATCTGATTCAGCCCCGATGCTGAATTCCTGATAGGGTGTAACTCAGATTCGTTTATCCACGCAGCCCGCTCAAGCAGCATACAAGTCACAAAGTCGACGTATGAAGTTTTCCACTTTTTATTCAGCACACACCAACAACTGCATACAATTCTCAACTCAACTCAATAACTTTCACATTTACTTTCCAGCTTCACTATCAACAACAATCTCTCTCACAGCAACTCTCTTTACAACACACAAAGCATCGAATATATAATTTTTTTCTATCCTTCGAGATGACGACAGTTTGTTCTAGAAATGACGCATTACAACTAACCAATCAGAATTAAAGATCGTCATCACTGACTTACGTCATTCATCTCTCCACACATACCCCGAACCTTCTCTTACTTCGACAATCATCCCGAAACTTCGATCGATAGTAAACAAGGAGATCCAGAGTATTCTCTAACAATATCGACCAACGAAAATTATCCACGTTATACAAAGCCTCTCCTAACAACAATGCAAACTCAAATCAAAGGTAAATAAACTCCATTATTGAATACTTTGCAAAACGAAACGATTAGATCTATCGTGCGCGCTTTAGACACACTTTCGTTCGTTTCAACGTAACATAACCCCCCACTCAAGAAGAAATTTACTTAATTTCTTTCAACAACGTTGAAACGTAATGCACAAACAAAGTCCTCAATTGAAACTAATTTAAGACTTTCTGAATACTGTAATTGCGCTCAGCTTATCTACATAGAGTCAATGGTTTTCATCTTCAAATCTGCCTGGATAATGTCAATGTTCACAGTTCATTCACACAGAGTCAAAGTTTCTCATCTGCAAGTCTTTCTGGATACTGTCAATGTTCACAGATCATTTACTCAGTCAACGTTTTTCATTTTCAAGTCTGTCATTACCAATATTCTTAGTTCGTCCACACAGTCAGTGTTCTTTCGTTCGCAAGGAATCGACGCCCTCGTCAGTTGCGGTCGTCATCGGCCCAGGGTCAAAGACGATGATCACGTGGGCTTCCCCGGAATCAGTGCGTCCTCCGTTGTCTCCTTCTTCCATCGGATGTCCGACGCAGTCGACGTTGTCAGCTCCCAGAATGCATTCGCTGGGTCTCACGGTCAGGTTGGCTTCTGCGGGACGGTGGAACAGCTCCCTCATGGTCTGCAGATGCTCCTTCCAGGTCTGGGTGTGGACTTCATGTTCGACCAAAGTCGTAGAGCCTGGGACATCATTGAAGTTAGGGGGAAACTCGCCCATAAGGTCCTCGAGCTCCAACGTTTGACCTTCCGTCAAGCTCGGTCCTAGCTTAACATCATCGATGCCTTCTTTGCTGTGGAAGTCTCCCAGTTCCAACAGTTCTTCGCTGTCAAAGCTGTCGTCGGTCACAGCTGCTGTTGCTGCATGTACAGTCTCTGGCGGCCTCTCCACGTACAGCTTAAGGAGGTTGGCGTGGTATATTTTGGAATGCTGGCCGACCTTCACCTTATAGTCGTTGATCCCCACCATGGTCTCCACTTCGTACGGGCCTCTCCACTGCATCAGCAACTTATTATGATCAGTAGGTAGCAGCACCAGCACTTTGTTGCCAGGTTTAAACTTCCTGTTCACAGCCCTACGATCATAGTAGTGCTTTCCACAGTCCTGGGATTTCTTCAGGTTTTCTCTGGCTATCTCGAGAGTCTGCTCCAGCTTCTCCCGTAGCTCAAACACGTACTGGTAACTGTTCTTCACCTCTGGGGTCTCTACTTCTTTCGTCCACAGTTCTTTCAGGATGTGCATCGGTCCTCTGATGGTTCTTCCGTACAGCAGCTCGAACGGAGAAAAGCCGGTGGACTCCTGCGGTACTTCTCTGTAGGCGAAAAGTAAGGCGTTGATGTAACGATGCCATTGTCTGGGCTGCTCGCTGCATGATTTCTTCAGGGTGGACTTCAGCGTAGCATTGAACTTCTCGACGAGCCCGTTGCACATTGGGTGGTAGGGTGTCGTAGTCAAATGCCGGATGCTCAGCAGTCTGTTGACCTCCTTCATGCAGTCAGAGACGAACTGCGTCCCGAGGTCTGTCAGAATTTCTTCAGGCACTCCAAGTCTACTGAACATGTCCACCAGTGCCTCTGCTACAGTCTCAGTGTCAATCTTCTTCAGTGGCACTGCTTCTGGGTACCGAGTCGCATAGTCCACTAAAGTCAGTACCCACCGATGACCTTCTTCACTCGGAGGTCTTATTTCGCCGATTAAGTCTAAGGCCACCCTCTTGAAAGGTCGGTCGATCAGAGGCATCCTCTGCATAGGCACTTTCGGGACCCTTCCTCGAGGTATGGTCTTCTGGCAAATGTCACATGATCGGCAGAAACGGCTGACGTCCGCATGAAGTCCTGGCCAGTAGAACACCGCCTGGATTCTATCCGACGTCTTCTTGATACCCAGGTGACCTCCCATGATTGAGTCATGCGCTACTTCCATTACCTGGCGCCTAAGGGGTAACGGTACCAATACTTGACGTAGTGGTTTCCCTCCGTTGACCCTCGGGTGCTGGAAGATTCGGTACAGGATCTTGGCCTTCACCTCAAAATAGACCGTGCCACTGCCCTTGGTCACGTGGTCTTGGCGGTTCCTGTACTTGTTTAAAGTGCTATCAGCTTCCTGGAGCTGGATCAGCTTATCTCTGTCCACGATGGCAGCTTTGGAGTTGTCGGCGACCTTCAGTGGCGTAGACGTCTTGTCTCTCTTGGCCTGGGCCCTGGTTGTAACAGCACCGACGATCTCTGGTCGGCAGGGCTGAGCCGGAGTAACCACATTGTCCCGTAGCAGCTCTGTAAGGTCTCCATCGGGAAACGGCAATGGATCCTCCTCCACAACTTCGACGTGTTGGGTTGAGGCAGGACTCCATTCTGGATCGGGGTCGTCGGGTCGTCTCGCGCCGTCGATGTTCCCGATAATCAAATCATACAGCGGCTTCTTCAGGCAAACCGCTTCGACTTCGCCTATGTAGAAAGGGGTGTTGACATGAATTTTCGCAACTGGCGCTTTCACACACTTGCTGTCGGCCATGAGTGTCCATTTTGAATCGCCAGTGAACTGTTCTTTAGCGATTAGGTCTTCTCTGACGATGACCCCACTACAACCAGAGTCTCTTAGGACAGTCACTTCATGATTTCCGACGCGTCCCTTGGAAACAGGCATGTTCTGGACGGTCACAGCTGCGCTGGCGACGACGGGGATGGATTTTCCGTTGGCAAGGAGAAGTTGGCCATCGGTCATGCACTCTTGCACGTCCGCAGGAGTAGCTGTGCGCTTGGTCTCACTCGGAAGAATGACGCTCCCGCCGCACACTTGATGGTCAGATCTACTGGTTTGCCGTTGATTGGAGAACCGCCTCTGCCGGTTGCCCGCCGCTGCGTTGTCCGTACTGCTCCGCTGTCCGCTACTTTTGTTTTGAGGACAATTAGCCGCCCTGTGGTCTGTAGCGTTGCAGGTGAAACAGCCTCTTGAATGCCCTTCCCTGGGAGGAGGCGTGGAGTCCGTCTGCCTCTGGCTCGTCTGACTTCCCTGGATCTGGTTCCCATGGTTTCCAGTCTTCTCAAATGGTTTTGTCGCCTTGGGTGGCCCCAGCGTTTTCTCATGGGCGATGAGATATCTTTCAGCAGCCTCAGTAACATCTTTAAGCGTCTGCAGCTTTTGTTCTTCTAAGTGGGTCGCTAGGTCCTTGTGACAGGCATTGAGAAATTGTTCCTTCACGATCAGGTCATGGATACTGTCGTAAGACTTCCTTTCGCCTGATAACTCCACCCACTTGTGTAGATATGACGACAGGCGCTCCACAAACTGCTTTGGCGTCTCGTCTGACTTAGGCCTGCATTCACGGAAGCGTTTACGGTAGCCCTTCTCTGTAAAGTTGTAGCACTGCAGTAGGGCCTCTTTCAAGACGTCATAGTTTTTGGCGTCATCGTTCGACAGTCTGGTGTAAACTTCGAGCGCTTGCCCTGTCAGAAGTGCACTTAGTCGAATCGCCCAGTCTCGAGGTTGCCAATTGGAGCTTTCGGCGAACCTTTCGAATCTCGCCAGATAGCTGTCGATCTGGTCCTTCCCGTCGACGAAAGCTGGCAATTTTGGAGCCGTATGGTCGTTGGTGACTTGTGGCGCATGCTGATTGTTCTGGATACGCGCCAACTCTAGCTGGTATTGACGCTCAGCTTCTAATCGTCTCTCTTCCATCTCTCTTTCTTGACGCCGCTCTTCTCTTTCTAGACGCCGCTCTTCTCTTTCTTCTCGGCGACGCTGCTCTTCTAATTCTCTTTCTTCACGGCGACGCTGCTCTTCTAATTCTCGTTCTTGTATTCTCTCCTGGGATTTGACGTACTCCGTCAGCTGTTTGCCTTTTAGATTTAGTTCAACCCCTTTCTGCCAGAAGTCAGCCATCTTGATGCTTCTGGAAAGTTCTATTCTGGAAAGTTCTTTTCTGGAAAGTTCTTCTTCTAGAAAGTTCTTGACTGTGCTGTACCTTTCTAGACTGTTCTAGAACAGCACGCTTTCTGCAGTAGCGCTGATGCTTGTCACTAGTCGCCTTCGCTGACGCAGGCCCCGCTGTCCTCGTCGTATGCGACGCTGCACCACGCTGGTGTTGATGTATACGCTCCTGTGCTGAAGTAGACGCGACGTCCCTCGTCGCTCTCTGTAACACTGGCGATGTAGCTCCGAGACTATCCCTCGACGTAGTCTTACGGCAGCCACGTAGTCCCGATTTGTTGTTCGCTCACGAAGCAACTCTTCAGCGACTACACGCCCTTGCAGTCAACCCGAACCTATCGGTGATGTAGTCCCAGTATGTTGGCCCCTCTCGACGCAACTCGTTGGCGGCTACCCTCGATGACTGCCTCTCGTAACGTTGACTCGCTTGTTGTAGCAGTTGAACCCTTGGCTATGGCGTGAATCCCGGCTTGGCCCCCAAAATGTTACACTCGGTTTGATATTGGTGTTTTCTATCAGTATCTGATTCAGCCCCGATGCTGAATTCCTGATAGGGTGTAACTCAGATTCGTTTATCCACGCAGCCCGCTCAAGCAGCATACAAGTCACAAAGTCGACGTATGAAGTTTTCCACTTTTTATTCAGCACACACCAACAACTGCATACAATTCTCAACTCAACTCAACAACTTTCACATTTACTTTCCAGCTTCACTATCAACAACAATCTCTCTCACAGCAACTCTCTTTACAACACACAAAGCATCGAATATATAATTTTTTTCTATCCTTCGAGATGACAACAGTTTGTTCTAGAAATGACGCATTACAACTAACCAATCAGAATTAAAGATCGTCATCACTGACTTACGTCATTCATCTCTCCACACATACCCCGAACCTTCTCTTACTTCGACAATCATCCCGAAACTTCGATCGATAGTAAACAAGGAGATCCAGAGTATTCTCTAACAATATCGACCAACGAAAATTATCCACGTTATACAAAGCCTCTCCTAACAACAATGCAAACTCAAATCAAAGGTAAATAAACTCCATTATTGAATACTTTGCAAAACGAAACGATTAGATCTATCGTGCGCGCTTTAGACACACTTTCGTTCGTTTCAACGTAACAGTATAAATGTGTGTGCGTGTGTGTGTGTGATTATATGTATATGCACGCGATGGTACAAATGTTGTGTATCTGGTACGTTTGTTTGTTAAAACGAAGAGCTGGACATTATATTGTAATAACGCAATTGGGCGTGTGATGTGTTTGGGTTTATTTCCCTCAATGTTATGTCATTATTACATTGCTGTCACTGTGTTTATTGCCACTGTGAAATCCTGTCTTGTCTTGCAAAGCGACAATCCACATTTTTCTTTTTGAGAAATAAAGAATGCATTGGCTTGACTTGACTTGATACCGCTACTCGCACACACACAGACTAAATCGCCATTCACACAAACAAACACACACACACACATTTATATATCTGGTACCCAGATTTTATGTTAAATGTATTTGATGCATTAAATTGTAATGTATGAATTTGACAAATAATGCATGAATTTGACAAAAATTTACATGTTTATTTCAAAGAGAATTTGGAAAAAAAAGAAAGGGAGTGATGGCGTTACAAAACAAATGGTGTAAATATTGCAATAGTGTATACTGGATACTTCATGGGTTGATTAGCAATGACTGAACTGATTTGCATTGATAAAGTTCACTTGACCCTATAAACAATAAATAAATAAATTTGTATTAATTACAATTATTTTGTTATTGTTAAAGGTTGTAAATATAGTTGTACATGTTTAATATATCAGAGGGAAAGTGGAAAAGGAAGGGGAGTTAGGTGTTTAAAAAAGTAAATATTGCAAGAGCTGTGTACAATATTGTACAGGGTAATTCATCTATATATATATATATATATATATATATATATATATATATATATATATATATATATATATATATATATATATATATATATATATATATATATATATATATATATATATATATATATATATTTAATGACTGAAATGCATGACTGTAATTATTTTTAATGATTGGAATACATGACAATATACAAAAAGGAAATAATTAAAACTAATAAAAAATAAAATAGAAGACACAGAAAACGCTGTTGATGATGTTGTAATGTTTGTGTATGTTTATTTCAAAGAGAAATTGGAAAAGAAAGGGGCGGTGGGAGTGGGAAGAGATGGGGTTTAACAGAAATGTAGCTATTATAATGTCACGAGGCTGCTGTGCAAAATGTACTGGACAATTCATGGATCGGTTTGTAATGAATTCAATGATTGAAAAGATTTGTAATTATTAAAATACATGACTGCAAAACTGAATTTAAAATATGTTGAGAGTTTAGTTGGAATGTGTACATGTTTTTTTTAAACATAAATTGGAAAAGGAATGTGGAGTTAGGGTTAAAATAAAAAACAACTATTGTAACTGTACTACAGTTTTTATTTAAAATTGGTTTGCATATCTTTGAGATATGTTCATGTTTACTTGAAAGGAAAAGTAAAAAAGGAAAGGGATTTGGAGTTTTAAAAAACAATTATTGTAATACTACTAAAAAAAAAATGTAATTTTAAAATGTAATTCACGGATTGATTAGTAAAGATTTAATTTTTTTAATGATTTGAATGATTTGTAACTAGTGACAAATTATAGATCTATTGAAATGCATGACTTCGAAACAGAATAACAACAAATAAACACCCACTGAGGGTGTTGCTGGATTAATTTATATACATGTTTATTTCAAAAAGAAATTGGAAAAGGTAGGGAGTTCAAGGTTTTAAAATGGAACCATTGTAATAGTGCGTAAAAATAATGTATGGATTGCTGTAATGATTGTGATGCATGTTAACTACACACATTAAAGTAAAAATAAATAAATAGATAAATAAACACACACTATTTAGAATTATGCCATAAAATTTGGACATGTTTATTTCAAGGAAAACTTGGAAAGGAAGGGGAAATGGGGTTTAAAAAAAAGGTAACAAATATAACAGCACAATTTTTTTAATGTGAAATGTAATTGTGGTGTACATATTTGAAATATATACATGTTTATTCTAAATACAAATTGGAAAAGGAAGAGGCGGCAGATCAAATTCTGGTCCTGATTTGGCTCGGAAGAGTCCGCTGGACCTAAAGCAATAACCATGTAATGTAATATAATGTAGTGTACAATAACCATGTAATGTAATATAATGTAGTGTAGATCAAATTCTATAATAGTGATAAAGACTGCTTTGCAAACTGTAATTCATCGATTCAAATGTAATGATTGTAATGCACGACAACTGAAATGTAATGATTGTAATGCATTATAATTGAAATGTACTGATTGTAATGCATGACAACTATACACAATGCAAAAACAACTAAAAAATAAAATAAATAATAAATACTCTGTTGGGAATGTTGTAACACTACGTGTGCATGCTTATTTCAAAAGAGAAATTAGAAAAGGAAGTGGTATGGGGATTAAAATAATATAACTGTACTACAGATTTTATGTGAAATGTAATTCATGCATTTGGGTTGTTGCTTACATTTGAGATATGTACTTGTTCATTTCAAAGAGAGAATGAAAACAGAAGGAACATATTGTAATACATGTACTACTAAAGAAAGCTGTGTAAAATATAATTCATGGAATGATTTATAATGTTTGAAATTATGTAATTACTCATAATTTGTAGTTAACTGAAATACACGATTGCACAACGGAATTAAAATTTACATTACCACACCATCCTTCCTCCGACTGTCTTGGTTAATCTCCGTTTCGTACACGCATGCTGTTACATTTGAGACGCGCACGATAGATCCCATCATTTTGTTTTGCAAAGCATGCAATAACAGAGTGTATTTACCTTCGATTTCATTTTGCGTTGTTGTTAGAAGAAGCTTTGTATAATGTTGATAATTTTTGTTGTTGACCCCTTGGGGTCATGAGCAATCTTGCCACTGTAGATTGTTCAAACCTATAAAGGGAAAAGTGAAAGCCACAGTTGAAAACCTGTCTTTCCTTTGTAGGCAAGACAGATTCACTGCGGCAACAGTACCCCCGTTGGAGTGCCGGGGGTTTTCAGTATAAATAGTATCCCCACTTTATGGAAATTTAGTGCTTTAAATTCCCACTGTCGCTGTCTTCCTCATTTACTCTTTCCCATTCCTGCTCTGTCCTTCACTCTGCTATACTATCTTCTTCTTCGCTAGATCAATGACCTACCTTTTTTCTTGAAAACTCTTCCTGGACAAGACTCCTTGTTTGTGTATGAGGTCTGTTGGATCAGCTTGGGAGTGTTGGACGCTTTCTGCCGGGTGGTCACTAGGGCTTCCTATGATTGTACTATTTAGCACTATAGGCATTTTATATGTATGTGTTTTGTTGATGATTTATAATGATGTTTGTATTCTATTTTGTTTTTGTAACCGGGGGTTCGCGTAGTTGAGGTCAACCCTCAGCCGTCCCCCGCGTAGGATGTCTTTGTTGTAAAGTGACTGGCCGGTGGAGGGCATTCAATTTTCCCACTGGGGTTGTTTCAGCAGATCTTTTATGCGGATCGGGGGTTGTCCGGTCCTGATTTGGCTCGGAAGAGTCCGCTGGACCTAAAGCAACAATAAATCAATCAATCAATCAGTGCTTTAAATTCCCACTGTCGCTGTCTTCCTCATTTACTCTTTCCCATTCCTGCTCTGTCCTATCACTCTGCTATACTATCTTCTTCTTCGCTAGTTCAATGACCTACCTTTTTTCTTGAAAACTCTTCCTGGACAAGACTCCTTGTTTGTGTATGAGGTCTGTTGGATCAGCTTGGGAGTGTTGGACGCTTTCTGCCGGGTGGTCACTAGGGCTTCCTATGATTGTATTATTTCGCACTATAGGCATTTTATATGTATGTGTTTTGTTGATGATTTATAATGATGTTTGTATTCTATTTTGTTTTTGTAACCGGGGGTTCGCGTAGTTGAGGTAAACCCTCAGCGGTCCCCTGCGTGGGATGTCTTTATTGTAAAGTGACTGGCCGGTGGAGGGCATTCAATGTTTCCACTGGGGTTGTTTCAGCAGATCTTTTATGCGGATCGGGGGTTTGGCTCGGAAGAGTCCGCTGGACCTAAAGCAACAATAAATCAATCAATCAATCAATCAATCAATCAATTTTCGTTGGTCGATATTGTTGAGAATTTTATAGAATTACTTGTTTGCTATCGACAGAAGCCTCGCAATAAATCTAGTTATAGGGTTATATGACGTAAGACAGTGCGTAGTTCCGGTGACGAGTTTTAATTTTATTGGGTCATGCTGGAATGTTCAAGTTGTATCGATTCCAGAGAGGCTATGTAAGTGATGCATTGTGCCCGGTTGAGAGAGATTTATGATGATTTTTGATGATTATCTTTGAAGTGATTTTCGGAAAGTGATCTTGTATGCAGTTGTTGATGTTTGCTGAATAAATTGGACAACTTCATACGACGACTCCTGCCTTGTTGCTGAGTGAACAGGCTGCGTGGATAAACGAATCTGAGTTACACGTATCAAGATTCAAGCATCGGGGCTGAATTGATAAAATAAGCGCTTAGAGCTGGATTAATAGGTAAGCGCTATATAAAAAGGCCTGTAATAAATAAATAAATAAAATAACAACGTGCAACACCGACGCGCACACACGCAAACATAAACACAAATACGTACGCACTCACATGTTGACAATTTATTCAGAAATTTTGACAACGCATTATTAAAGAAAGCATCATCTGATTGTAGTGGGATTAAAGCATCGGAACCAACAGGTGCACGAAGAATATGAACTCACAACCTGCTAGCACTTTAAGTGCACACATTCATTCTGGAATACTGGGCACATAGTAAACGTTTTCTTGGATATGAAACGTGGACAAATGTGTGATAAATCGAACTGTATGGACACTTCTGTGGCAATTTGTTCCTTGACATAAAAAAATAATTGCTTTCATTTCTCTCTCTCTCTCTCTCTCTCTCTCTCTCTCTCTCTCTCTCTCTCTCTCTCTCACTCACTTTGACGGTTACCTCAGAATCATTAAATTTAGATGGTTGATTCTTCTTCATCAAGAGGGTAAGACGTAGTCACGCATTCAATCGCGCACAAACATTCACTGATGTACAGTAGGTCTATGAAATGTAATAAAACATCACCCGGTGTAAAGACAACGTTGAAAACAAAATGTAATCGATTTCGATGCATACTCATTCTTGTAGGCCTATATAATCACCAGATGAAGATAAGCAGGAAGACGAGAAGGGCGAAAGTGGTGATGATGCTGAATAATAATGTTGCCTACCGCGATGATGATGATAATGAAAAGGGCACCCAGCTATGGCGATGATCACGAAAATGACGAAATCGGCTACAATATTGATGATTGTGGAAATTACAACCACTGATATTGATGACGAAGAAAGGGTGGGTCACGTATCAGTTTTTGCCCCAGGAAGAAAGTACACCAAGTACCAACAAAACTAATTTGGTCGTTCAGCTTAAGGCGCGATTCCGCCTGTGTCACTGATCTATTTAGTTCAGTGGGTTGTTTAGATGCCAGGGGAGGAAACCACCAACGAGGTTTGTTTTGGGATGGGCCAATTATCTTCCCATTATCGTACTTGTTTTCGTTTAAATGTGAATGATCAATGTTTATGTTTTGACATGAAAGCTCTCAACATATTTGTAGCTAGGGACATTATAATAATGGATACAAGTCTCTGCAAATTGTTACATTACATTATATTACACTACATTACATGGTTGTTGCTGTAGATTACAAGTAATAATTGTTAGTAGTACTAATGGAGAACGAATGTATTTAGATTTTAACTTTCGCAATACCGGGAACAAAGAAAGTAGAATAAATAATTTAAATCGAAAGTCAGCTGCCCTTGCCACATAGTGCTTCCACCTGCTCTATCCCCTCACCCACTCCCAAACGCTCATTATCATTCTTCCAAAGTATTGTGCAGCTCACCATAACTCATAGCGCAACCAAACTAATAAATACTGTAATTAAAATGATTTATCCTTCCACGACTTTCCTTCTTCTTCTTTATTAAATTTGTGTCCCCGGACACATTGAGCGTATAGGGGACACGACTTTCCGTCAAGTGGATGTACAAGTATTGCCTCTTTGTCGTAACCGAAACTTTTCGTCGTGTGAATAATGAAAGCAAAGTGGCATAAAACGGAATTGATAATTTGAATGGAGACCCCCATCTCCGACCGTCTATGACGACCTCCACCTCCTGTTGAAACAGTTGTGTTTTGTGCCAAAGTTGCATGCAAACTTATCTTCATAAATAATATGATCTAAGACAGAAGAATGAACACGCCCCCACCCTTCTAATCCCCACACTTATGTTGTTTTTTTGTATTAATATCTTTTTTTAACCGGAATGATAAGACAAAAAAAAACACAACATAATTACGATCAAACAAGATCACTTGATGCTGAGCGAAACCATGAAGGTTGCTGAGGACAGAGATAGATGAAGTACGCTGGTTAAACGATCATCTGTGCCCCAACGACCTACGAGTTACGGTATAGGATAGGAACATCAATTTTCATAGATACTGACCAAATGAACGAACCAATAAACGTTTTTGCTGAACTAATGCATACATCGAAACTAATATTGCCCAGAGATGTAACATTATTAGGCAGACTATTACAATTGATTGCTTTCAAAGAAAACATGTTTCAAAGAAAACATTTCATTACATATACATTGGATATTCTTACAATATTTAGTTCTTATGGAATTTAGATACATTATATAATCCATCATCTCTACAGTCCTGGGAATTCCATTATGTTGTTCAAATAGTTGATTAAAATTACATTTTAACTTGCTTTTCAGTTAAAATATGCCTCTCTTTAATTGACAGTGGTATATTTAACTTTACTGCATAATTTGTTTCGACTCCATGTTTTGCAGCTCGGTCAGCCCAGTCATTAAAGACAAAACCACAGTGAGAAAGGAACCCAACAAAAGTTAACTTCTGTTCCATTAATTATAATACTCAGGGTTTGCCAATTGTTTTCAACAAGAGCTTGCCCCGAGTAAGCATCATGTAATTTTTAACTTTCCCACTGAAAAAAAATTACTTTCCCGCTCAAAAATGTATTTGTCTACATAGTGAAAGCATAACACGAAAACTTCATTTGATTTGATTGAGTAGAATTAGAGTTTCCGACACTTTGGCATAAAGGGGACTGGCGAAAACTCCAAAAACATGCATTCCCAATAATTATTATAGGTAATCTCACAGCGGAACGGGCTAAAAGGCGCGCTTTCATTGGCGGACTTTTGAACAATTGATCAATCAAATACGCTGTGATATATCGCCCCTTTATTGATAAAAAAAAGCGCTATCATTGGCTGAAGGTTGAAAATTGACCAATCAAATGCGCTGTAAAATTTCGGAATAGAATGTGACGTCAAAATTCTAAAACAAGATTCCAAAGACTACTGCGCAGATCAAAGTAAACATGATTGGATGCCGATGATCAAGTTGTGCTGTTTTACGTTCACAGCTTTTACCTTACTTTCGGGCAAATGGCTTTCATGATTTGTCTTTCCCGGCAACTTCTTTACTTGCCACGGGAACCGGGAATTGGGATTTGGCAGTCCCTGATACTATGAATAAAGTTCTTAATTTTAAAAATTATTTCTGTTCTTTACTGTTATTAGATTTTATTGCCTCTAAAACTGATTTTGTGTCAACACAAAACTACACTTTAAAAATGTAATAGTATGTTTATTCCATTTAAAGCCATACTTATTGCTATCAATTCTGCAATGAAAAGGGAATATTCTTTTCCTAAATAAAATGATTATGTAATTTTAAATTCAGGAATAACAAAAGCTGTTCCAACATTACCATTTTCTAAGACCGATCCGTCAGTGTATATCTTAAGTTGTGCTGAATACTTTTACGAACATCAATTATCTTTAAACCTGTGTTATTATTCTTCGTTTCATTTGTTAAATGAATGTCATAGTCGTTTTCAAGTTCTTATTATCAAAGAATATGGGTATACTACAAAAAAGAATCATCCGAGGATTTCCCTATGTAAAAAGTGAAGACGTTTTAAGAGCAGCGCCGTCAAGCGGCTGCGTGGCGGAGCAGGTCAAAAGAGGTAAACAGACAACATAGCAACGTGTAAATACAGACGATATTGCTGGACTGTATCGGCGTGTTTCTGATGAATCCCGAACATATTTGTCAACAAAATTACTGTGTAATGTGTAGGAAAATGACTCCCCGCAATATTGCTGGTATTTTTGCACATTTGGTTTTCGTCAACATTGTGATATAGAGCTTACAATTTACATGGAAATGGTGAATGAAAACAGTTCGAATTCTACTTATTTTTTTCTTCTTTTTTTTAATTCATACAAACATGAGGCTTTTTTTTAAATTATATTCAAGTTTGTGCTGTTGGTGACTGAATCATAAAACAAAACTATTGCAGCATGCCAGAGTGCTAAATTGTATTAATAAATGAATATCCCCCCATTGAATAGTGATTGGTGGACTAAAGAGCGTTATTTGTCAATTGAACAAAAGGGAACTTGTGAAAATTTAACACTGCTTTGCATAATCATAATTATTGTCAAATTCAGTACAATTTGTAAATATGTTATTGTTTCCTTTGGTTTGATTTTCTTTGTTGTTTTTTGTATGATTACTTTTTTTTTCTTTTTTTTAACGCTTGTTGTTGTCTTATGGTCCGCCCCACAGTTTGTTTGTTTGTACATTGTTTAAGGTCCAGTTAATTCTTTAGAGTTGTATCAGGACCGTTGGACAGGACAGAGCAATACAACACAGATGACATCAGTTTCATGACACCTCACACGGATCATGTTTACAAGGTCATAAAATTAGGAGGCGCTGGAGACGCAGAGTATTCACCTCAATTTTTCGAAATCCAGGTTTTAAAAACAGTATAAAAGGAAATATAAATATATTAAATAATACCCGTCCCCTATACGCTTATGTGTCCGGGGACGTTAATCTAAAAAACTAAACTAAACTAATTAAATAATAAACATAGAAGTTAATTTAGATCTAACAAGTTCACATGCTAAACGTACTAGGGTACTCTAAAAATCACCTGAAAGCTGTCTTGATTCATGTGGACGTGAACGACTTGAAGAGGAAGAAAGATCCTAAATCTGCCAGCAAGGAATTTGTGGACACTGTCAAGACTGTGGCTTCTGTTTATCCTCAGGCCTTTTCACTGTTTAATTTGGTGTTTTTAATGTTAATTTTCGATTTATGAAACCAGAGCGACTATCAATTTTCCAGTGGAACTGTCGATCCATTTCTACAAATGCACAATATTTATGTGACTATTTATCCAATAATGATCATCACGCATTAACATTGCAATCTTTCAACATCAAAAGAAATAAATTACCCAAGCTTCAAGGTTTGTATTATCCGCCAGTTACTAACTTTAGTAGGAATAAAATTCAAACTGCTATTTATATTAGGAATGACTTGGGCTAAATTGTGAAAAGCTTTCCAGTTCCTAAAGATGCGAGTTATATGGCGGCCTACTAGCGCCAAAACCTGATAATTACAATTATCATGTGTTAATTACAAATATCATGGGATAATTACAATTATCAAGAGATAATTACAATTATCATTGAAAATTACACAATATGTTCGTGTGATCATGTTTAATTTTCAGTTTTGGCTCTATCAATCCGCCTGGAAATGCGCCAAAACTGAAAATTGTAATTATCACATAATAATTAAAATTATCACTTGATAATTATAATTTTCACGTGATCATGCTTAATTCTGGTAAGGCGGCTTACTAGCGTCAAAACCTGCAAAACTTACATGTATCAGTGATAATTGTAATTAACACGTGTTCTGTGTAATTCACAGAGATACCGGTAATTCACAGTGTTAATTACGAATTTTCAGTTTGGGCTACGCTGGGCGTGCTGGGAACAGTGCCGCTGCCGCGCATGCGCATCGCGCATCGGTCCGCGCATGCTCATCTTGATATTTATAATTTTCAGTGATAATTGTAATTATCTTTTGATAATTGTATTTATCTTTTGATAATTGTAATTATCTTTTGATAATTGTAATTATTTCATGATCTTAGTAATTATCAGGTTTTGGCGCTAGGAAAGCATGGCAAATACTGATAATTATTAATTAACACTGCGGATTACCGGTATCTCTGTAAATTACACAGAACACGTGATAATTTCAATTATCTCGTGATAATGGTAACTCTCGGTTTTGGCGCTAGTAGGCCGTCATAGAGTTACATTTTTCAGCTTGTATTGAACTAAAGGTCAACAAGGTATGTTAGATCATTCGTATAATTTATGCTTTCTCAAAGGTCAAGGTCATTGTGCTTTATTTTCAAAACACGTTTTGCGTTGAATCTAGATATTGGCTGGGCCAATCTGCATAATTTTATGGTTTTGTAGATAGATCAAATAATGGCCGTGTGTTATATATTGGGGCTGGACAGTTTTACCGATACATAACTGTATTCAGGTTCGGAAACGCGACGGTACGGTATACCGGTGCGGGTGTCCAAGGTCCGGTTTACCGGATAAATCTCGACAACACATAACCCGACAGTGGGTGACATCTTGTCCGCACAGAGAGCGAGCCTAAAGCCGAAACATGTGGATAGGCAGCTGTTCTTGAAGAACTTATAAGAACAGCAGCTTATCGGTATCCACGTGTTTGAGCATGGTAACAGTCGCCAATCCTTCTGAACTCTTAAAGTTCTTAAAGGCTTATCCCGTTGAATGGTTTTTTTTAAATTTTGATTTTGTGGTTTAACGTTTGCTGATGTTCTAAACAGTGATTTATAATAATTTGTTTTGAAGGCGTTCAAGCAAAATTAAAGCTTCAGTTTCTATGGAAATGTGGTTCTTTAAAACTGTTTTGAAGTGTATGACTATCTTTCTTTTGCGTCGGTCACTACTGTCAGTGCCATATCCCATTTGATTGTAACACTTAAAATCGCGGTATATCGGTACGAAATACCGATACGACCTAAAAATACCGCTGTAATACCGATACGACTTTGATCCACGGTACTCAGCTCTATTATATATCCCCTTACATGTATTCTTATACACACACACACACACACAAGCGCGCGCGTACACGCAAATTTTAATGAAAATGAAAAAAGTTGTTCTGAATTGAAAACTGGTTGTTTATCAGTCATATAAACTTATTGTATAAACTTAGTGAAGATCTTTGACAATAAGAAAGCATTAGATGATACTGATAAGAAAGAATTAGATCGTAAATAAGAAGCATCTTCAAATTCACTTCCTACACAGAAAGACAGAGGTCAATCGTAATGGGTGTATGTCCTCTTATCAGCCTTAGACGCCATGCACAAGCAAGATACAAGTCGAGCGACTAGTCTCACCTTCAAGTGGAATTAACGTTCAGGACTTTCGCCAAACTGACTTGTGGCCAAGGACAGCAACTCTTGCCCACTCTGTTGTCTGGTCTGAAGAGGAATTAAATAAGCTAGAAGTCTTCGTGGGTAATTTACTGTATTCTATACGTTATTTGTTTTACGGCTGTTCTTTGTACTTGTATCTGTTATAAGTTAGATTTTAAGCAGAATTTTAAATGTTTAGTCACGGTTATGTATCCTCCTTCAATGACCTTTGAACAGATAGATTATATGCCAAAGACCATTCAACCTCTCCTGAACTCACATACAAAAAAATGGAAGGGAACAGCTGGAAGATAAAACTCCTCATGATATGTGATTGCATCGTCTCGTGCCGTCTTCTGTGTTTTTGCAAACATAAATCTTCTTTGGCGAACATGCTCTCTAAGTAGATTAGGTGCCAGACATCTATCCTCCATTTTCATCATGTCATCTTCATCGTCAGTGTCGTCGTCGTCGTCATCATCATCATCGGCATCATCATTATAGTCATCGTCGTTATCGTTGCCATCGTCATCATCATCATCATCATCATCATCATCATCATCATCATCATCATTATCATCATCATCATCGTAATGTCCCTAATAAATTTTCCCGACATGTTAATAAAAGATTCATTGCTCCATTCTGCAATGAATCCATAAAATATTTAGGAGAAAACAGGTCATAAACTGTTTAAAAAAAGATAATGGAGCATCATGCTGAAGCTAACCTGAGCTCATTAAAGGTCTTTTGGACAAATCATTCTATAACGAAGACAGAAACTTGAGAGAGACAGAGACAGAGACAGACAGAGAGAGAGAGAGAGAGAGAGAGAGAGAGAGAGAGAGAGAGAGAGAGAGAGAGAGAGAGAGAGAGAGAGAGAGAGAGAGAGAAGGGTTTAGAAATTATGTGATGAGCATCATATTAATGCATTTTATGTGATGAGCATCATCGTAACGTCTAAGAGGTCATTGGGCAAATCACTTGATAATGAAGCTATAGGAAGCATGTTGCAGCAAGCGCATCGTGATATGAAACTGTTTAACACAAATGTTGAGTTCATCTAGCGGACAACACATGTAAAACAAACAAATACCCTTTAAGACAACGATAACCATTAAAACGAGCCAGCGGTTTATTTTGGCAAAACAGCGGGTAATGGACAATCAGATGAATATTTGTGCAATTAGTTTTGGGGCCGGCTAATGTTCCGAGTGACCTAGCGACCTGAAAGAATTAGGAGAAAACAAAAAAATGGTCAAGTTGACATAACTTAATTAAGTGAACTCGCTTTTCTCATTCTTTAAAGCTGTGTGTTTGTCTGTATTGGTCTCTGTCTCTCTCTCTCTCTCTCTCTCTCTCTCTCATCATCCTCATCATCATCATCATCATCATCATCATCATCATCATCATCATCATCATCATCATCATCATCATCATCAACATCATCATCAATCACACACGTCCTTCCTAGATCCCTTTCCCTGCATAAAGGTTTATTTTACAGCAACAGGACGTTAAACGATTCTCATCAAGAGAGACTTGTTCTATTGTGCAATAAAAGAAAGGCTCGTTTATTAGCATTGCCAACATCAGTAGGCTAGTTACAGCAGCAACTGCAGCGCCATGACTATAATGATGACGACGATTATCATCGTCCACTTCATCATCGTCGTCATCATCATCATCATCATCATCATCATCATCATCATCATCATCATCATCATCATCATCATCTTTATTCGCCGTGGTGTGTATGTGTGTCGTCGTCATCAGCGGCATCCTGCTCCTCCTTATCATCCTTCTCTTTCTCCTCCTCCTCCTCCTCGTCCATCTATGCAAACCTATCCATTCAATAACCATAGTCTACAAGCAGATAGAATTTATGACTTGTACTACGAATACAGATAAGAAACCAAAAGTCTGATGCAGCAGTATTCACTCACACTGCGCATGTCTGTCCTCTTCAATCATTTAAAGCACACTCGCACTAAAGCCCATGCCACACGAGCGTCAAATCTACTGGACTTGACGCGAATCGGAGCAATTTTCGACTTCGAAGTCGGAATTTCATTTTGACTTGAATCGCGCAGTGCCACACGAAAGTCGCACATCGAGTCAAACTTGAGGGTTATTGGTCTTGAAGTTTTGCTGTACGTGTGTTGTGATCACGTGATTAGTATTCTGCTTCTCATTGGCCAAAAGGTCCGAATCACACAATCGAGACTCGCGGAATTAGAACATGTTGAAAGTCGGCTATCGGAGCCAATTCAAAGAATCTGGATTCGCGATGCACAGGGTGCCACACAACAATCAAGGGATTTTGTCGTGATTTCATGAATTGGATTCAAGATTTGACGCTCGTGTGGCATGACCATTAGCCTACGATGTCGCTGGAGACCACTGAAAACGTAAGCCACAAAGTAAAGCAACGCTGCAATAAGTAACTCATGTAACTGGAATTACAGAGTGCAAAAAAAAAAAAAAAAAAAAAAAGTATACAGTACACGTTAACAACAACAAAAAATGTCTCCATTTCAAACAGCCGTTCTTTTCCAAATATTGTTCTTATATAGTAGTAGAGCTGAGTAAGTGTGTTAAAGAAATCCAACAGGAATAGACTGGACAAGCAGATTAAAGAGACTACATTAGTTCTATACAGTAGATTACTGTACGATATACATACAAAAGCACACCGTTCCAGTGCAAAGGTTCTTTTCAGATTCTTAGACCCGGTGCCTTTGCCAGCATTCTCCGTAAGTTGATCGAAGCCGAGTTTCGAACATGCAGGTTTTAGACACGCATAGATCTACCCATTACATCCAATGTCCACTTGTACAGCGCACAACTCCCTGTCGCAGAGACATGCTCGGGGCGCATTCTGCTGCAAACGCGCCATCAGATTTCATACCGAAATTATGTTACCTATAAATTATTATTAGTGTGTGCTGTATTTCTATTAGGCGCGACCCCTGCCCCTTCAACTGCAGCTGAGAATCAATATAATTGGTTCTTCAAAATATATTGTCTTGATCATAAAAATAATGTATATAAAATAAAAGAACTGAAACAAGAAGACATTAGATTTTAAAAAAAATCCATTTTGAAAATAAATAACAAAATCCCATGAAGATCGTGTAGAGACGCAAAACCTACATGCAAATGGGTTTTTCCTTTCAGGGCGTCGAATTAATGTATTAAATATTTGCTAGTTTGTTCGGGCTTTGCAAAACAATTAGCATGCTTTTAAAAAATCTTTTTTAAAATTGCCCTATTATTTAATAAGGAATTGGGAAGTAGGCAGGTTCCTGGTAAACGTGTGCCATTGCTTAAACACTACAAAAAGAACTCTTTTATTTTTTACTTTTATTGTTGATGATGGAAATTGTCTACAGGACCATCAGTCTACATTCCAAGGTAATGTTGCAGCGCTCCCTTGTTATCTCCAGCTTCCTATACTCTTGCGAAATATGGACCCTCATAGCAGACCTACAACGAAGAATACAAAGCGTGGAGATGAGGTGCTATAGAAGACTTTTGGGCATTTCCTATACCCAGCACAACACCAATGACGAAGACCGATAGACCACCCCTTATTGAACAACACGATGAAGAAACGGAAACTCCGATGGTATGGCCACGTCATCAGAGCTTCAGGCCTTGCAAAGACCAACCTGAAAATAGGCAGAAGAAGAGAAAGACAGAAAAAGAGGTGAGAGAACAACATTCAGGAATGGACTACCTTGACACTGAGCGAAGACATGAGGGTTGCTGAGGACAGAGGAAGATGAAGTACGCTGGTTAAGTGATCATCTGTGGTGCCCCAACAACTTTCGAGTTACAAAATAGGATAGGATTAGGTTAGGATAAGATAGGGATGTGATAGGATGGAAATTGATTTTGAAGCGGACATGATTTAAAATAAGAGTAACAACATTAAATAATGTATAAAATTATAAATGGTATAAGCTGTCGAGCAATTAAAAATAGCAATAATGATTTTCCCTTTCCACAAGAAAGCATGCACTCAACAATCGCCTCTGTAGAGCAGTAATAAAGGTTTTCCCAAGGGAGGCAAACTTTCCCTCCCTACGTAAATGATTGCCTCCCTTGCACTGCTGTGACACTTTCCCCAAATAATCATGTGAGTGTGGAACACTTGTGAACTTGTGTAATTTAAAATAAACGACGCAGTATGTTGTTGAGGTCATTGTAGAATAGAGACTATGGGAGGATGATATTTGTTGATGATTGTAATAGATAACTTGTCAAAGAAATAGATATAATTGTAAGCGTTATTGTTAGCATTAAGTTGAGATAAAAACGGTGTTTAAAAAATAAAATAAAATAATATGAGTCTAATATATATAATTATAATTTAAGACACGCTGTTTGTCATTGAGGATAGGAGTCGGGGCGTGAAATAACAGACATCTCTATATTGTGCAAATCCGGATTTTTATATCTATTTTTACTACGACTCCTATCCTTAATGACAAACAGCTTGTCTTACATTACCTTCACAAAATATTTGGTTGTTACTACTAAAAATGTGACTGGCTTCTATATATTATACCCTTTTGTCCATCCTCTCTTTTGCCTCCACACCACATAGCCGGGGTTCACTAGCTCTACCCCCAACACGCTCTTCTTTTCCCACCCCATCGTTCGTTCCTATGCCTGTATGGACTTAATACGATGCTTTAAAAACAAAACAACTAACTGGACACAGAGATTTAAAAAAAAAAACAAATCTTTCCTATGAATATAAGCTGCTCTATTTCATCGCGACATTCGTCAATAATTATAGATCTATGCACGTAGCTTTGAAGTTTGTATAGAATGAAGGAAAGAACTAGTGTAACCCTCGCTATTGGCATTCGTAACAACAAACGCTTTAACAAAATATAGGCCATAGCATTTTGCCCGCTAATCATAATAGGACTGTACTCGCTGCACTGTGTTTTAATTTTGTTCCTCCACTTTCAGATCGCAAAGATAATCACTTGTAGCTACAGTGACAAAATAAGTTATTTTCAGCGTGTGGCCTCTCTACGTGTCTTTCTCCTTTTCTCTCTCCTACCTCCTATCCTGTCCCGTAACCCGGAGGTCGTAGGGGCACCACAGATGATCGTTTAACCAGCATACTCCATCTTTCTCTGTCCTCAGCAGCCCTGATGGCTTCGCTCAGTGTCACACCAGTCCATTCTCGAATGTTGTCCTCCCACCTCTTTTTCGGTCTCCCTCTTCTTCTACCTCCTTGCACTGTGCCTTGCAGAATAGTCTTTGCAAGGCCTGATGATCTGGTGACGTGGCCATGCCATCGGAGTTTCCGTTTCTCTCTAAATAACACAAACTAAAAGACAGACAGCCAGATATAGGAGCATCAGTACACACGCACCTGCATCCTCTCTCTCTCTCTCTCTCTCTCTCTCTCACTTTTTCTCTCTCTCTCTCTCTCTCTCTCTCTCTCTCTCTCTCTCTCTCTCTCTCTCTCTCTCTCTCTCTCTCTCTCCCCCCTCAGATTCTAATCCCGTAGTAGGCAAGATATGAGTGGCCATTTTCGCTGTCCGTCTTAGCGGAATGCTTGCTCTGGTGGTTCAGTAGATTTAGGTCTCCGCCCCTCGTCCCTGGAATGGCTATCCCAATCTGCCATTTCGTCAATGGTGGGTGTATATGTTAAACTTCAATGCTCATCACTCTCTCTCTCTCTCTCTCTCTCTCTCTCTCTCTCTCTCTCTCTCTCTCTCTCTCTTTTTCTTATTTATTTTTATTTATTTAATCGTTCTTATATAGTGCTTTTCCAGCTCAAGAGCTGCTCAAGGCGCTGGCCGATACAGGATCTAACTCTAGCCGCCCGAGACGCCCACCCGCAGCCTTTGGGCGCATGGTCCGACGCACGAACAACTGAGCAACATCCTGGGCAGCCAGGGATGGGGGAGAAGGACCTAGGTGCATGCTGGGTGTTTTCTTGTTACCGGCACTCACCCGTCTAGGACATGAGCGTCAGGATCTTTAAAGTCCGTTATGATGGAATGTACACAGACTAGACCTCGGTTTATACTCTCATCCGAAGGAGTAGGAAAACAGGAGTAAAGTTTCTTTCCCAGGGACACAACACAATGGCCCGGCCAGGGCTCGAACCCGGGGTCTTCCGATCCGCAAGCCGAAGCACTACCATTAGACCACATTGCCTCCTTCTTTCTTTCTCTCTCTCTCTCTCTCTCTCTCTCTCTCTCTCTCTCTCTCTCTCTCTCTCTCTCTCTCTCTCTCTCTCTCTCTCTCTCTCTCTTTCTCTCCTCTACTTCAAAACCTCATAACCTTCAATTCCAAAGTTCTTTTCTCTCTTCCTGTTGTTAAGTTACGTTTTGCATCAGGGAATTAATATTGCTTGAATGCAAGATATTGTAGATTTTGTAACAAAAGCTAAATGTGATGAGATTACGTCAAACTGGGGTCGACGCCAAAGTATGACTTTATTGATTTCGTCTTCCTAGAGTTTGACGTCTTTGTCTTATATTTTCTGTAAGCTTATTTTTGTTTGTAAACATCTCTTTTTACTACTGGTGTGTTAACTTTCTGTCTCGAAAGTTAAGGAACTTTTTTTTTTCCAAGTGTGGCAAAGAGGTTTAAAATATACATATCGAGCTGTGAATGGTGAAGAGTTTCCTGTTTTTAATGGATTCGATGAAGAAATATAGCTTTGTTACGACGTTAAAAATAATTATTATTAGTTCTCTTATATAAAACTACGAAGTTGGTTTAAAAAAAAGGTTATACTCTTATGGCGATAGATGAAAATATCTGAGGATTGATGTAGTTATTGTTGTTATTGTCATTAATATTTCGAACATCAAACCACTTGCCATCCGTATGTGTGTGTGCATGGGACATTCAGGCAGCATTGCAATGGCTGTGCAACGCTAGCAGAGTGGGAGTCTCACAAAACCACTGAGGGGGAGCTATGGGTTCGTGATTTTCTATTGCGTTTCTCTTTTTGAACCTTCTCGCTGTTGTCTGCTTGACCTAGCTGCTGTGAGTGTGACAAAGTGACGTCGTGCAATCTTTGCTGACCCAACTACAACAACGGCGTTGGCATACAACCAAGCTGAGTGCACCTGCACCCTATTTTTTTTTTTTTTTTTTTTTTTTTACTATGAGACTGCTTGCCGGCAAGTCGTAATTGTAAAACTGGCTCTCAGCTGTTTACGGTACGCCCAAAGACCCTTTCACCGCAAGTCACAAGTCGGGGCATCAACATGCACGCACGCATGCACTTGATACAAATGGTTAAGAGGTGTGTGTGTGTGGGGGTGGGGGTGTTTGTGTGTGCGTGAGAGAGAGAGAGAGAGAGAGAGAGAGAGAGAGAGAGAGAGAGAGAGCAGGCTTAGTTAAGTTCTTTGAGTTGAAGTATTGAAAAAAAGAAAAAGTGAGCGTCCTTCCACGTACGCACATAATTATAGTCAAGGCGCTTTACTGCACTGATGCGCAGTTTGTGAAAAAAATATTGTCACATACTGCAAGGCAAAGAAAAACTTTGAGGTGAGAGAGAGAGAGAGAGAGAGAGAGAGAGAGAGAGAGAGAGAGAGAGAGAGAGAGACCTTTGCAGGACGTTCCATGTTGGAGTGAAAAAGTTCTGAAAAAACATGCGCGAGCGTGGCGCGCGCGCGCACACACACACACACACATGCACACATAAACAAACGCAGGCGCGCGCGCTCCCGCGCAATCACACACTACCTTCCCTTCCCCACCCCCCACCCCTCCCCCTCTCCCACACACACAGACATTGTTGTAAAGTTCTGTTGCAGATAGGACACAAGCTGTGCCTTCCCTCTTCTGTTTTCTGGCGTTAGAAACTTGTGTAAAGTCGTTGACCCTCGATGGTTCAGAAACTGAACCGCCCGCGTGTGTCAATCAACCACGCGCTATCCATTTGATTGGTTGCGGCGCGCGCGCGGCCAGCTGAAAAGTGCGCAGTGTTGCCATGAGGTCTGGTCTAAATTTAGCGCCGCGAGCGCGCTCAGCACATGGCGATGTTTGTAGTTTGTGAAGAGAGCCGATAGAGTAAAGACCGCTGTGTTTTTTCGGCTCGAGCGGCCGAAGACGTAACTGCCGGTTTCTCTCTACAATTTCAACTGTGAAACTAAACATCGTCATACTTGTTTGGATTACCAATCTACTACATTCAATAGTTTTGATGCAATTGATCTTTGGCTTGTGTGTAGTAAGCCTGTTTTTGGTGTGTGAGGGTGTGTTTCAGTGAATTAAATTTGTTTTGGTTTTTTTTTGTGGGTGGTGGTGGCTTATCTCGACAACGCAGCATCAGCTGACAACTTTGTTTCAACTTTGAGAGTTGTTGAAAGTGCTGAAGTGTGCAAAAAGAGGGATTTTATGGTTCCATTTTCAAGCAAGTGCAACATATTTTGTGGATTAGTTTATTTTTTTTATAGTATTCTGCTAATTTGTCATACTTGTGTTTTTCGTGTGATCAATCGGCTGTGAATTTGTAACGGATCAAACAACAGGTGTGTTTGAAATCTCCATCGTTTTGTGCACAAACATTTGTTAGATGCGAAAAAATCTCATTCAATTTCTTTATTTTCCATTCAAGTGTGGATTGGATTTGTGTTATCGTTTAAGATTTCTGCAACCTTTTTTTTTTAAATTATAATCTTGTGAATATTTCGTTTTATTTGGATTTATTACGTCGGTTTTTTTTTGTTTTTTTATCAAGTGTTCATTCATTTCTGTGTGGAAATTAAGGAAATCGTTGCTGCAGTTTCATATTGTGGAATTCTTTTATTTCAGCGAACCTTGGATTACTGACTGTCCGTCATGTATTT
>CM072512.1:86128946-86261446 GCA_036898135.1 Oncomelania hupensis | reverse complement strand
TCAATGACTTCCTAAGATGTGCAGCTAGCTTTTATGCGAGTAGTGGTGTGTGGCGCTTTGATCACAGTGCATAGTAGCGGTTGACTGAGTCTTTAGTAGATTTGTTGCGTCCTATATAATAATATAAACATCTCAGTTAATGTGTGTGTGTGTGTGCGTGTGTGTGTGCCTTCTCCCCTCTATCGCTTTCTCCTCCCCCCCCCCAAAAAAAAAATAAATAAATAAAAGAATGAAAATAAATAAATTAAAATAAATAGAATAAATAAATAAGTAAATAAAATGTTAACTTATTTTTAAAATCAGAAACTTTAAAACAGCAGAACAAAACTTGAACTAGTAAGCTAGAGAAATGCTTCATGTCGTTTACTACATTTACTTTAATGATTATGGGTTAAAAAATAAATAAGAAAAAAAAAATAGAGAAAAGAAACAAGCAAAAATAACCTTACTTTGCCACAGTATAATAGAGGGAGCATTTTATGTATAAGATGGGAACAATAAATAATAAAATAATAATACATGCATGAGTATGACAGCGGTACTAGTAGGATATTAATTACTCTGTCACTGTATATATACATGTATATGATAAAACCATAGTAAAATGTGAACAACGAGGATGACATTTGGAGACTATTAGTTCTGTAGTACTTTATTAAGTATGCTAGACAGCGAGGCAGCATATTTCACCTTTAATATTTTCAATAAGTGCTATAGAGGAATAGTAAATTATAAAGTAGGAACACTAGCAGCTTCAGTGTTATGATTATACTTAACAGTAGGATAGTGGATACTAAGTATTATACTCGTAGTCGTAGATAGAAATTTATGAAAGTGAAACTGTATATTGTACTAGTTATAACTATCTAGCAAGTTTAAGGAATGAACTTAAAGAACGTTATACAATTATGGCAACTGCTGCAGTTTTGGTGTAGCCTACGTGTGAACATTATACTAGTAATATACTACTTGGGCTATATACTTACTGCTATGCTAGTTAGTAAGAAGAAGAAGAGGTGGCTGATACATTAGTATAATAATAACAGCCTCAGTGTTGCAAATGTACGGGTGTTTGTAGGATACTGTAGTGTACTGCCACGGTACAGCGAAGGGGTATTTAAGTACAAAAGATGCACAAAAAATAACAAAAATACTTCCGTATGAAATGAACAGTAGACCTAAATTATTTAATAATAATAATAATAATAATAATAATAATAATAATAATAATAATAATAATAATAATATGTATGACGATTGTCCTTCTAGGCTACAGTATAATAGGTTGTGAAATTGATGACTGAGGGCAGTTTACTGACCTCATGGGGTCATTTTCCTTGCAGCTGTCACATGGCCACTATCTAAACAGTAAGGGGGCTAGGTCCCTTTATGAGGAAACGTGTTATAATATACAACAAGAAAGACGTACTTTTGGTCAACACTTTTTGACAATAGTGGAATCTACAATGTACTTTTCAATGTAGGCTAAAACATAAATTGCACTGCTGGGTACTGGGAGTCCAGTTATGCAATAACGAGGTAAAAAACAAGGTATGGAGTAGGTCTATGCTGTTGGGCTATGGAAAGGGGACGCAATAACAATGAAATAATATTCTAAAATTAATAGGCTACGTAATTATTTTAGTTTGTGTCTTTTAGTTGTACTTGGAGCAAATATTCATCACTATGTTACTGTGTAAATGTGTACCTGCACATTTTTGTTTAATGCTAGGAAACGAATACTTATTTTAGTCTGTTCATGTGGATTCGCATGGAATCAAACAGTCTGGTTTCTGCCATAAGTTATTAATTATTGGTCTGCTGTTGTTTTTGTTTGTTTGTTTGTTTGGGGTTTTTGTGCTTTTTTGGGGTGGGTGGGAGGGTGGGAGGGTGGGGTGGGGGGTTGGCGTGGGGCGGGAATTTTTGTTTGTTTGTTTAGAAGAAGACAGGGTGGTGTGGGGGTGATGTCGAGAGAAGACGGTGAAAATATTAACAGGAAACAAACTAATCCTTCCTCACTCTCTGCACCCTCAAATACACAGTGACAAACACACAATGTACACACACACACATTAACACACAATATACACACACAAACACACACACGCCTTTTCTCATGTACAGTAGGCTAGTATTGTTGTACACATGTGCCGTTGTTATAGCAGCAGCGGTGGTTGCCGCCGCGTCGTGCGGAATAAAGAAAACTAAAATCAGCTGAATGGGCACATTCCAGCCTTGCAAGATCAGCTAACCGGACAGCTGGGCCGTTATGTCACCAATGGAAGCTCTGTAGAACTTAGTTTAAACTGATCGGTGAAAAATAGAGGGGGGGGGGAAGGTAAAGGGGGGTTAAGGCACCGTTGCAGCGTCGAAAGAGCTTATTACTATTCTTATTGGTACTTGGTTTGGACTGGTCGGTAGATAGTTCTGTATAGAAGCATACAGCGAATCTGAGACTCACCGAAGCCTCGGGTTTGCTCTATGATACACATATATGTTCGAGGGTTGAGGTTTGAGGAGGGGAACTAATTGAGTTTAAGACACCAAAGAGTTGCTTGAAACTAATTTAAAGTACGACACCGTACCAGAGGCAGAGCTGGTACGGCAATGGGTTTGGTAAAAATTGATGAAGCAGCTGAGGGTATGTGTGCATTGCGGAAAGAGCTTATTACTTTTGTTTTGATATATTCTTTAGTTCTGTATAGACTAGATCTTCGAAGTGGGTGCAAGGGAAAAAACATTCAGTCAATCCGCACTGTTCTAAGCTTATTATTTTGATTAAGACTTCTCTGTAACTCGATCTCGATCTAGTATAGAAAGCAGGCCATCGAAAATATGAATAATGACAATGAAATTATATGAAGTAAGGCACAGTTATAGCCAGCAGACATCCGCATGCATTAGTTAGGATAAGGTATGTGTCATAAAAAAACCCAAAAAAACATAAATTCGAAAACACATAACATATCTTTTTTCTACAAAAATGCAATTAATATTAGATAGGTTGGGTTTGAGTGCGCCACAGGCTGCGACTACGTCTTCACCAGGGGAGGGGGCCCAGAATTTCTTGATAAAAGGGACAATAAAGTATCGAAATCAAATCAAATTAAATTAAGTATCGTTTGTTTCACTATGAAACGGGGAAACTGCACAAATATATTCCACAATGGCTACTACCACCAACCTCCATTCCTTCTTCCCTGGGCATATGTAGGCTACCTTTGGCTTAAAGAGAGGATTTACAATTATGTGTTTAAAAATAAAGGTACAAAATTCCAAAGTTCCAGAAAGGAAACAAGAACGCATTTCATGTTCTTGTTTCGTATTGTTGAATACAATGCTAGAACAATTGTTTAACTTTGAAATTCAAACCTGTAAACAGTTCGTTTGTAATATAAAAATATAGCTGATCATTTAGTGACACCTGTTATTCTCAGTCTCAGTTAAGGATGCTTACAGTTTATTGGAGTAAGACCCTACATTAATTTCTAACAAAAAAATATAGCTTGAAACTTTCGACGGCGTTTGGTCAGTGAACGCTGTATCACTACTAGGCTACTATTAGTGCACGAACAGTGCTTGCTTCCTCGGCTTTAGGCAGTCGTGGTTGTGTTCGCGGTGGCGCAGGGGTACCAGACTTCTTTTCCTTTTCCTTTCATGCATGCAACTGGGTTAGTTCGCAAAGCAGTCGTAGTAATAGCATGCCGTCTTTTGTGTGTGTAGGTGTGTTGGTGTGTGTGTGTGTGTGTGTGTTGTGTGTGTGTGTGCGCGCGCTAGCTATAGCTACAGTACATGTATTGCTGCGTAGCTATTCAAGCGCTGAGCCAAGCCAATCGCTCTAATAGTGTTTTTTGTATCAACAATCAGCTGGAGTAGTATGTAGCATGTATTCGTCTATATTTAGGACTATACAGTAGTAGTAACACTAAAGTAAAGCGTTTTGTTAGATGAAGGTACACTCGTTTTAGTTGATTTAGTTTCTGCATGGCCTTAAACCGAACCGGTATTACCCGCTGCATTTAGTTCTAGTTGTATTGGTGGGTACTTTAGAGGAAATAGGCGTGTTTGTATTTTAAGGGTGTGGTGGGGTGGGGTGGGGTGGAATAGGCGGTAAGATAGTTATGGGGGAAGAGAAAGGGGTAAACGCCACCACCCACACAGTTTCACACCCAACAGCCACTCACACACACTCAGACACACGCACACCCACACACTCACACATACACACACACACCACCACCTCCACCACCACCACCACCACGGCCACATATACTCACAGGCTGGAATATCTTTGACTTTAAGGTAGTCATCAGGTTATAAAACTTGTTCATTTTGACAGTCGCTGATTTCAAAAGCAGCTTACGCCTTTTTATCCCATAATCCCTTCATTTTTCATGGGCGTATAAAATTAACCCCACCCTGTATGGACGATGTTGACTAAAAAGTTAATAATTGTATTTGTGGTGTTTTTTTTTAAATTAATGCTGTCGACAACCATTTGGGTTCTTTCATACTGTGAGTCAGCGCCCTTGCTTACACAGCTAAAAAAAACAACAACAACAACGAACTTTTAATGCAGTCTAAATTATATGGTTTAATGGAAGTTGAAAACTCTCACGTTCTGGTGGTGGTAATATATTATATTTAATTATGCCATTACTGGGCGTCCTTTCTGACAGTATTTCTTAAATCATTTATCCTTTATACTGCTATATATTCGCTTCTTCTTTTCTTTTTTCCCCCAGGCATTATTCTGGTTTTTGAATCCAACAGGAAATAATCTCAGCTGATAAAAGGTTTGATTGAAAGTCAACGATTCAATGGTTTGGTGCACAAAACAAAGCACACACACAAAAAACCTAATAATAAACTAAAATAACATAAAAAGTCTTATGGGAAGTTTCTTTTGCGGCTTGATGTGCGCTAGTACAAAAACATTAAATGAAGGTCAAATTGAATCTGATGAGTATGAATAGCCCGGATATTTGAGGTTTTCTGTATAATAATATGTATGGTTTGATCGTTTGTATATTCACGTGACGTTTGATTTAGTAGGAATGGCTGGAACGTGGTGAGTTGTTGACCATTGTTTCCTTCGTCTTTCGTTTTGTACGATTTTCACAAAGCCTCAATATTGCTTTTCAGCTGGCGATTGCTTTTCAGCTGACGTGTAACTATAAGAAATGAACGGAAATTATTAACAAGTGGAAGACACACACACACACACACACACACACACACACACACACACACACACCCTCCGCCGAGATTACGCAGTATTATCATGACTTTCCCGAAACGCCACCTGCGTTGTGCTGACAATGGGTCATATTTCGTTCCCATTTTTAAGTACTTTGCAGTGTTCGAACCCTAACCTTGACCCTAACCCTAACCCAGCCCTAACCCTAACAGATCATTGTTCTGACGTCAAAACAAGTAGGCATGTTGTCAATACAAGTTATGTAGATGTTCACTGATTTGTCCAGATAATACTGTTAAACAAGGACCCACCCCCACACCCACACAAGTTGGTGCCGAACTAATAACTAGAGGTTGGGCAGAGCACCTCTTTTTCTGTTTAATATCTTTTCACCTACATTTCTACCCTAATCCTCTGAGACTGGGAGGGTGGGGTAGGGGGTGGAACGGGAGGAGGAGGCGTACTGAGTGTCAAAGATAAAACTATCAGGTCTACGTTGAAACATTGTTCCAGGCCGTAGCCAAGTATTCTCTGGTTCACTGTGAGGTGTCGATGTCTGGTTGGTTCACTAGAGAGGGGAGGGGAGGAAGATGGGAAGAGTTATTGGGTGGAGTGAGGTAGTGTTCATGTTGCCTTCCCCGTCCTCTCTTTCAGTGGTGTTGACGGGCAGGTGTCAAAAGTTCGCAGCTTCACTGCACGTTTTGTTCTCCAGGGTGTGTAGCGAAACCTCTTTAAGAACAAAAAATATACTGTCGCCCCTAGAGCTTTTAATTTTGTAGTGTTACCTACCTGGTCTGGTTTAAAGAATCCATGGCCTCTTCACCTTGTTTCAAATCCTTGTAACAAAAGTTCAACCCGTGGTTTCTCCTTGTAACAAGTATTTACCCAAACGTGAACCGCTCCAATTATGTATTGGATTTTTTGGGTGTGTTTTCCATTCTGTCGTGCCCCGAATTAGGAACCGATGAAACATTAAACATTGTGTCCATTGTTAAACCCAAGGACTGAATGTACAGTTTGACAAGCTGTTTGCACAATTAGGTGTTCGTGAATGATTTATATGCCAAACTGCGTTTGAATCAAATGTTTTTTTTTTTTAATTTATTAGTTTTTTTTTATTGACCCAGTGTATTGGAGTAGTTTTTTGGCAATTAAAAGGAATTCTGTAGCTAGAGCAAAATTATTATTATTACACCGCCTTTTTCATCACCCCCGACCTCCCCTCCACCTCTGCCTCCCCCTCCCAGGCCGTTCTTCTTAGAGCGGGTGGCCGTTTTATCTGTTACTTTTTTTAAATGTATAATAATGTTTAAAGGAGAAGAACAATGCTTGAAATTTTGTATAATTTGCGTGCAATGAGAACTCCCCAATCCTTATGCTTCCCGACCCTCATCATCACCCACCCACCCACCCCACCACGCACTTCTCCTCCCCTTCTCCACTCTCCCTCCCCTCTCATTCCCTCCCCACCACCTCTCCACAAACCTAAGAAAAACAAAAAGTTGGTCAGCTTGTCGCGAACGGACACAGATTAACTCTTTCACCTCTGCTGGCAAAGGGAGCCTGGCATTTGAGTGATGGACAGTCGTAAATCGCTTTCGACCCCGCCCATCACTCAAACAAGGCAAAATGCAGTTGGTTTTTTTAATTAATGTCAGGTCTTTAGAGCCTGCAAATACCTCATGAGCAGCCCAGAGTGTCTGGAAACGCACGAAGCTGGCCCATTGCTCTGTATAATGAATGAAATGCCAAAAGGGAATGTATTTTAGAATTAGTAATAAAGTGGGGGTCTCAGATACCCAGAATGACTTTAACGGTAACAATGCTCTCTGGCTAGACAGCGGGCTGACCTCGACTGACCACAAGACCACAATACAGAACGGACTTCAGAGGGAATCACAGACGAAGACGACCGCTCGGACTTAGAGTGCAGAAGATTGGGGGCTAAGGATCTGACCTTTTTTTCAGACACTGTCCGTGGTGATTTAAGCAGACGGACAGCCACTGATCACTGGGCAGTTAATAAAATGTCCGCAAGGACCTACGCTGTCAGAAGCCGAGGAGGTCTAATTACACCTGGAACTGGCACGAGAATAAGATGATGAGTTTGTTGCTGTCCGTTTAGTTAACGGCGGTGCCGGTTGGCGGTACCAGTAAAGTGCAATGCTTCTTTGATCTTTCGGTGCAATATTTCTACTGTTTCAAACAGCAGTGTCAGTTGCTAAGGAGAACATGAATTGTGCATGTAGTGTTCTGTTCCAGTTCATTTAAATATCTGTTGTTGTTTTTTTGTTTTTTTTATTTTTATTTTTACGCATCGCTCTTTTTGCTTATTAAGATAGGTTTGTCCTCATAATCTTTGCCATCGTTTGGACAGTTCTTGTCTTTTCATCTTCATAGGCAATTCATAGGCCTATTCATAGGCAACTTTGTATGCCAGAGGAGGGTGTGTGGGGGAAGGGAGGGGAGGAGAGGGGATGGGGAGGAGCGGCGTGTATGCAATGGGAGGGAGTCTTGATCTGACCTCACAGATCATTCCTAGACAAATCGGTATGCCAGTGGCGAAGTACGCAATGGTGATCCAATGACACAACGGTGAGCGATGCACGCTCATTATCTGGCGCTGGGCATGGGGCGAGTCTGGCACAGAGAAATAGGAACCGTGCATTCCTTATGCAATTTCACAGCTTGATGACCCGCGGCGCTGTCCTGCTGACTTGCAGAGACAGCACTGCGTGTACCAGAGATCATTTGGAGCTTGGCAAATCTGGACTTAACTTTCCTCGTGATTGATTATTTAAGCACTTTTCAATTTCTTTAGTAGCAAACGTGGACTGTATTAGGCACACGGGTTTCAGATGCAAAAGCAGGATTGTCAAATGGATAACTATGTTTTAAGTTAAGTAGTTATAGTATTTTATTATTGAATTTGATTTATTTCAACGTTCTTATATAGCGCTTTCCCAGCCCAAGAGCTGCTCAAGGCGCTGGCCGAAACATGATCTAACTCAAGCGTCCGAGGCGCCCACCTGCTGCCTTTGGGCGCATGGTCTGATGTCCAAACAACTAAACACTGGGCCACCGTGTATGGGGGGAGAAGGGGCTTAATACTTTTGGGGTGTATTTTGGGGGTGTATTTTGGGGGTGTATTTTTGGGTCGCCGGTGTAACATTCGAATTTTACCCACCATTAGATATCACCAGTCGGTTCCCCGCGGGACAGTTCGGGACACCAAAGTGTCCTCCACGGAGGCCATCTGGGATGTACCCCACGTAATGCATTTGTCCCCCACCACACTCTACATTCGTCCCCCATCTGAAAAGGGCTCCCATCCTGTCTTTTCTCCTCCCATCTCCCCATTCCCCTCTATGTTACAGGCTAAAGTGTCTGTGTGTGTGCGCGTGAGTGTGTGAGCACGCGCGTGTGTATGTGTGTCTGTCTATCTGCTTGTGCGTTTAAAAAAATCCTGAAGAAATAATTTGACCATAGCAAGACCGAGGTGAGCGGTTCTGAAATAAGAGGCAACATCTGCGAACGATTCATTATAGGCTTGGTGATTGTAGCTGCGGCCAGCATAATCTCTAGGGACTCGTAGCTACACGTTCAGCACACTGACACAGTAAAGTCATTACGTTACCCAGACAAACTCTGTACTAATCATTTCGATGCTTGACCAATGCTGCTAATTCTATCACCGTCTGTTCAGTTTTGACATCTGATGCTTCATTATAATGTGGGTGTGTGTGTGCGTGGGGGTGGGTGTGTTTGTGTGTGTGTGTGTGTGTGTGTGTGTGTGTGTAGCCTTTCAGCAGTCTTAGATATTAAATTATTAATGTAGATGAACAATTTATTGTTGCTTTGTGTGACAGCCCTTTTATTTGGAAAGTGTGCTCTGTATCATTTTATGTGAAGTTTACTCACGAGCCTTCCTTCTATCACCATCCACATCATCATCATTAACTCCATCTAACCAACCCCGCCCTTTCTGCTCTCATTAGGCAGCCCTTGAGCAATCCTTGCATTGTGAAAGTGCGCTCTGTAATTATGTTCTGTTCATGTAGTTTCATCCTGCATATTCTTGCACCACCATTCCACTCTAATCCCCTCTTCACCCCACACTTGTGTGTGTGTGTGTGTGTGTGTGTGTGTGTGTGTGTGTGTGTGTGTGTGTGTGTGTGTGTGTGTGTGTGTGTGTGTGTGTGTGTGTGTGTGTGTGTGTATTTATTGACATATCTGTAAATATACATTGAAATAAGCGGGGAATCAAAAAACAACCAAATGTCGGTCCATCCGTCCGTCTGTCTGTCTGTCTGTCGGTCGGTCAGTGGGAAGTCATATCTCAGGAGCCACTAAACGGATTTTGACCAAACTTCAAAAGGATATTAGCTAGGTTAGTAGGATCATTTGGTAGTTTACTGATATTTTAACAACTGTTTAAAGCATGTTAAATCATTCTTATTTGTACTTTCTCATAGGACAAGGTCACTGCGCTTCACTGTTTTATTATTTTTTTAATGCATTGTATCTTAAAAAAAATGGCTGAGCCGATTTGGATTTGGTTTTGGCTTGAAGATAGTTCAGATAGTGGCCTGTCATTACATCAGTGATGGAGATCACGTACAATCGTACGTGTTTCACGTATTGAGTTGGGAAATCACGTAACGAAAATGTAATGAAAGGGTATAAACACGCACAATGTCAGTGCCAAAGGGGTATGAAAACGTAAAGCTAAGTTGCTGGGAGGTATCATCAGGTACAACTATTTCGGTCGTGCGTACAGCTTTCGCTCGATTTGGATCGTGTGCCTGTGCATCCTGCGCGACCGCCTACCAACCTCTCTCCCCCTCCTATTCATTCTGTCGCTTCCGAGAAACAGCCAATCATATGCACGATAATATTCACTATTTTTTCTCGACGCTTTTGATTGACTATATAAGACTGACAACAACCCAACTTTAAACATGGCCGACAAGCAGCGATCTGAGGGGAAGCCGAAGAAAAGGAAAAATAAAGCAGACAAAACTAATTGCTCAAACAAATTAAAACAAGATGAAGGAAAACAAATTAAAAAAATGTTGTCAGCCTTCGGTAAGAGAAGAAAAAGGTAAGCCGCAACCGGGCCCGGCTGAAGAAACTCAAACTGATGAAAAGACTTTCCACGCAAAGTGTTTATTACGTATGTTGGTGTACCCCCTAAAAAACTGAAAGGGGGTATAAAAAAACCCTTATGTTTGCAATGATGGTATGAAAACCCCCACATGTTTTGGTTGAGGGTATAAATACCCCTAGCTTAAAAACTTTCTCCATCACTGTTACATGTTTTCCTTTTGTTACGTTAGGATATAGCCCAGTCACAACACCTCCAACAAAATCAACACTTTTCAAAATGCTTAGTTTTCAGCTATGTGTGTGTCTGAAAGTACATTTGAATGGCTTGCCACCTTGCTTCCGTTTATTTATTTTGTTGTTGTTGTTGTTGTTGTATGGCCGTCAGAGTGACTGTTATAGCGTTGTTTTGTTTTCAGGAAGCATATCGTTCTTGTTGTCACTTAACAACATTTCAGTCTCCGTCAGAGCTAACGAATCATTGTAACGCAGGCTTCCTACACGACAATTTGCGAATGCAGTGTGGTCACAGCATATCTTTTGAATTTCCTAGGCCAAACATCATTAATTCTCTCATAGCCTTACACTCCAGAAATGAGGTACGTCGACAGGGCATATTAATAACTTGTTTCTCTTAGACTGGACAACAGCAAGACGTACCACACACACACACAAAAGATGTCTGGCACAGTATGTTTTTCTCTTACATTGTACCTCCGCCTTTCCTTTCCCTTGCACTGAGTCCTCTTCTTCTTTTTCTTCCATCCCCTGAACCGTTTCCATCTTCCCCGTTTTCTGACCCTCTCCTCCTTGGCTAGTTGACTGCTTCTGTCTGACCTGCCGACATATGGGCATTTTGAAGTTTTATTATTTATTGGGGTTGTCCCTGTGTGGTTTCTAATTAGTTTTAGTTAAACGTTACTCTGTTATAAAAGAAATTCTTTTGTACTGTCATATTACTTCTTTTCCCCGTGTCACTAAGTGATACTTTTTAACTTTGAGATATTTTTTTATCATGGCTTCATTAGTTATCCTTAATGCTGATGTCCTCCTGTGTGTGTGTGTGTGTGTGTGTGTGTATACGCGCGCTTGCTTGTCTCTCTCTCTCTCTCTCTCTCTCTCTCTCTCTCTCTCTCTCTCTCTCTCTCTCTCTCTCTCTCTCTCTCTCTCTTTAAGCATGCCTTTTTATGCTAAGATGTGATGTTTGTTATTATTTATTACGACGTTTACCGTGTTTTATCTCATAATGTTGTACCGCATTGATCAAATATTTATCCTTATAAGATGTGATGTTTGTATAATTTCTTACGATGTTTAACTGTTTTATCTCATAATGTTTACCTTATTGTTTAAATATTTATCCTTGCCTTGCGAGCGTATGTGTATGCGTGTGTGCCCGTGCGAGCGCTTAGAGCAAGCTTTATGTTTGGTTTTGCGCTACAACAGTTTATTATTATTATTATTATTATTATTATTATTATTATTATTATTATTATTATTATTATTATTATTATTATTATTATTATTATTATTGTCGAGGCAACTATGTGAATTTGATCTTCTGGACCTGTGTTGGCTTTGGCACGAGGCTGACGGCTAGGTATGTCCCAGAATGGAGAAGGGGCGTTCTCTTTGCCATAAATCCACAGAAGGGTGAGTGGAAACGGTGTGATATCGCCAATGTTCCTAGTATCTTATTTTGACTGGGAGCATTCTAATTGGTCGACGCATTACAAAATTCGACGCATGCGCACAGTGCTATCGTAGTCCTAGTAAGGATTAGGGTTAGGGTTCCGGTTAGGGGGGTTTAGGGTTAGGGTTACAACGCCTAAGAACATCGGGAAAAGGCCGGCCCGACTTGACCTGGCGCATGCGCAAAGGCGCCCGGCCGAAAATAAGGAACCCGAAACTTTGACGATGTTACAACGGAATGAAAATTGACTGCAGTAGTCCCAGAACATTCTCTTTAGCCGTACAAAATAATTCTGTGGAGTGCAGACGACTTTAGTCTTCATGAGGCAGGGCAACACAACGTCAAAGTTATTATATTTACGCGATTAGAAAAAAAGTATGTCTTTGCTGGTAATTAAATTTATGCTAATCCTTGATTCAGTTAACGGCGTGTTTATTCATGTTTTGTCCAGTGGACTACTTGAGAGTGAAGTGTTAAGGCAGTAATCATCATTATCATCATCATCATCGTGGTCGTCGCCATCATCATCATGATTATCATTATCCTGATGCCGGGCTGAATTCAACTATATTTGTCAAGTGAACGAGTTTCTCTGACTTCTTAGCAACTTTTTTTCTCTGATCTGCCTACTCTGGCTGATTGCAACTCTGCATGTTTTAGGTAATAATGAGAAACATTTATTTCAGTTCTGAGACTGTATATAACTTATAGAACAGAGAAGCCATTAATTCAGTTATATGACAGATTGAAACTCTTCTGCGGTTTCTACTTTGTCAAGTTCTCGAAGGTGAAAAGCCGGCCTGCGTGCGGCGCTAAACATTTTGGTCATTCTTCCACATAAGTTCTTGGATGTGTGAGGTTGCACTAGTAACTATGTAGTGGTTGCACAGAGTATTAGTGTGTGCTTTGGTGGTAATAATTAAGCGTGCTTCCATGTTTTAATCCTCCAGACACTTAGAATGCTGCGCTGCATGCAGCTTGAAAAGCTAAAGATACTCAGCCTGGGTTCTTCCACTGTATAACTTGTTGGAGGCGAGATGTCTAGATCAGCAGGTAGATGGTCTCGCTTTAGCTGAAGGCCTGGATTTGTGCCTTATCTGTTCAGGATCAATCCGGCTGGGGCTTTATCGCGGACTTCGTCTGTAGCTTCCACGTCGGATACAGTCTGGTCTCCCTTTCATTCCGCTCCGGCAGGTTTATTTCTGTTCTTTTTTTTCTTCTTCTATAGATTCTGGCTCTATCAGGTTGGTGGTGCTTTTGTTTTTGTTTGCCAGGAGGTGTCGAAGAGAAGACTCGTGGTGAGAGGTGGGAGACATAGACGGCAAGGGATAGAAGAGGAATAGAGGGTTAATGAGGGGATATTAATAGAGGAAAACGGTCATGTGGAGAATGGTTGAGAACGATATGGAAGAAGAGGATGAAGAAAGATGAAAATGTAAAAGAGGAGGAAGAAATACAGATGGAGAAAAGAGGTTGAATGGATTTATATTAAACGAATATATATGGGTATGAAGGAGACGAAGAAGAAGAAAAGGTATCTTGTCTCTATTTAGGAGCTTTTCACTTCCTAATCTATTAGCTATTAATACGAACTTATACATCTTTTCAGACTCGGGTCTTACAGGTCTGCAGCTCAAGTCGCTGAATTTAATGTTATAAAAACACGCACATATTAATTTGTTTTTAATCTGTGTGCAGTTTCCTTTTTCTTAATGGTCAATGCCCAGAGCTCTATCGTTCCTTAGATGTTATTGTAAGATTTGTTTTGTTGCTTGTGTGTAGTTCCATTTTTTTCTTTTCAAACTTGTCAATGCTCTTAGTTTTTTGGACTATCATTCCTGGACTATATATTTTCAGATTTTTTTTGTCCTGGTTTGTGACCAGTTTTAAATGCATTTAAGTGCTGATCAATGCCCTGGAATTCCTGGACTAGCTTAGAACCTATTTTTCTCTGCCTGTGTCTAGTTTTCCAATCAGGGTGTCTGGTGGTTCTAAAAGGTTGTAAGGCTTCTCTACCCACGCAGATTGGCACTACCTGTCCATAGCATTGTTCGCAGATCTGTGGATCCAATATATTCCCTTCGGGGGTCAGTATCCGTTCCCACTTTCTTTTGTAATGCATATTCAGTTGTTTTGGGGGCCTGTATTTGTGTGCTTTTTGGTCTATTTTCTTGCCTGTTGGGTATACTTTTTAGTTCTTTTGTCTCAGTTGTTTGTTTTTTTCCAATAGTTGCATATTAAAATCTTTGAGGTCGTTTTATATTGTACAATGGATGCATTTTTGTTCATGAGTCTCTTTGTCTTATGGGTATGCCTTTTCTGGACTATTGTCTGCGTGATTCAGTCATTTTTTTCTGTTGCCTGTAGATTCTTCATTATCATTTTTTTGCAAGCTGTCCACTTTTTCCCATAGGTCATTTGAGGGTAGAACAATGAGGTCGATTTGTCGAGCCCTCTATGTAACGCATAAGTTCTTCCACGGACATCTAACCTTTCTCGATCCTATGAGTTCTACCACTACCCTCCTCAACCCCCCCCCTCTCCTTGTATGATATCTTTATTGTTCTAGTTCTTGTTATTGCTCTTGTTCTTATTTTTCTCATCTTGCTCCATCATCATCATCATCATCATCATCATCATTATCATCATCATCATCATCATCATCATCATCATCATCATCATCATCATCATCATCATCATCATCACCACCACCATCTTCTTCCTCATCATCATCTCCTCCTCCTCCTTCTTCTTCTTCTTCTTCTTCTTCTTCTTCTTCTTCTTCTTCTTCTTCTTCTTCTTCTTCTTCTTCTTCTTCTATGTTCGCTTACTCCTATTCTTATCTAACCGTCCTTCCTCTTCTTCGTGCCTCTTCTCTGTCCCTCTTTCCTGGCGTGGCTTTCCATTTTGCTGCAAAGCCTGTGTCATCCTGATTGGGCCAAAGCTATTACTTCCACCAAATCCCCATCCCCTCTTCTCCCAAATGCTTACCTACCGAGGGTCTCCAGTCTCCAGTTCATCGCCTTCCACCACCACTCCCACCCCTACACCCCCTCCTATCCCTACACCTACACACTCCTCCTGTCACCTCCTATCGGACAGACTGGAACTGTTTGAGGTTTATGCCTGAGAAGCTAGTTTCACTTTCATCTATCTTTTACTGAATAAGTGCCATAGACCTATCAAGTTTGAATATATTTCTTGTCTATTACCCCTCAGCAATTTCTGATACTCGGTCTGAAACGTACGTAGTCTCAGCAAGTCAGTGGTACTCAGTATTTTATAACATCCCTATCGCTGCCAAGATCGATGCAGTTACTGACAGATCTGCATTCTGAGTATGAAAGATGAAGTTCAGGCACAAGCTTCGTAGTTCATACTAACTATAAATCGACCCCCCCCTTCCTACCTCCCCTTTCCCCCCTCCATCCCGTATTATTTTAGTGTCAGATATTCTGAATTCGACAGATAGTGTATCGACAAAGGCTGTTGCTGCACCGCACAGAGTATCTAAAACCAGTGGAGAAGGACTTGCACATGTATACAAAAAGTCTATCACACGTGTACATCAAGGTGTTTTTCCCCCTCACTATCTCAATTGAAACTACTCGGAATGCAAAGATCGCAAAGTATCTCTCTTAAGTTATGTTGGTAAAGGTTTTGAGCGCTGTGTCCATGCCCATGTCTTCTCACTCCTAAAAGATAATAATCTTATACCACCCTCACAGTGTGGTTTTATCCCGGGGACTCAACAATCAACTACTTTGCATATATAATGAACTAACCTTACTTAACCCATAACAGTGGAATCACTAACCAGTCAATTTTCTTCGGCATCTCCAAAGCTTTCGACATAGGATGGCACAAAGGATTACTAGCTAAGTTAGAGGCCATAGTTATTAGAGGTAAGCTTATTCAATGGTTTACTAATTATTTAGACCAACGAAAACAAGCTGGTGTTATAAAAGGTAGCAAATCAGACAATAAAACCGTTCCGTTAGGCCTACCTCAAGGGCCCCTATTGTTCCTAATCTACATTAATAATATTGTCGATAACATTGAATCAGTTATAAAACTTTTTGCAGACGATACTAGCATGTCACTAACCTTAAATAACCCAGACATGCGAGATGAAATTTTGAATTCTGATCTTCAAAAGATAAACGACTGGGCTAACACCTGGAAAGTAATATTTAATGAAGACAAAACAGAACTATTAACTTTCAAACGCGACGCATTTCCTAACAACCCATTAAGCTTCGGCAACGCAGTTTTATCTGACAATGAATAAACACTTATGACTAACACTGCAAAGTAACTGTAAATGAGACATCCATATAAGTAGCATCAAAAAGAAAACACCATCCTCCTAGCATGTTTAACTTTAAGAATGTATAAATATAAACTATGCAGAAAAGCCCTAGAAAATATGTACAAATCCATTGCCCTACCTCACTTCGATTATGGCGATGTAATTTGGGATAATTGTATAAACACGAGCTGATTCATTGGAAAAACTCTTAGAAGGTATTAGAATTTTGTTGAAACGGTGAAGGGAGCAGAGGGGGGGGGGGACTAGCGATGGGTTATTGTAAAGAGTCTGGGCAAAAAAGACTTGAAAGAAAGAAAGGAAAAGACATAAGCAGCTTACCTTTCATAAGATGATAAACAAGTGTTGTCCTGAGTACTTGTTCAACTTGGCCCCGTAACTAGTATCAGGAGGTAATCCACATCACCGCAGAAGTCCTTTAGAACGTAGAGTACCACCACCTAAAACCGAACTTTACAAAAACTCTTTTCTTCCTTCAGCCACAGTACTGTGGAATGATATATCCCCGAGGAAATTGAAACCAATCCATCCATTAGCTTATTAAAAAGACACCTTTCTAAAGATGATCCACTTGTTCCATTATGTTATTACCATGGGACACCACTGCAACAGGTTTTCCATGCCCGACTTCGACTTGGCGCAAGTAACCTCAATTATGACAAGTTCCGCCGCCACTTGTTAGAAGACGCAGTCTGTCATTGTGGACATCCTGCAGAAACGTCTGAACATTTCCTCCTTTTTTGTCCTATATTCGGCACTTTACGTACGCAAACAATTAACCAATTAGATCGCATTTTTAGAAACATCAACACCTTATTGTTTGGCAGTGAACATCTCTCCCTACAAGAAAACGCCAAAATCTTTTCAAAAGTTGACACAGTTCTCAAATCTAGTGACCGTTTCGTTTAGAAAATAACCCAATTATACAAGATCACCTCTGATTGGTCACTCTGATACCCTTTAAACCAACCCCGTTTGTTTCCCTCTCCCTAGAAGTTACACCCCAAACCTTAGCACCACACGTTTATTACTAGCTGTCAGAGTGAAACTGACCAGTTAGTTATTTAGTCATTGTTTATAGGGTCCAGCGGACTGGAAAGAGCCGAAACTGACCAAATAAGTGTCGCTTTAAAACTGAATAGATGTGTTTCTCCCTATTTCATTATCTATTTACGTGCAAACGCGCAGTCTCGAACTATTTGTATTTGTGTGTGTGTTTGTGTGGGTGCGTGTGTGTTTTGTATTTTACTTTACGTTTTTACATTTTCTTTTTTACTTGCACGTGACTCTTTTTAATCGACAGCTACTATATTGTGTAATGTTTACTCTTGGGTGAAAGTACCTGTTTCTCGTTAGTTAGCTCATTCATTTATTCCCTTATTACTGTTTTTCTCCTTGATGTTATTGTATTTCTTACCTCTGACGCTATAGTTGTATGTGTGTGTGTTTATTTTATTGTTGAGAAGATTAATTAATATACTTTTTTTGTTACTTTGCACTTGTTCCTCTTCGCCAGAAACATTTCATCTTTATAGTTTGTCAAAGGGTAGCACTTATTTAAGCTTTGTTTTGTGTGCCCTTTATGTTCTCCATGTTTTGTTTGCTTGTCTCTCGTGAATAATATTTTTTTTAAAGGTCTGAACTTTTTTCAGTGTCAAGGGCAAGTGGGATGAAAAGATCATCATCATCATCATCATCATCATCATCATCATCATCATCATCATCATCATCATCATCATCATCATCATCTAGTGCTTTGTTTACCGCCAATTCCTCTGATTTCTTTCCGCCACCCAACGGCATACGACACGGCGATAGACGCCGCGAAGTATAGTGTTGAGGGACCATATATGCTCAGGAGGATGACCATCTCAACAATTGAATGTCAGAATGAGCCGTGTAGGGATGCTGAGTGTGTGGAAGAGTGTGGCGTTACCATTCTGTTCAGTGTGGGTGGGGATGAAATGAGCAGTGAACGAGCTCTTAAGGATGGATGAATGGGCTGCGTGGGTGGTTCCGGCCTGCTGGTTGCAGCTTGTGAGAGGATCCCCGATGACGTGACAGTGATGAAGATGAAGATGAGTGCAAAGGGAGCGTCTTTAGCTGCTACACTTTCAGGAAGAGAGGTGTGAGCGACGGGGAAATGAGCGACGACAGGAAGAAATTTGTCATTCGGAATGATACCAGAGTCGGGGGTTGCTATTCCACTGTAGCGACGTTTATGGTTGGCAACTTGAGAGGTTGGTGTTCCATTTACTATACTGTGGGGTGGCCTCGTGGCGCAGTGGATCAGTCGCCGGTTTCCTATGCCGAAGGTCGCGGGTTCGATTCCCGCAAGGGGCAAACGTATGTGACTTAGGTACGAGACTATTGAGGTCACAGAGGGCTTTCTCAGGGCACTCCGGTTTCCTCCCTCCCTTCAATAATTCGATTTTCTTTCCCTCTCCATGCCCAATGCCTTTACACCACCTGTTCTCGTGTTTGATGTGTATTTGTTGTGTGTATGTGTGAGGGTGGATGAGACAGGTGAGCGTGTATGTAGGTACAGATCGCCGCGCTTTGAGCCTGACTGATTTGGGGAAAGGCGCGTATTATATTTTTATACTATTAATGTTGTTGTAGTTTTTAAATTCATATATATAGATAGATACTTTGTTCGTTTGTTGGTTTGTTTGTTTGTCAGTGGCAACATAGAGTTCCGGAATACACCGTTTGAGAGCTATTACTTTTACTATACTATTAATTTTGTTGTCTTTTGTCAATGGTTACAGAGAGGTCTGGGAAGTCGTAACATTGTAATGGGTTTTAAAACTATCGTGATTCTGTAAATGATCGCGACAAGAAACCATGCACGGGAGGGATGCGAGCCGCGTTTCACATAATTATATATTTACCGGTAGTTCCCACGAACAGGATCATAATCCGAGTCAGCAGGTGAGGCCACCTGGTGGATTACCATTGCTTTGCATCCAAACAAAGCTAGCTTATCTTCACTCTTCGCGATAACGAAGCGCGCTTAAAGCTCAACTTTAAAATCTGTACGATACGCAACTGGTGTCTGAACTTGGCCCTGGCTTGTCATCCAAAGTTGTTGGAGACTTTTTTTATGCTGTGTTGTAGAGGTCTGACATGGACCGGGATACTTCGCCGTTTTTCTGTAGTTGGAGCCGGTTGTTGATGTAGCAGGAGTCCTTGGCATCCAGACCATTAGGGTCTGCTCCATTATGTGGATAATGAATGATTAGCTCCATATTTGCCTGCACTGTACTGGTACACTGAAGCTAGAATCTTAGGTACCGACCACCAAGAGAGATGCTGCTGATGTTTAGCTGAGTTTATGGCGATACTCATCTTGTACTTAAATACACACACCGTGCGGATGGCAGGCATCATCTACCTTTGAACTGCGAGTGGTCTGGGCTCACCTGTTTCCACCTGTCAGTCACGTCAGATAACGATCGATGCTGATTGCAGGTGAATTTCGCTTACTCGCAGTAAGGCTGACCTTCCTTTGATGTAGCATATGGACAAAAGGAAACAATAACAGACGTAACCTTTTTTCTGATTTTACTTTTAGGTAACATTTTCGTGTGGGCTTCGTTCACTATCTGTATTTCCGCTATTTTAAGTTCCGAGCAAGTAACGTGTAGCTTTTTTTTGTTACAGTAAAGCTGTTTTATGTAAAAATCTTAAAACTGCGTTTTCTTCACATACGATGCAAGGAATAGGTATTTGTACTGTAAACGATTTTCAGGTAAACTTTGTACTAGTTACGTAAACTTTGTACTTGTACCACTTGTTCTATAAAGATTAGTATCTTTATCATACTGCCTATAGTTTACCGCAGTCATTCTCATCTATTTTCTAGGTTGATAGAAACACCTTCGAACAATGACTTCGTCTGTTTCCTTCTAAGGAAAGTGTGAGCTCCCTTTAAAGAACAGATCCGTCAACCAACACCCAATTAAATACTACTACCATCAAATACCAAAGGAAACTAGCACAAAAGGACCCAATATTTTTTTTACAAGTAAAATGCGCTTCCGCGCAGCTTTATCTAACAGCTTTTGTCATTTAAAAACAGCCGAGTCTTCCTTTCACTCTGGCACCGCTGCGATGTCTCGGGGCACGTTTTATGGGTAGAATAATAAAGCTAGTGGCTATAAAACCTGTGTCGTGAACAGGCTGTGACCGGGAGACGATCCAAGAGGAGTGAAGGACGGACAATAGAAGCGCCGCTAGGTCTAACAGTCCCCCTTTTCATCCAGCTCTAGATAGAGACCCCAGCTTGTAAAAGCAATAAGGTGACCTCCACTCTTGACAATAATTGTAAAGGGGAAAAAGTAGCAGAAGAAGAGGGAGGTACGTGGTTAAAACCATACTAACTTGCACTTTGTTGCGATATAGGTCTTTTTGTTAGAGAAAAGCTGATACGACTAATTACTTCAACTGTACTGAAGTGATTAGCTTTTCTTGTCCACTGCGCTAAAGTGATCTTTTCCCCCTTTTAGGTGGAGGGTGGAAGGTGGTTATTTTGCGAACAATGAAAGCTTTAAATTTGAAGGTGCCTGTATTTAAAATAAATATTACAACATTAGGTTTCGATTACCTTTCTTTTCCTAATAAAGTCAGAATTATACCATTAAAATAACCCTCCTTCTATCTGCCCGTCAGTAAGTCCAATGCAAAGACCCTGCTACACTGTTAAGTCTGTCATGATGTTTACTATGATTCTGTCTCTGACTGTCTCTGTCTTTCTCTCTCTCTCTCTCTCTCTCTCTCTCTCTCTCTCTCTCTCTCTCTCTCTCTCTCTCTCTTTCTCTCTCTCTCTCTCTCTCTCATGCTGAATCCGTATCATTGTTGTTAATGCGGTAGAATATGCGGCTGCACTGACCCCGAAACAGATCTACATTGCTTCCTGTCTTCTTGACCTTTGCTCTTATTTTATACTATTGCCACAGAGGTTTTGCTAAAGTGCAGGTCACACTTAGCGCAGTCAATGTTTCATTGTTCACTTTAAAAACATTTAATGTGCGGGGTACTTATATATCATAGGTCATCTTTATTTTGTTTGCATGTACTTTACTGCATTAAATTTAAGCTAAGGTGCAACACTAATTATTGATCTGCCTTCGATACTTTTTAGCTCACTTTCAATATTCAGGAATTGTGTGCATTTACATGGATGGATCATTGAGTGAGTGCTTGATTTAAATTTAATCACAGTTACCGCCATAGTCGAGATAAGAAAACGAGAAGATATAATTATTAAAAGTCACTTGAAACACTCAAACAAGAAGGTTTTTTTTTTTAAAGTCAATATTTCGGTATTAAAAACTGTCTTCATGACAAATTCAGTGACCAGATTCCTAGTAGGGGCCTAATTGTTTTGTGCGCGTGTCAGTTCTTGTCACAGTTCTTGATGTAAATTCCTTCAGAGCTTTTAGCCTCCCTCTGAGCTCAACAATGTGCTATGTAAAGTTCATAGTTTCGTTTTTCTTTATGTCAATGTAGTAACAGAAACTGAAAAAAATGAATTTCAATGTTTGGTTTTTTCTTAATGAGGATCCTTCTATCGCCTCTTGTTCTTTTTTTTTTTATTCCTGTATAGCTTACTTTTAGGACTTTCTTCTTCTTCTTCTTTTTCTTCTTCTTCTTCTTCTTCTTCTTCTTCTTCTTCTTCTTCTTCTTCTTCTTCTTCTTCTTCTTCTTCTTCTTCTTCTTCTTCTTCTTCTTCTTCTTCTTCTTCTTCGTCTTTGGCTACTAACGTTTCGCTGAATGAACGCTTGATGCAGTAACAAAAAACTCTTTAACATTGCTTCATGTCCCACTATTTAAACGAACAACCCCCCATTTGTCTCTCTTCTTCTTCTTAGGCGTACGCCTTTATAACAAACATTCTTGCAAAAGGGAGCAATAGGGGAAAAAGATGGCCCTGTCGAAAATACGATTACAGCGTTAAACTTCTTTTTTTGGGCCTCTGGAGGGTTCGCGCCTCAGTCCATTTTATAACCATTTCCTCTTTTCGGCTTAACAGTCGCTCGCTGACGCCCATCTCGGCTTTAAAAGACAAGGCCTATTTGACTATGTGTGTATGAGATGGGGGAAGAAGCATTGGGAAGAAGAAAAAGAGACAGATCGTTTAGTTAATGTAGAGAATCATGATGGTTCAGTGAGTGAAGCGAAACCTATAGACGAAGAGGCAAATGAATAGAATGTGAGGTCTAGGGCGCCACATATTTCTGAGATTTTTGTGTGCTTGCTTTATTTTCTGCACTTGGGGCAGTTGAGGTGTTGCAAAAGAAAAAAAACACACACCAAAAAACAGAAATCAGATTGGAGCAGCTTTTTTGCAAAGACAAGTCACCCTATCCGGCAGATTTGGCGATGGAAAGGGAAGTAGAAGACGGGGCGGGGTGAGGTGGAACAGAGAAAGAGTGAGAGAGAGAGAGAGAGAGAGAGAGAGAGAGAATGGGGAGCGGAAGAGAGAAGTGGGTTGAGTTTATTTTATTCTTTATATTGGTGCAGTTGTGGTGAAGAACATGTCAAATTCGGGCAAATTTTGCGAAGAAAGAGAACTTCGGGCAGATTTAGTGTTCGTAGGGTAGACCGGTGGGAGGGGGTGTGAGAATGAAAGGTGCAGCTTTTGTTTGTTTGTGTGTATGTTCTCCTGCGCTGTGAACATGCCTTTAGTATGGAATACTTGTACGCTCAGTAAATGATCATTTATTCATACATTCATTCACTTATTCAATCATAAGGTAGACAACTACTCTGAGAAGGCAATGGGTGGGGAAGGAGTCAGGCAGTTGTTTTATTCGGCGTCGGTCGTGTGGTAATGGCATTCAGCAGAGTTTTATGTGGGTCGCAGTTTGTGTCGTTGTAACTCACGCTGTAATCTTTCGTGCGTTGACAACATAAGGCAGTTAAAACCAATGTGAAGGGAATCTGGGTAAAGATGTTAAAAAATAATGAAGAAGGAGCAAGCATATTTAGTTTAGTTTAAAAGTGATTTGTTACGTATTTAAAATATGCGCCTGATGTTTGACAGGTTAGCGGATTGGCATCTCTTGAGGAAGAGAGAGAGAGAGAGAGAGAGAGAGAGAGAGAGAGAGAGAGAGAGAGAGAAGTGGTGAGGGTGGGGGGAAGGGAAGAGTCCGTTGGGATTGGTGCTCCGGGAGTTGGAAGGAGGTAAGGAGAAAAAAAGGGATGGATGTAAGAGTTGCAGTGGGAACGAGACACAAATATAAAATATAGAATGAATTAACTACTGAGACTTAGATAGATGCAGGTAACAAAGCCGGAGGTTTGTATGTCTTTTTACGTAATAGTGTTGAAAACCCTTTGCCAGCCTATATAAATATATATAGATGGACCGATTGATATAAAAACTGCAGAACCCGCTGCCTCATCAAATTGCGGGCTTTTGTTCGCATTGCTGCAGCCGCATGCGCTGCTGCACATCAGAGTATCACGAGAAAAAAAAGAGCGTATTATAGATTTTGTTTATAGGTGTGTTGAATCCTACGGTCCCTGGATATTCCGGTTAGAGGGGAGCTCCCGCGGAGTCTATTGTGGGTTGCAGCTCAAGCGCGCGATGTGTGTATTCAAGCGAACTCCAATGGGTATGAGGAAACAGACAGAAATCAATAAGCCTCGTGTGATTTATTGCCAAATAATTACCATGACTAACCGGCCTTCTTTTTTTTCTTCTCTCTTTCTCTCTGTCTTAATTTGCCACCCGTTTCATTTTGCCCAGTTTCCTATGGCCAAACGGAAATTGTTTAAACTTTTGGTGAGAAAAAAAAAGAAAGAAACGAAGTGTTACTTTCTATTTTCGGAGATTATTCCCACTCTCTTGGGAATAACTCTCTCTCTCTCTCTCTCTCTCTCTCTCTCTCTCTCTCTCTCTCTCTCTCTCTCTCTCTCTCTCTCTCTCTCTCTCTCTCTCTCTATCTCCCTCTCCTCTCTTTCCCTCTCTCTCTTTCCCTAAAATACAGACTGAGTTCTTGATTTAAGAATAATTTCAGACTTCACATTTCGCGGCTCATGGAACTAGAAAAGGTCCTGTCGTGTCTGAATACGATGTATAGTTTTGTACCGTCGGAAGACAAGACTACTAATCACCTGGCTTAAGAAGGTTGTCCGTACCCTGGGGGCCCATATGTTAGTAATTGAATATCGTGAGAAGAGGGGGTGGCGGGTGGGTGGGAGGGGAAAAAATCCGGATAGCTCGTGCTTGTCTTTCTTTCTTTCTTTCTTTTTTCTTCATCTTTTCTTTGGAACTGGTGATTCTGGACTTCAACTATTTTTCATAGGTGTGTGTGTGTGTTTGTGTGTGTGTGTGTGTGTGTGCTTACTTTGCCGTATGGTGTTTTTTGTATTATTCCACTGCTGCAGTACGAAAGTCCCTTTGGTAAACAAAAAATGTTATATAATTATAAAATAGTTTCTTTTCATGCGTTTGTATTTTTGTTTTAGCGTGTGTCCTTACATTTAGCGCGGCTTCGATTTCTCATGTCAATTAAGAAAAAAAAGTATACATGTAGTTTTGCAAGTTTAAGACGATAGAATTTGATGTCAATATAAATTATAATAATATGTTTTGTTTTTATCTAGTTTTGGAGATATGTGTGTGTGCGTGCGTGCGTACGTGGATATGTGTGCGTGTACGTGTGGGTATGGTTTAGCTGAGATTGCATGTTCTACAAAATCTTGAAACAGAACGACAATAAACGAATCAATAAATAAAGAAAGAAAGAAAAACAGAAATAAATTAATAAATAATAAATAAATAAATAAACAAATACAAATCAATCAACCCTGTTTTATTCAGGCACGGAAGCAAAGATTTAAAAAATTTGTTTTTCACTCAACAGAAGTCTAGGTGAAATGCATCAGTGCATCAGACAGGTAGCCTATACGGAGCATCCGCTTATGATGCATCACAGGTAGCCTATACAATATATATATAATATATATGTGTGTGTGTGTGTGTTTGTGTATGTGTATAAAGACATAAATAAATAATATTAATTTAAAAATCATGGGAGACTTTCAGCGTAGCCATTGGCCTATTATGAGTTTAGCCCTGCTTAATACTGCCCACGGTCTTCGATACATTGTAATAACAGTCCTTTTTTAGGTTCGTGAATAATATGCTGATATCACGCGATCCTAACAGTCATAAGCATGCCCATTGACTTTTATAATTTGGAGATCACATACTCGCAGACCTTTTTGGCCTCAAACGCAAGAACAAACTTATACATTCGTATAGCATAGCTGTGATCTACCAGCGATAAAAGCGTATTGACAAAGGTATAAAGGCACTGAAAGTAACCAGACTAGTTTTGAAGTTAGCTATTATTGGTAGATAATTATCACCGTGTTTCAGCTTGTACTTAATGCTCCTTCGGGCTTTATGTAAAAAAAGAAAGCTATAACAATTGTAGGGCAATGAACGAAAAACGATAGCTCTTACAACAATATAATATCTATATTACTTACCTATCCTATCCTATCCTATCTCGTAACTCTGAGGTCGTTGGGGCACCACAGACGATCGTTTAACCAGCATACTCCATCTTTCTATGTCCTCAGCAACCCTGATGGTAACGCTCAATTTCAAGCCAGTCCATTCTCGAATGTTGTCCTCCCACCTCTTTTTCGGTCTCTCTTCTTCTACCTCCTTGCACTGTGCCTTGCAGGATGGTCTACTTGATAATTATTATAGTGATAATTATTATAGTAAAGGTCATGCCAATGAACACAAGGTTGAGGACTGCAACACAGATAAACAGCGTTTATTTATTTATGTACTTTATTAATGTTATTATTTTATTTTATTTTATTTTATTTCCTAAGCTTTATTATGCATTTCCAGTTAGTTTTATTAAAATGTAACTGGTTTAAACTAACCTTAGGCGATTGAATTGACAGTATTACTTTGTGATTAGCTTTTTTCATGCTTATTGTTTGAAAAAATGCTTGAAGCCTTAAAATATGCAAAACAACCAAATGCATGGCAAACTTTGCTTTAATAATAAATGTATAAGATTCAGTGTTGATTGTCATTCAATATAGTCTATATATAGTAGTGCACTTGTGAAGATAAAAGTAAAATAAATTAAATATGAAGCGCATATCTGGAAGGTTTACTGAATGCACTCATTTGGGTTACGTAATATGTTTGAAATACTGTTTGAAGTGTAATCCACTTTCTGTTTTACGTAATGCTGCTATAGATGTTTGAATATATTTGTTTTGTAACCAAAATGATATTTATAATATTGTAAAACTGTCTACATTTTATCAGATTTAATCCACTTTATATGTCATTGTTTGACACTGGACATAATTACCTTCTGTACATTGAGTGAAAATATAACATCCGTTTCAGTTTCTATCCAGCAGAGGCCATATAACTTAAATTACAACTCTTGCTCTGTTGTATACAATGTTATGTTCACTCAAAAAATGTCTACCTTTGTTTGAAATACTTGCACACCACTTTAAAGATACGTATATACATATAATTATCCTGCTTCCTGATGTCGTACGCAATTGTTGTATTTGTAACTGATGGGAGATAAAAAAAAACGAGTTATTTGAATTTTTCCTATTCCCTAGTGTTTGGAATATAAACCTGATTTCTTACAGCCTACTGTTACAGTATTAGCATGTATGTTAAAGGTCCTGATTATTATCGGAATATCTTATCGATCCCAGAGTACTTCCCAGCTTTCTTTTAAAACGTGCCATGCATATAGACCCAAGACAGATGGCGATAAGACAACACTAACGATATCTATGTGCTGTCGCTGTTTCACTCCTCTTCCACGAGTTCCTTCCCCTCCCCCTCCCACTCTCCCACCGCCACCTCTACCTCAAACTTCACCTTCACATCCTCCTCCTTCTTCTTCATAAATGTAATAAAAGGTAAAACAGCTCAATATAATTTTTTGGAAGGAGTGGGGGTGGGGGGTGGAGGGTGGAGGGTGGGGGGGATCGAAGTATATCTACACTCCCTTTATACATGTCCCTCTCCTTTCCCCTTACCATGCTTCTGCTGCCTCTTCCGACCCCAGTCCAAACCTATCGTACATGTATGTCAGATTGTAAAACTAACAGTTCAATATAGACTTTGGAGGATACAAGTTACATCTCAAGGTTGGTTTTTTTTTCAAATTAAGTGAAATTCTCCCTTGATTCTCACCATCACCAGTTTACATGCAATCTATGATTCTGCTTGCCAAGTACACCATTATTAGAAAAAAAGATAAAACAATACCCTGCTCCTTGTTCAGCCTATCCAATACGTTGGTTCAATTCTCTGTGTCTAATATTCTTCCACCCTCTATTTCCCCATCTTCTTCTTAACACATACGTTCCTTTCGTAGTGTTGTAGTTGTTGTTGTTGTTGTTCTTCTTCTTCTTCAGTTCCAATTCATCTTCCGACCCAAACTCCCCCGTCCTTATCTTGTACATTCCGACTGGTAAAACAATTCAACTATATAGGTTGATGACGATCGCATGATAATGTTGTTTCACTGAAAGGGTTCGAAAGTTTTCTGGGTCTGTAGGTTTAACCCCCTGTGTCTACAGCCCCGCCCCCCTCCAAACCCCCTCGGCCCTCCTCGCCCCCTTCTCCTTCATATGTCCCTACCTTTTGACCTACACACTTTCACCCTTTCACCCCCTCACACCTTTCCTCCCTCGCCACACGGTTCAGCCTCTCAGATTTTGTAAGGTTATTTTCTTCTACAAGAGTTTCTGATAAAATGTTTTTCCCCCCGCATCCTGTCCCATTATCCATTGCCCCTACCTATCTTCTCTCTCAACCCGACCAGTCATCCTCCGATCAAGCTATGTGAATTTTTTTTTTTAACTCCAAGAGGTTTAAATCTTCGTTGACCCCCGTCCATTTCCTAACCTAGTAGCCTAGTTCCTAACTTCTACTTTCTGAAGAAAAAAAAAACTAAAAAAATAATTTATTTTATAGCCGTTTCATGATGTTGCAATCCATTTTCTGTCTGCCACTGCACTGCTTCATCCCGAAAGTGTGAGCAAGTGTCAACTTCTCATTTATCATTGTATGCTTGTTTAAGAGAAGTATCGTGTATTCATTTTGGGGTCCATTTTTCATCACAGCATTGCCTGCATATAGGGCCCATATGTATGTGCGTGTGCGTGACTGTATACTAGAAGGATAATCATTTTAACATCTAGCATGGATACATGCTAAATAGTATACATACATACATACATACATACATACATACATACATACATACATACATATATTACCACATAAGCCTACATACATATTTGCATAGCTTCAAATATTTAGGAGCCATTGTATCAGACAATGGGTCCAGACAGGAAGTCCTCTCCAGGATCACACAAACAACTGCTGCACTGGCGAGGTTGAAGCCAATTTGGAAAGACAGGACCATCAGTCTACATTCCAAGGTAAGGCTGCTGCGCTCCCTTGTCATCTCCATCTTCCTATATGCTTGCAAAATATGGACCCTCACAGCAGATCTCCAACGAAGAATACAAAGCATGGAAATGAGGTGTTACATAAGACTTATGGGCATTTCCTATACCCAGTACATCACCAACGACGATGTCCGACAGACCATCACACAAGCCATTGGACAACACGATGACCTGCTCATAGTGGTGAAAAAACGTAAACTCCGATGGTATGGCCACGTCACCAGATCATCAGGTCTTGCAAAGACCATCCTGCAAGGCACCGTGCAAGGAGGTAGAAGAAGAGGGAGGCCGAAAAGAGATGGGAGGTCAAAGATGGAGTACGCTGGTTAAACGATCATCTACGACCTCCGAGTTATAGGATAGGATAGGATATGGATAGGATGCATACATACATGCATCATCATGCACGGACATGTCGTTGTCAATATTAACCTCATGTTTGCATCCATTTATTTTTTTAAATTACAGCACTGCCTGCCTATGTATGTGTGTGTAATTGTATACTCGAAGGATAATCTTTCTAACCTCCAGCATGCATACACACCTATCATCATGCACGAACATGTCGTTTTCAATATTAACTTCACATTCATTTTCTCAAGTATTTTCAATGTGTACCCAGAGGAGTATAGGCTTTTTGCCTTTGCCTGCGTGGATTCCAAAAGTCAAATATTTGTGAATAAGTTTTTATTGGAGAGGTTTTGTTGGAGAGTTTTTATTGGAGAGTTTATAATCAAGTTTTTATTGACATGGCTGTAATTTGTATTAAAAAGTTTCATTTAAAAATAATTCTTCTGGTAAATGTGTACCTAACTATTTATCATGATGGTAATCTTTTCTAAATGTAAAAATGCAATCTGTTTGGTCAGTTTCTAGCCAGACTTTCACACACACAACACTCCATGTATTTCCCAAAGATTTCTCCACGCTCACTCTTATAACGAGAGAGAGAGAGAGAGAGAGAGAGAGAGAGAGAGAGAGAGAGAGAGAGAGAGAGAGAGAGAGAGAGAGAGAGAGAGAGAGAGAGAGAGAGAGAGAGACCGACCCACAGACAGACAGGGAGACAGAGAGGGAGGGAGACATTTTTGTGTTAGAACTAACTTTTACGCTGTCAGCAATCATTAAAGTGACTTTCATTTTTGTCAGGCTTCTGTCTGCGAAGGCTGAAAAATAAAGCTTGGAGTGGATGTTGGGTTGGAAGGGGGGGGGGTAGGAAGGGGGGGGGGGTGAGGGAGGTGAGGACCACATTCGTTCATATATGTCTTCATATTTTATTTTAAAGCTCTTCGACGTTAATTTAAACTTTTTGTTTTAAAATTTATTTCAATTTTGCCATACACATTCACGTTCGAAACTTGTTTTTTTCCACCCAAGGACTCGCTCGCGTTTCCTTTTTTTTCTTTCTTCGTATTTTGCCTGCTTTCAGTCCTAATTTCCTTTCTTTACATCTGCCAGGCCTCATATGACTATATTACCTTTTTTGGTATAGATTGTTAAATTTTAATAAGGTTTATGCAATTTTTAATATTACTTTTTTTCCCCTTCTAAAATGTGTTTCCATGCACCCTTATGTGTGTGCTTGAGAGAGAGAGAGAGAGAGAGAGAGAGAGAGAGAGAGTTGGTGTAGGTGCATGTATGTATAATATGTGTTTGTGTAATAATTATCTATGTGTTTGTGCGTTTGTGTAGTGTGTGTAATATGTAGGCGAAGTATTATTGTTGTTTTTTCTCCGAACATTATTTTTGTTAGATGTAATTAAATTGATAGAGATACATTTGAATATAGCCGTTTGATAGCAAAACAAAACAATTAAAAAAAAAACAAGAAGGAGAGAAGACTAAATAAAAGAAAGCAGAAGAAAAGATGCAAAAGGTAAAAGCAGATAAAAATTGGGGTTTAATAGTATTTTTATTTTTTTTAAATTTTAAAGTCTCTTCACGTTGTGATTTTAGACCACTTCATTCTCACGCATGGACGTACAGACATACAATTAAAACTGAAATGCAACCATAAATAATAACATTAAGCTTATTACTAATAATACTACAAACATTTTCCAACTGCGGACACGTATATTATACGAACTATCTCCATTATTGCAGGACAATGCAATAAAATGTCAATGTCTTCTTGAATACCCACAATGATGTTCTTTTCTTCATAAAGTGGTGTCAAAATAGGACATTCATATAAAATATGTTTAACAGATATTGGGAATAAACAAGTACACAAGATATTTTTTGAAAACTTTGTGTTCCATGAATTTACTCTTAGTTTATTAATTAGCCTACACAAATGTCTTGGACAAGCATAATTTTCGACGTTTCTACTCTGAGGTAAATCAGAATGCATACGCTTTTCCAGTAAGGATAATAATTCATATACTGAAGGTGATATGTTATTACATGCAATAGAATTATTTGCTTTCATTGCTCCTTGTTTCGCCAATTTATCAACTACGTCATTCCAATAAATACCCGAATGAGATGGAATCCAGCAAAAGCTGATTCCAATACCTTTGGATACCAAATAATGAATTAGAAACTTGATTTCAAATAAAATATCTGTTCTCGTTTTACATGACCAATGTTGCAAAGAATATAATGCTGATTTTGAATCAACACATATAAGGATATTAAAGAAAGCAATTGGGAAGTTTAAGAGTATCACATTTAAAAAATGTGGAAATTGTTTACGAATTAGACTAGAAAAATAAAAGTTACTTGTTTTAAAACAAGACGTTAAGAAGGAATGAGTGAATAGTTGTACATATGTGCATAATGCAAAATAAAGGGAAGAATGAGGTAGAGGAAGAGGAAGGAGTAGATGGCACGTGAGGATGGTAGGAGAAAAACTTCAGACAGGCGCATTTTGACTATGGGATATTAACAAAAAAAATCTATACGAAAAGGGTTATGTTTACGTGGAATGTAGGGATGAAAGAATAAAGAAAAATTGTGCTCATACGAAATAAGGAAGAATGAGGAAGAAGAAGGGAGAGAGAGACAGACAGAAAGACACAGATATGGAGAGAGAGAGAGGGGGGGGGGGGAGAGAGAGAGTTTGTTGTGGTTGAGATGGCCACCAAAACAAAAGAGTTCCCCCGTTGGGGTGCCGGGGGTTTCAGTATAAATAGTATCCCCACTTTCTGGAAATTTAGTGCTTTAAATTCCCACTGTCGCTGTCTTTCTCATTTGCTCTTTCTCATTCCTGCTCTGTTCTATCAATCTGCTATACTATCTTCTTCTTCGCTAGACCAGTCACCTATCTTTTTTCTTGAAAACTCTTCCAGGACAAGACTCCTTATTTGTGTATGAGGTCTGTTGGATCAGCTTGGGAATATTGGACGCTTTCTGCCAGGTGGTCACTAGGGCTTCCTATGATGTTATTATTTAGCAATGTAGGCATTTTATATGTATGTGTTTTGTTGATAATTTATAATGATGTTTGTATTCTATTTTGTTTTTGTAAACGGGGGTTCGATAAATTAGAGTATAGCCTCAGCGTTCCCTGCGTGGGATGTCTTTATTATAAAGTGACTGGCTGGTGGAGAGCTTTCAGTTTTACCATTAGGGTTGTTTCAGCAGATCTTTGATGCGGATCAGGGGTTGTCCGGTCCTGATTTGGCTCGGAAGAGTCCGCTGGACCTAAAGCAATAATCATGTAATGTAATGTAAACAAAAGAGAGACTAAGAATAGAGGACAAATGCTAACCCATCATCACCACCAGCATTGGCAGTGCGTCCGTTGAACTAGACTGGCTTCCAGTTTAGAAAGTAATCTTTCGTTTACGTTAAGGCTTGAGGGCAGAACGGAAATCGGTACAAAAGGTAGTATGGAAGGAGAAGATCGATGAGACTCGCTTTCATTTTTATCTTCTTCTTCTTCTTCTTCTTCTTCTTCTTCTTCTTCTTCTTCTTCTTCTTCTTCTTCTTCTTCTTCTTCTTCTTCTTCTTCTCTCCCTCTCTCTCTGTGTAGGTGTGTGTGTGTGTATGTGTGTGTGTGTGTGTGTGTGGGTGGGTGTGTGTGTGTGTGTGTGTGTGTGTGAAACCAGCAACAAAAATTGTCTTCGCCCCCGAAACTACTTCACAATACAAGTAGGTCGTCCTCTTTTTTATTTTTCGGTTTCAGTCCTCTTTAGGTTTCTCTATAGGTGTCAGTCCTCTCTTTCTCTCTCTCTCCACCCCCCCTCTCTCTCCCTCCGCTCTCTCTCCCTCTCTCTGTCTCCTTCCCTCCATCCCCCCTCTCTCTTTCTTTCTCTAAATCCTTATCCTTTCCTGGATTTCCCAGTCCTACCTTAGACGTACAAAGTCAAGTTCATCATGTAGGTCTTAACCTATCATTCCCTCTTGTGGTGTCTCTATCTGTCTGTCTTTCTCTTTCTCTCTTTCTCTTTCTCTCTTTCTCTTTGTCTCTCTATCTTTGTCTCTTTCTCTCTCTATCTCTCTCCACCCTCTTCATCCTCCTTCTTCTTTATTTCGCATCACAATTTGTCTTTGTTCTTTCATCTCTATATTCTACGTATTAATAGCTTTTATCCTATAGATATTTTTAATCTCATTGTCAAACTGCGCCTTTCTGAAGTTTTTCCTCCTACCATCTTCATGCACCATCTCCTCCTTCCTCTTCTTCTACCTCATTCTTCTCTTTCTTTTGCATTATGTACACATTTACAACTATTCACTCATTCCTTCTTAACGTTGTTAAAAAAAACAACAACTAATAACTTTTCTTTTTCTTGTCAAATTCGTTAAAAAATCAAATTTCTTCATATGATCCCCATTCTTAAATCCCAATTTTCTCTTACCTCTGGCATCCTTTCGTGCTCTTTCTTGTATTTAGACTTCTCTCTCTTGCACTGTTAACTCTCTCCACTCCCAAATTCACCTCCCACCTTACGTTACAAATTCATCCCACTCACCCCATCTTTCATCGACCCAATTATACAAAAGCCCTCTCCAACGTCTGTTTGAATTCATGCCTTTTAACATGTCAGGAACTGAAGTGTACATAACGGGATTAGTAGACCTAGCATGATTTTTGTTATTTGCGCTACTCCTTTCTTGCAATGGAATGCATGCTAGTGAATTTACATAATTATTAAAAGGAAACAAAATTTGTTATCTCCCCTCCATACAAAAAATCGCGAACTTCCAACTTTGACATTTCGTGTTTGAAGAATGAAAGGTGATTCGTAACTACATGGGGACATCCTGACATTAATCATATTGACTAACTAGTTTTGCACTTACGTAGATCTAAATGCATGTACATAAATCTGCATAATGATCAAGGCAAACGACGTGTATGACCATCAACAACTTCCGAATGGATTAGCCTTTGACAATTCCTATATGAATAACGAATTGAGAACAACATGAAATTGACTTTTTGACTGCTGTTTTACAATTTAATTGCAAAGCATACAGTGCGCAAAAAAACCAACATAATTATTGAAAGCAAACAGGTTATTTTCTGTATCAATGTTATTTTGCTAAAAGAAGTATTTATTAAAAAGGCAAATAATTTTACACCATTATTAAAAACAAACATTTTTATTTACGATGCCAATAGAATTTTGTTTAAAAAGAAAAGTAAGCTCTCAGTATCAATATTATTTTGCTAAAAGAATAATTTAAAAAGAAATACAATACAATACAAGGTTATTGCTTTAGGTCCAGCGGACTCTTCCGAGCCAAATCAGGACCACTTTAAAAAGAAAAGGATGCATACCTTTACGTAATTATTGAAAACAAACATTTTTTTTTTCTTAACAATGCCAATGTGGTTTTTTCAAAGAAGAGTGTAAAATCTTACTATGTCCCATTGCCAGGCCAAACAACAAACCGGCTGTCTGTGGAAAACTCTTCTTAAAATGTAATAAATACACCGGCCGATAGAACTTTGTTTTAGAACATTTGTTTGTAGTCAAAACATTCTATATCCAAGCCAGTGTTTTGGTGGTTTTATTTTGAATTGAAAAGTTTGCTATGCAAGCGAGTTTCCAAAATAACTGCAATGCAAGTGCCGAGTGGGTCGATATTTTGAGACGGTATTGACCATCAGTTTGGTAACTTTTACTTTGAAAGATGTCAGTAAGCTTGACGTCAATACTTGGTGGTATTTTCAACGCAGCACAGATTTAAAATAAAAGAGTATTAACTTTAGGATAAAGGAGGATGAATAAGAAAAAGATTGTGTGACCATGAGTAGGGGTAAAAATAAATGATTGGTTTTATCAACTTTCGATCTGTGAATATGAGTTATTGGTACAAGTGATGAAATGAATTCCTTTTGGTCAGAAAACTGAAAATGACACAAAGTGAGCAAGTTTTTGAAGAAATGGGCAAATTGGAGTACGAGAAAGAAGAAGAAGAAGAGGTGGACATCACTTTTGACGCGACTCTATTTCTGGAACACCAGTGCCAGCCGCGCACAGTCGGTCGGCATCGCAGTAGGTCTCACAGAATAGTTGAGACCAGTGAAAGCGAGTTCCTGACCAGAGTGTCAGAGACGATTGAGGCCTGCGCTTGGATAGTATCTGATTGATAGTTGATACTCAATATACTTCTATAGTGGAGTCTTGACCCAACTGATCTGTGAACCTCTTTAGCCCCACACAATATTTTTTGACCAGTGTAAAGAAGCAAAGAAGCAATACCGCAGCAAGTTAAAAATGTTCTCGATACATGTATGTCTCTATAATGCTTCTTCGACCCGGGAGTGAAAAGATATAGTAGATTTGGGTATTAACCAGGGTGTTTGGGAGTTCGAATATTTTTCTCCAGCAAAAGAACAGCGGCTGCGTTTGAGTGTATCTATCCTACACCATGGACAATGAGGCATAACTTCTACCAGTCCCTCTGTGATCTGAAAATGTAATATCCTATGAACTTTCCAACTACTTCTGCTGAAGCAGATTCTTACTCATTCGGATATGTGAACTTATACATAGGTAATTCCTCATTTGATATTTAGTGTCTCAGACCGTGTAGACTGAATATCACTTTGAAATACTCTACACTGTAAAAATACAATAATAATAGCACAGACATGGTAAAATGGTTGAGGTGGTCCAATAGAGTAAAACTCGGCGAGAGTAAAACTAAGGCTTCAGCAGTCGTCCTCCGTTTTAATTATATATAGCATGGACATTTTTGATTCTCAGGCGGTTTGCATTGGAGCATGTTTTGGCCAGCGCCCCTTGAGCAGACGTAAGCTGGTATAAGGCTGTGTACGAAAAAAAAATGCGACAAGAAATAATAAGAACATTTTCCGTTGAGACTCTTATACTCCGTCCCTCTGTGGGTATTTGCTTGCCAAGGAGGGCGACAGCCTCCATCTTGCGCTAGTCGTTAGTAGTTATGCATGCTTGCTCACGTCCCCAGCCCTTGCTGCTTCACTAACTACGCGCCGATCGCAACGGCTAGATAACGTCCACCGACTGTGCTGCCATGAATTTAGTGGTGCTGGTGTTAAAAAAAAAATCTTCCCGGGGTGGGAAGAGTTGCTGTTATATAAAGGGTCCATCGAATGTGCTTCTATGGATTTGGCTGAGCTGTTGTTGATTTTGTTTGTATGTTAACAATTTAAAAAACAACAACTTAATCATCAAGTGGGAAGAAGTGGAGTTTTCTTCACTTAAAATGTCGTATTAAGGAGGAATGTTCGTTTGAAAGTTGTTTAGTATTTTTTCGTCAGTGGGGGTCACACTCACTGTGAATATAGCAAGAACCTAGCTGAAGTGATGAACTTTAAGGTTAAAAATACGCCCAACTGAAATCACGGTTTTGAGGCCGGGTAGCTCAGTTGGTAAAGCGGATTACTAATAACGAAAGGTCCCTGATTCGAATCCCGGATTGGCCAACGTGTAACCATATTATTTTCCCCTCGCTTTTGTCAGACTAATGCGACAGTCCGGTGTTCTGTGACTATAATCTACAATTAACCTTTTAATCACGGTAGAGGTACGTGAACAGAAATTGGGCATCTATAGATATGAAAGAATGATTGAAGATTCAAAGAAGGACGAGAAAGATGGGAAAACATTGATGTGTTCGGTGACAGTGTGGTTTACCAAATGAAAATGCAGAAGGCAGAGGAGAGGGTTGTGCGCGCGCAAAGGGAACGAGGGGATCTCGAGCTGGCGGGAAGAGGTGGGGGACGGTATGAAAGGATATCTAATTATATACGTTACTTACTTTCAAGCTACTGTTGCTTGGGGATATAAATGTGATGACAGCAACACTCAGCAAGAGAGAGGAGGTACCTTTGACAGCAAAATTTCTCTTTGATATACTTTTTACTTCCTCCTCCTTACTTCTACTCCAATGATTCCGGCAGCTTTAGGCTCTCTCTAAAGGGTGGTAAAGTGAGAGAGAGAAAGCTGGATGTCAAAGGAAAAAAGGACCAAAAGAAGGGAGCTTGAGACCAAGAGAGTGTTCAACGCAAAGATACTGTTCGCTCAAGGCTAATGACTGTACTACACTTTTACTTCATCCACTTTAGATCTAGATTTGCGTTAAAGGGCCAGTGTATCGAAGATGTTTGTTTAGCTTGATGACAATCAGTTTACGTGGTAAATTGTAGCGCTGTCACAGTAATTTGACCCTTGGCCTTGTGCTTGACTGTGACCTTTCACTTGAACAGCATGTTTCGGCGGTAGTGAGATCCTGTTTCTATCTTGTCTTGGTAAAAATTCGCTCTTCTCTGACCCTACAGCAAATACTGTTGCTCGTCTCTTGGTCTTGTCAAGACTTGCCACAGCCTTCTGGCTAATCTTCCTCAAACACAGATTAAACGCCTCCAATTTGCGACTGGTTAGCTCGACTCAACTCGCATATCACCCCTATTCTTAAGCAGTTCCATTGGCTTCCTTTACGAACGAACGCATTAAATAAAGAAATTGCCTATCGTGCAGTTAAAGAGCACACTCCTGAATACCTGTAAACATTAAATATGCTTCCTGAAGTGTAAGTAAGAGCTATGGCCAGAGGTCTTTCAGATATTGCACACTGCTGTAAGTAAGAGCGGAGGGCATGGCCAGAGACTCTATTTTCACTGATCTTCTGATAAAACTATTTAATATGGAGCAATAAAGTATCTCTTGCATATTTTTTGCAAGTTTGAAACGATTAATAAATGTTGTCTGGACTGCTGCGAAGAATTTGATAATAAGTAAAAGTATTAAATTTAGGTCTCTACCCCAACCTCTCTCTCTCTCTCTCTCTCTCTCTCTCTCTCTCTCTCTCTCTCTCTCTCTCTCTCTCTCTCTCTCTCTCTCTCTCTCTCTCTCTCTCTCTCTCTCTCTCTCTGAGGTCGTAATATCTAGATTTTTCTCTTCGTGAACAAATCGTAGTCGATTAATTTTTTAGTCGTTTAGTAAATCTTTTTGTTATTTTTATTAATGTCAAACATTAACGGTTTTTTTATCAACTTTGAAGCTATTAACAGAAGAAACTATTCATTTATAACAGTAATACACACATTATCTATTATATTTCTATCTATCTATCTATCTATCTATCTATCTATCTATCTATCTATCTATCTATCTATCTATCTATCTATCTATCTATCTATCTATCTATCTATCTATCTATCTATCTATCTATCTCTATCTATCTATCTATCTATCTATCTATCTATCTATCTACTATCTATCTATCTATCTATCTATCTATCTATCTATCTATCTATCTATCTATCTATCTATCTATCTATCTATCTATCTATCTATCTATGTCCGAAACACATGTGTGATCTTGGGTCCCTTTAAGGTATCATCCAGTCAGAGGCACTCTCCTCAGCCTGTGCGCAGCGTCACCAAATGTCTGATGCTATCTGTCAGTATCTGTTCAGTACTGCTTCATTTAACATAATGGGTCCGCTTTTTTCGCTTTCTAGCCACCGTCATCGGAACAGTGCAAAACCACCAACTGTTTTCAAAAGAGAAACGCCTGAAGGCTGGTACTAGAGAATGTTGTCGCAGGGAGGTTGAGAGGAGACTATCTTTTTTATGGAGGGTGTTGTAGGAAGACGTGTATAAAGGGGGGTGAGGGGGGGGGGGGGCTTCTTTTTATCACGGACTATGTCTTTTATGTATTTTTTCAGTTATCCTTAAAAGGAAATGTATTGAAATGAATCTCGGATTGTACGAATACGACTGTATTACTTTGTCCTTTTAAAGGCAAAGTAATAATATTAGGAACTGCAAATATTAGCTTTTAAAATAGAAGAATAGTGATTCGAACGCCGATGAGGAGGAGGGTGAAGAAGAAGAAGAAGAAAAAGAAGAAGAAGAAGAAGAAGAAGAAGAAGAAGAAGAAGAAGAAATGGCAATATAAATCTTCTGTTAAAATTATTGGGGTGTATGAGATTCTGTTTTCACTTTCAAGTTTCATGGCGAAATTAAACAGAAAGACTTTTTTGTAAGACAAAGTAAGGAGATTTGATAATTTGGTTTCTAAATAATATCAGTATTACTATTTAGGTTCTCTTAAAACCTGGTCGAAGCATACAGCAAGAGTCCTAAGAACGCACTAAATAATATACCATTCATCATTTCCTTATTCGAGAGTGAACATTCACAGCTTTTATCGGTTTTTAACTGTAGCTGCTCAGTTCCATTAAACACATTTTTAGTTTAATTTTACAGTATAAACTTCAGGACTTGCCAGCTTTGAAACGACAAAATAATCATGGATGTCTTTATGATGCGCTGTAAGTATTAGAAACTACTCTTCTCTGGAAGTCTTTGTAGATTTTGTAGATGTGCATGAACATTGAAGTTCAACGTCCAAACCCACCACCGGCGACTTGGCAGACGGAGACCGAGACAGAGCAGACGGAGGTAGACTGTAGTTTTTTGAAGTTTGGAATAGATGATGAGCGAGACGGTATACTGTAATCTCGCCTAATCCTTTTACGGTACTTGAAATCCCCCTTCATTCTTTTTTAACGTAAAACTAAGGTTTTAAGACGGTCTCGTTGAACTTAAAGACATGAGTATACTTTTAATACTTGTAATCTCTGGTAGTCCTCTTACAGATTCTTTTAGCGTAAAACTAAAACTGTAAGGCGACTTCCAGAAGCTTCAAACTATTGAGCGAGTGTTGTCTCGATGGTGATTAGTATTATTCGTGCTAGAAGTTTTCCTAATCTTGGCTTTATTCTGTGAAAAGGAAAGGGGTAGTTAGACGTAGAGGCAAGGTAGAGAGTAGTTGCTGCGGTAGAATAGGTCGTTTGCCGTTAGTTACTTCCCTTGATATCTTCACGCGCGAAAGAGTTCAGTCCCATATAATGTGGGGCTGAAACCATGCCCTGTTAGTCTCCTATATGCTCAGGTGTCTGGGGACATTAATCTATTCAACGAAACGATACGATGCCCTGCCACTGTCCCCTATATGCTTAATGTGTCCGGGGACGTTAATCTACTCAACAACAACAACAACATGCCCTGCCTATGTTAAGCCTGTATGTGCGTGCGCCTTGAAGTCATTGCAGGAGTTTGTGCATAGTGTCGTATTCACTCATAATGTTATATGAAATACCTTTTTGACAAATAAGTAACGTGCTGTTGATTTTAAATGTCTGGTAGTTAATTGGTGTATATAAAGAGCCTATTGTGTAAGTTGCAGCTTATGTGTATTTTGACCCCCGTTGGGGTGCCGGGGGTTTCAGTATAAATAGTATCCCCACTTTCTGGAAATTTAGTGCTTTAAATTCCCACTATCGCTGTCTTTCTCATTTGCTCTTTCTCATTCCTGCTCTGTTCTATCAATCTCCTATACTATCTTCTTCTTCGCTAGACCAGTCTACCTTTTTTCTTGAAAACTCTTCCTGGACAAGACTCCTTATTTGTGTATGAGGTCTGTTGGATCAGCTTGGGAATATTGGACGCTTTCTGCCAGGTGGTCACTAGAACTTCCTATGATGTTATTATTTAGCAATGTAGGCCTTTTATATGTATGTGTTTTGTTGATAATTTATAATATTTGTATTCTATTTTGTTTTTGTAAACGGGGGTTCGATAAATTAGAGTACAGCCTCAGCGTCCCCTGCGTGGGATGTCTTCATTGTAAAGTGACTGGCTGGTGGAGAGCTTTCAGTTTTACCACTAGGGTTGTTTCAGCAGATCTTTTATGCGGATCAGGGGTTGTCCGTTCCTGATTTGGTTCGGAAGAGTCCGCTGGACCTAAAGCAATAATCATGTAATTTAATGTAATTTGTGTTTTCTGGACTATCAACTCTGTTACATACGTGCACTTTTGAAACTAAAGTGGATAGACAGCTGTCCAGAGAGAGAAGGAGAAAGAGAGAAAGAGAGAGAGACTAAAGTGGATAGACAACTGTCCAGAGAGAGAGAGAGAGAGAGAGAGAGAGAGAGAGAGAGAGAGAGAGAGAGAGAGAGAGAGAGAGAGAGAGAGAGAGAGAGAGAGAGAGAGAGAGAGAGATTAAATAAAACTGAATGATCTATTGTGCCACACGCGCTCGCGACTGTAGTGTCGAGATAAATAAACTCATTACATGCCAGGTTCATTTTCATGCAGTGAATTATGGGTGGAGGCGCTCATACAACAATGTTATTCTCAATTTCTTCTTTAAATATTCATTGTTTCTACTCAAAACTGCCCCAGCAACAAAGGTTTCCAGCATAATAGCTGTGAATAGGTTTTTGCTATTCTATTTTTGTATTTTTTGCCATTTTTGTACATAGTTGTAAATAGTGTTTACTTTTACTGTTCCGTCTTTTGGTGTATCGTAGCAAAAGCGATGTTTGATCGAGTGCATGTATTTTTATGTAATGATTATGTAAAGCGCGATGAGTCTGGTCGTAGGCTGGAGTACCCGCTATAAAAAAAAATCCGTTATTATTATTATTAAAGTGCGTAACGCTACGTCGGCTGCGTCCAACGGTCGCTGCAGCTCTTGTGGCATAACGCTTGACCCTGGGGCCATCCTTTTAGAGGAAACCGGCCTATGGTACGTAGATCTCTGTTTTGAGTTTTGACACTTTATTGTCCCTTTTTATTGGAAAATTCTGGGCCACCTCCCCTGGGGAAGGTGTAGTCGCAGCCTGTGGCGCGCCCAAACCCAACCTATACCTAATATTAGCTTCTTTTTGTCACCTCATGTTTACATCTCAGAAAAAAATATGTGTTTGCGTGTTATGTGTCTAGCTAATACACAAAAACTATTAGATTCCCTCGCCCTAGCAACGATCTGTTCGGGTTGTGTCCGCGATACCGCCAGGAACATCAAATACGGTTTAGTGAGGAATTAGCAGCTATTCTGCTTTTAGCAAATCGTGTCTGTTTACAGAGGCCCCGATAGTACGAGAGATCTAACGACCAAATGATTTTCTCTTGCTAGGTCCTCTGTCTCGCCCTGCGCCATAAACCGCATCCGGGTGTCTTTGTAGTAAAAAGGTTACGGAGTAGGTTTGTGTCTGGATTGAGTGAGACCTCCTTAGTTTGTGTTTGTATGTAGATTATAGTCACACGACACTTTCGCATATAGGTGACTACTGGACCGATTTATACTGACACCAGCGGGCCAGTTGTTGGTAAAGGGGAAAATAATATGATCACACGTTGACCAATCCGGGATTCGAACCAGCGACCTTTCGGTTACTAGCAAGACGCTCTTACCAACTGAGCTACCCGGCCCCTAAGACCTCCTTATTCTCCTAACACCTTTTTGTACTTCCAGACTTATCTGGCAATACTTTGAAACAGTCAGGGGGAAATCAGAACGAACAGAACAAATGTTGGTCCGTCGATCTGTCCGTCGGCTCGTTGAAAGCCGACGGGATATCCAAGAAATACTGAACGGATTTTGACAAAACTTCATAGGAACATTACCTAGGTTCGTGGCTTGTGTCCCGTTCTATCATATTTGCTCAACCGCAAAGGTCAAAGTCACTGGAGACATTTTGTAGCTAAACACGTTTAGTTCAACATCTCAAAAAAGCGGAAGCGATTTTGTTGATTTTTGGTATAACGGTACTAAAAAATCATGGGCCATCCTTAGTAACAGTCCGGTTGTCGGTCAGTCGGTCGGTCCGTCGTTCCGAATTCACCTTTTTAGTTCAAAGCACACTTTTTGCCTTATCTCAAGAATAACTGAACCGAAATTCATCATTTTTACTTTGTGGATATTTTATCTACTGTATAGCATGTTATTTCATTCAAATTTGTACTTTTTTAGAGGTCAAGGTCATTGAGCTTCACCATTTTCTAAACACGTTTTGTACTGAATCTAACAATTGCCTAATCCGATGTGGATAAAAAAAATTTTCTGGCAGATAGTTTTGATAAGTGGACTTTCATTCCATGCTGTCCTTTTCGTCATGATGAAGCCGAGTCACAACACCGCTAAGAAAGTTACAACTTTTGAAAATATTTATTTGTTGGCTAGGCATGCGAGTGTCTGGAAATACATTTGAATGGCTTGCTTCCCTCCACTTTGGTACGTGTTTTAAAAAAAAGTTCGGAGTGAGCTTGTGTTTGGATTGAGTCTGGTGTTTTATTTACTCTTTGTTTTAAATTTAAGTTTACTCCGAAATTTAAGTTTTACTCCGCTTTTGACAGCTTTGAGCACCCGTGCGTGTGCATGAGAAAATTAGCCTCGTTTCAGCAGCATTGATCTTTGATATATAATTCCGCATCTGTTGGGGTATATTATATGAACTTCGCGTATAATGAAATAAAGGTTTGTCAACTACAACCACAGCTCAGTGCGTGCGTCGGCTGAATACTCTGTATGGCTATGTTACACAGCGTAGCTCAGATTCGCCGAGGCCCACTTGTGAGAGGTACTCGAGTCTCAGCTACGTTGAACATGGTTATTCAAGAACGCGAGCAAGTATAGCCTTACATTAACAAATATTGTTATACGAAAAACATTAACAAATATAACAAAAACATTAACAAATATTGTTATTAGAAAAACATTAACAAATATTGTTATAAGAAAATAGAATACAAAAAAAGTGAGAGAAATTAATGTAAATAACTGTAATCTAGTCAGATCTCATCGCCTTGCATATTATATTTTATAATATTATTTTGTTTTGACCCACAGGAGGGTTAGTTAGCTTGACGGTTGCTTCAAATGATCTTTCCGTCGTTCGACCTAATCTGCACGGATGATTCATACTGTGTAAAAAAGAGGGGTGATACTGATGCCCGGTACAAAGAGTTTCAGCCTAATCTTCCATTTCACGCCAGAAAACCATGATTTCTCAGAGTGGCTAAACTTTACCCATAACTCAGGCTCTCTCCAGCGCCGCTGTCAGGAATTTCCTTTCACTTCGCAAGATTCACGAAAGATAGTTAAATCCGAACATAATGTAGGTTTCGAGGATCAGTGTGAACTTAGCGAAGATGCGAGAAGTTTATCGCCGCGGTTTGTTTTGTTTTGTTGTCGAGTGCTTTGAATCTGCTTGGTACTGAGCATTCAGAAACTGTTATCCCCCCGCCAAGGCCATTCTTCTTTTTAACAAAGCCTCCTTTGTATCGTTGCACCGATCCAGACATCTAACCACAGTCTCAGGCACCCTGCTTGAATGTTTTACTGTGACAAGAAAGGTATTAGCACGGATCCTATAGTTAAGCAATTTGTGTACGTCCTCTAATGCTCTTGGGCAACGTGCTGTCTCATTGTATTTCTCCTTTTTATTTATTTATTTTTTTTTATTAATCCTCATATGTTTGGGGTTTCCTTCGGTTGATCACTCAATCGTTGACAGCAGTCTCCTTTAAAAAACAAACAAACAAAAAAAACGACCCACGTTTGATCAAGCCCGCTCGACAAATTCTTTTAATATTCACAATGAGTGTTGCCCTACTGAAAAAAAGAAGCTTACAACCCAAAATAAATATTTTGAAAGTATAGTTGTTTTTTAAATGATTAACTTCCGCAGGTTTTTTGCCTATTAATAGCAACAGCCGTTAGCTAGCTAGCCAACGTTCTGGAGCGAAAAAATAGCCGCGACCAAAGCCAGTAAGAGACATACATTACCCGACAACACAATTGCTCGTAAGGTTTTTCGCTTTAGGTTGACAAAATAGACCCTACGCTACCTCAGACATCAAACACGCACACTTCAAGCCGCGTTGTTTACTAAGAAATAGGGTTAAAGGTGACACGGCTGTACCCTTAACAACAGGGGAAATAACTCCCTGTAAGAACCCAAATGGGAAAGTCTAACGTTAGCGTTTGGTTTTAGCAACCAAGGCCCACTTTATTACGGTTTAATATAACAACAATGCGAATGTTGGGGTAAACACGTTTTGCCAAAAGTAAACAAAACCTTCGAATTGGGGCCTGTGAAGAAAATAAACAATTAACATTGCCATAGAGAGTTGTTAGAACTTACAACCAGTATCAATGATCTTAAATGTTCCCCACAATAGCTTGGAAGGTTGTAGCGGCTTGTACTTATAAGCATTAGCATAATACACCTTTTTTGTCTAAGTATTTTTCCAGTTTCTTCTTTACAGTGTAATTCTAGTATGGGTACCCGTAACGTTTATCATATAGTGGGAAAATACACTTATATGTTATTTTGGCGAGGGGTTTTCTTATTACATTTTTTTTGGTACTGAATTCTTTTATCTAGGGCTTGTTCCGTTGTTTTGGGGGTGTCAGTACTGAGGAAGAAGTAGTTCTTTTTTACTTTTCTGCGAAGAGTGCAAGGGTATGTCTGCACAGCTGTAAATTATATACAGCTTTAAAGACTGAATAGTACTTTCAGGCTGACCAGCTTTACCTGTGCGACTGTTTGAGTGTGATCCCTAGAAGATATGAACAATATTTTCTGTTGGAAGGGCTGCTCAATGGTGGACTATATGCGTATAGAGGTGCAGAGGTAGGCCTGATCAGCAGTATACTCGACTACGTATAGCTTTAAGGAGGACTATAGAACTTTCAGGCAGACCAATTTGCTTAGAACTACATGTACGACTGAGTTTGGGTGCCAGTTAGGACCCCTGGTAGTTTGAACCATAAGTATTCTCTGTTGGAAGACCTGCTCATTGGTAGACCGTACATAGAGCTGAGAGATAGGCCTGCTCAGCAACTGATTGTATATTGTATAGGGCTAGCTATGCATAGTTTAAGCTTTTAGCCATGGGACTGCATTAGAGAATAGAACTTTCAAGTTGACCAGCTTACTCATTTGACTCATGAGTGTGGATGCCAGAGCGGAGGATCCCAAGCAGATGTGACCGACATTATTCTCCACACTCTCTGGGGCTGATCGTCAGTTGAAGAGCAAGAAAAAAAGAGGAAACGATAATGCTGATTGAAAACTGTTCCATTAGGCGCCACAACAGACGCTCTCAGACCTGCCAACCGAGTGGAAAGGACCGCGACCCATGATTGCATTGGAGAGTCCCAGCTGAAAATGTCTTAAGACGGCTGAGAGAGGAAGGAGAGAGTGAATTAGGAGAGAAAGTGGGATAGAGCTGTGAGGGGAGGTGAGGAGGAAAGGTTTAGGGGAAAAACGATGAGGTGGTGAGGTGGGGAGAGCGGGAAAGAGAGAGGGGAAGAGAGAGATGTTATTGATGTTGATGAGGAGGAGATGAGGATGATGATGATGATAATGATGAATTGATTATGGTATGTGAATATGGGGAGAGAGAAAGTAGAGGAATGAAGAAAAGGAAGAGGATAAAGAAGAAACTAATATTGTAAGATTGCTGGTGGGCAAAATGTGATCGAAATAGAGAAATTACGAGAGGGAGAGAGAGAGAGAGAGGGAGAGAGAGAGAGAGAGAGAGAGAGAGAGAGAGAGAGAGAGAGAGAGAGACAGAGAGAGAGAGGGGAAAACAAAAGTACAAACTAAACAGGATTAAAATCAGACATAATGAAATAGGAGGATTTGAGAAGAAAACATGAGAAAGACGGGGGTGGGGAGGAGAAGAAAGAATGTTTGAACTGAACTAAACATTGAAGTGTAACGTCTACACCCACCATGGGCGATATGGAGACGGGGATAACCATCCCAGGGAACAAGGGGTAGGGACCAAAATAACTGAACCACCAGAGCAATCATACTGCTAAAATGGACAGTGAAAAATGGAAACTTTGATTTCGTCCACCGCGGGATTCGAACCTGGGTCACCAGTGTGCCAGGCGAACACTCTACCACTTGAGCGACGGCAGTGGGCCATGTCTTTTTATTGTGGACAGAGCTTAATATTTTGATCATCCAGAATATATAGGACCAGAGGATGCAAGAGACTTCAAGAGCACCATAGAACAGAGTTTATTTGCAGTGATGGTTGTGGTGTACATAATTATGTCCTTGGCTTAACGTTCTTGATTTGAATCAGTTCGAGCTTTGTTTCTACTTCTTTGTGATTCGAAAATGGAAGTACCTAGATGCATAGCGTGTTACGTGCAGTAGTCAGAAGTCTTGAATTTTATAGTTAGGTATTTAGTAATATTATGTTCTTTTTTTTTAAGTCATGAGTGTAATTTTTGGTGGTGGTGTTTGATAAAAGTTTCAATGTGGCATCAATGTGTAAAATAGTTAATTATACCTCAATCTGTCTACCCTCCCCACCCCTCCTTCGCAGCCAGTAACGAAAACCATGGCCCATGACTGAGAGGATTCTTCATTGCGAGGATTTTCTTGCACTTTTAGTTACTCAACTTACATTTACTGTGAAACTCTTGGCAATGGTGAAACGCTTGAAAAGCAGATATCGTACATTGGAACTCTACAATGAAACTCTTGGCATGCAAGCATAGTAAGCCTACATGTAAACTATTAATTTTGGCCAACAAGCATCGTAAAGTTAAATTCTTGGCAAACAAGCATCGTAAAGTGAAACCCTTGGCAAACAAACATCGTACAGTGAAACTCTTGGCAAACAAGTAAGCATGATACATTAAAACTCTTGGCAAACAGGCATCGTACAGTAAAACTCTTGGCAAAGAGGCATCGTACAGTGAAACTCTTGGCAAACTAACATGGTATGGTGAAACTCTTGGCAAGCAAGCAAGCATAGTACAGTGAAAGTCTTGGCAAACAAGCATCGTTCGACTGTTAAGGTCGATGTCCCCATCTTATACTTTTAGGTCCTCGAGCCAACCAGATGGAATCATATTGACGCTACTGATGCGATGTTTGCAGACTCACTAAACCCAGTCATTGAAGTAGAGGTACCTTCCCATCAGCTAAGACTGCAAGCATCTTGAATACATTGGTTTGGAGAATAATGGAGCTCCTTTTTCATTCGAGATTGATAAGACGGGGGCTAGAGCTGTTTTTCACATTAGAGACTGAATTTACTTTTTATAATTTTGGTAAATGTTTTAGGCAACAGATTACTATACATGTTTTAGCTACAGATGCTATTGTGGGACATTTTTTTGCCACATGTATTAGAGATTGAGAACTGATGGTGCTTCTTAAAATGTATTATTAATGTTTCAGGCAACATTCTAGTTGATCACAAACTAACAAAGATGCTATTCTAGGACATACATGTAGCTATTTCAATTTGACATGACTGCTGTCACATTTGAGAATGCAAACGAAGCCATTTCTTTAAGTAAGTTTTAGATTAATATTGGTGTCTTCCAGTATTCTTTTCTATGACATACATTTAAAATGCTTTGCTATTTTGTAATTTGGCGATTAAGAGCCGAAAATTCTTCTAAAATTGTATGGTTTAGGTAACAACTTAGCTGTATACAAAGATGCTTTTGTAGGACATGGCCACATATAGCTACGTTCACAATTACGATTGAGGACGGGAAATACTTCCATCTAGAAATAATTATTGGAGAAAAAAAAACACCCACACAACTAAAACAGGACCTTTACTAACTTTAAAGACAAGGGTTTTCTTTAACTAATGTTTTAGATAAATAATAATTTGTAAATGGAAAGTTGTGCTGGGGTTGTCGACTGTAAGGAAGCTATTTAAGGAGATGGTGGTAGGTGACCATGCCTTGCTGTAGTGACTGAATAGAAGTCTTCGCAGTGTCTGAGCCACAAAGGGAAAGCAAGAGTGATCTGGAACATGGCTTGAGAAGAGCTAATGAAATGCAAACAGACTTCCCTCTCATGTACACATATAGGTTCTTGCAAAGTCTTCTCCTCTTGTTCGTCCCCTCCTCTGTTCGTCCCCTCCTCTCTTCGTCTCCTGCTGTCTTCGTGGCTTCTTCGAGTCGTCTACGACTCGTATTCTCTTTGTCCCTTCCTCTTTTCGCTTTCTCTGCCTCATCCAGTATGTCCAGATTGTCCAGTACGCTGTTGCCAGTATCTAACAGTTAATGTATCTTGTACTTGTTAAAACAAAAACAAGAAAAAAAAAGATTCTATTGGCTTACAGCCGAAGCTCAGTGGTATCCGCCTGGCACACCGATGACCCAAGTTCAGATCTCGAGGTGGGCAAGATAACAGTGGCCATGTTTCACTTTCCATTTTAGGGATATGGTTGCACTGGTGGTTCAAGGTTGATTTAGGTCTGATTGCACTGGTGGTTCAATGTTGAATTATGTCCCAACTTCCTACTTCTCCTTCCCCCCCCCCCCCTTTTTTTTTTGGCCCTTGGAGAATTATCCCCCTGTGCCGTACCACCAATGGTTGGTGTGCACGTTAGCGTCTAAATCTAGAACCAACTTCACGTTCTTTTGTTCAAATTCAAATGTAAAGTTACAGCGCATGCATGTATTCAATAGTATTCTCTTAGACTTAGTTTCCTCATGATCTCTAAAACTAGCAAGAACTCTGTAACGACCCATTTTTAAATCTAGACCTAAACTCACATTCAAATCCCAAAATGCAGCGCGTGCATTTAGCAAATTTTAAAGTTTTAAAGTTGGTGGGTGCGTGCGTGCGTGTGTGTGTGTGAGAAAGAGAGAGAGAGTGAGAGAGAGCGCCCGAGAATCTATACAACTTTGGAGCCCACTGTACACAACTTACTTTATTCTAAATCTCGACCCCCATTCACTTTTTTTTTTTCAAAATACAAACTACATGCATGTAGAAGATTTTAAAAGTCTTCTCGCATTCCCATTCCCCGGTACTCCTGCCCCGGCATCATTCATGCTCGGATTAGTTTGTGCATAATCCGAATTCATTTTCGATGCCTTGTCCTTTTTGCCAGGGCTGCGGAAGCTTCAGGCTGGGTTTTCAGGACGACCAAGGGGCTCTGCAGCACGTTCTGGTAAATGGAACCTAATTCAATATACAGTACAGCACAGCGTTGTGCAGCCATTCCCAGTATCGGAGGCTTCGCAGAGTCATCTAGGATAGAAAGTGTTTTCGTGCTGTGACACAAGGACCTCCCAGCGAACTGTTCTTTTCCTCACTTCCGAGATACTCTCTGAATGCTCTGTATAGTCTGAGATACTCGGTGTACTGTCAGTTGGGGGTAGTACAGTGACTCCGTGGACCGGTACAATGCTTATTTGGTGTGCATGAGGGCCCGGGGTCGATAATCGATGGTTGATAAGAGAAACCTCACACGAGTTAACTTTCTAGGTTCTGTCATATGTGACTCCTTCTTTTACACTGTAATTGATTTCCCTTCTTATCGCCTTAGCGGTACGTTAAAGAACCCGGACACTATGTTAGAGATACAGCTAACAAGGAACGGAGTGGCCAAGTTGTTCGGGGCTTTTGACTGTGCTTTTGATACAGCAAGATGGCGTCGTATATGTTTTTTGAGCTCGATTTTAATTTTGACCAGTGTCTCGAACTGCTCAGTGAGATGGGAAGTTCGCAAAATGAGAACAATTAGGCTTACCTTCAATAAAGGTGGGTTATTTTCCTGCTATCTAGAAAAATGCTTACCGAGCGTAATACTACTACAAGCGCAAAAGCAGGCAGGCAGGCAGGCAGGCATACAGATTAACGTCCCCAGACATACATGGCGTATAAGGGACTTTACAGGCTATTCCATACTGTCTTAAATAGTCCGTATGAGCAGAAGTCAGTTTCTCTTTATTTTCCCTTGATAGTGTGTTAGGAGTATGTTACGTTGAAACGCGAACGAAAGTATGCCGGAAGCGTGTACGATAGATCTAATCGTTTCGATTTGCAAAGTATTCAATAATAGAGTTTATTTACCTTTGATTTGAGTTTGCATTGTTGTTAGGAAAGGCTTTGTATAACGTTGATAATTTTCGTTAGTCGATATTGTTGTAGAGTCTTCTGGATCGGCTTGTTTACTATCGATCGAAGATTCGGGATAATTGTAGAAATTTGAAGGAACGATCCGGAAGGAGAAGAAATGTGTAATGACGTAAGTCAGTGATGACGATCTTTAGTTCGATTGGTGGCAGTACGTCATTTCTACCGTATTCGAAATCTTTCCGGAAAAGAGAGAGGTTATTTAATCGTGTGCCGAGATTGTTGTTGAGAGAAAAAGTTGTTGATAGTGATTTGGAAAGTTGCTGTGAAAGTTGTTGAGTTGAATTGAGAATTGTATGCAGTTGTTGATGTGTGCTGAATAAAAGTGGAAAACTTCATACGTCGACTTTGTGACTTGTATGCTGTTTGGACGGGCTGTGTGAATAAACGAATCTGAGTTACACCCTATCAGGAATTCAAGCATCGGGGCTGAATCAGATACTGATAGAAAACACCAACATCAAACTGAGTGTAACAGAGTAACGATCTTTTTTTTTTATTGACCTTTTTTTTTATTATTGATGTCTACAATAGTCTGTTCCAGGGAAAATTTTCCTGAGGGAAAGATAGTGAGGTAGGATGCTGTCGTCGGCAGAATTTGTTTTTCTCGTGCGAGGAATTTCATTTGTTTTGTTTTGTTAGTTCTTATTATCAAAGTTTAGTTTACCACACAGTCTCGTTTGCATTTAAGTATGTGTTTGTTTTACTGAATTTGTTTTTTTTTCTTCCAACCCCCACCCCGTGTCAACCCCATTCTGTTTATTCCTTTTTTGCTCGAACTGTAGCCAAGCTCTAAATCTGTTCAGGCTACGAACAGTTAGCACTAAATTTCCTTTAAACTATAACAATAGCAATCCACAGCTCAAAATGACTTGCATTAGACTTTCTTTCTTTTGAAAACTATGTGTGATTATATTAACAGCAATCATTGCGCTATAAAATACAACAGCAAAACAGTCAAAAGCTTCTCTATTCAGCAGGCCTATATTATTATTCCTCTATTTGTGCTCCCCCAACCCAACCCCTACCCTCACGCTCCTCCCGTTCCCCCCAAGTATCAGAACCACACGTATTCGCTATGAATGATGCATCATCTCATCTTATACCGTTCCCTGCTTTTCCTATACTTGTGTGTATCAGTTTATAGTCCCCTCTCTTCCCGATAAGGATTTTCAGAGAGGAGACTTACCTTGTCCTATACTTTAGTCTCCCTCTTCTTTTTAACCCTTCCCCTTTCCTATTGGGGGAAAGACCTAGATTTCTGTGTCACTGCCGACTCTTTTATACACACTTTCATTTCCCATCTCGCCTGGCCATCAGAATTGACATTTTGTTCTAGTATGATTATGCATTGCAGCGGCCTTTTTCCAAAGAGAAACATAAGAAGTTTTTTTTTTAAATGTTGTGAATTTACTTTACGAAACGTCACGGACCCAAGTTCAAAAAAGGTCAGACATGCACTTAAAAAAAAAAAAAAAAAAAAAAAAAACTTCGCCTTTGCAAACTTTTTTTTGTTTTTGAGAAGTACCGAGTAATCAGGGATAGACAGAGAGAGGGCGGGATGAGAGGAAAAAGAGAGAGAGAGAGAGAGAGAGAGAGGGAGAAAGAGAAAGGGCTAACAGAGAAAGGGCTAACAGAGAGAAAGGGATAACATAGAGAGAGAGAGAGAGAGAGAGAGAGAGAGAGAGAGAGAGAGAGAGAGAGAGAGAGAGAGAGAGAGAGAGAGAGAGAGAGAAGGGGGAGAGAGAAAGAGAGATGCTTATTTAAGAATAAGGAACACAATTTTGTACCCCCTCTCCTTCCCTCCCACTCCCCTACACACACGTCTTCCTTTTGCCTTCCCCTTATCTCCAAATAAAGATGTTCATTTACAACCACCTCCACCATCCCAATCAACCCTCTTTAATCCTCCCCATCCCCCATTTATTATTTTTAAAATTCTTATTCTTTATTTTATTTTATTTTTGCAAAGGGAAGTTCAACAGAAAAGGGATACTACGGACTGAAAAAATACGCATACAAAATGGAAGATTGTGGATTCTATATTTTTCCTTCCTGCGAAATTTCATTATCTTCTTCTTTTTTTTTTTGGGTCAAAATCCTCGCAGCTTTTGGAGCCTTTCCGTCCTTCTGTTCAAAATTCCCTCGGCGAGCTTCGGAGTTGATCCCCGTGCATTGAAATGGTAGCGACGTAGCTCGGAGCGTGTGTAACTAGGACTGACGTATTTTAAGACCAAAGCAACATCATTGTTAGCCTTGCGGAGAACGGAGAATTGTTTTCGTGTTCGTGTTCTTGTGTTCTCTTGTTCTTGTTTTTAATCATCATCGTTATCATCATCATCATCATCATCATCATCATCATCATCATCATCATCATCATCATCATCATCATCATCATCATCATCATCATCATCTTCGTCATCATCATCATCGTCATCATCATCGTCATCATCATCATCATCATCATCATCATCATCATCATCATCATCGTCATCATCATCATCATCATCATCATCATCATCTTTGACTCGTCCTTTCTTTTTCTTCTCGAGAAACTTCCTTCTCATGCAATGTTATTCAGTTGAAAGGCTTCGGTTCTCTTTCTGGTCTTCTTCTATGACGAGTTTAGGTCAATTACGCCAGCAACAGTGGAACTCCTAAATCATGTTTGTTTTCATTATTTGTTTTGTCTTGATTATTCACCAAAAGCAAAAGAACCAACCAGCCAACCCCCCGTCACATACACGCACGCACACACACACACACGCGCGCTTGCGCGCACACACACGTACACACAAACGCACACACACACGCGCGCGCACGCACCCATACACACAAACGCACACACACACACACACCCAAGAAACAGAATGCAACAAAGAGGGGTTGGGTTTGGGATTAGGGGGAAGATATATACATATTGACTTGAATATGCTTTACCGTTGAATCATGCCGTTTTCTCTGGCCACTTTTCAAGAATGTGAAAGTTTCCACGTATCAGCCAAAATAGTGTCATATCCGCCTGTTTATTGTCAATTTTGAGTGATACTGGCGTTCGTTTTAAATAACTTGAAGACTCCTACTAGACGGCGTGATCCCTTGGAACTGTAATATAGTATACCTTATCAACAGAAGATGATTTATCTCAAACGCGGCTGCCTAAGAGGGTGTCCTTGCCTGTTATTTATTTATTTATTTATTTATTTATTTATTTATTTATTTATTTATTTATTTATTTATTTATTTATGTATTTATTTATTTATTTATTGATATAATATATATTTATAAAATACATTAGTTCTTGCACGTTACAGTCATCTCCTGCAACAGTTTCACAATAAAGTTAATTTGTGCACCTTGAGTGTATTATGTTGTCATCCCGCTTTTCACTCCCAGCCTGGTTAAAGTATTTAAAATGGCCGTTCATGTGGATTTTAGATACATCGTCGTTTTAGCTCTTGGGTAAAGTATTTATTATTCTTCATTCTGTCAGTGTCACCCGAGTCACATTTTGGTTGTTGTGAAGAATAAAGAGGTAGGGACCTGAGAAGCAGTAGGCGCCTTTAAGGGATAACTGGTCAGGAAAACGTCTTAAGGTAGTAGGAGTAAGAAGAAGGTCTTAAGCCATATAGAAATGTTAAGCCATGTCTACAGTGAAATTCTATTGAATTAAACCCAGATAAACACGCCCTTTTCAATGCAGTGGTAACGTACCCTAAATGTCTTTTTAAGGCGCCTAATCCCTTGCTGTGATCCCTTGAGTTGAAGTAAATGAGAAAACGGCGAGTGTTATTTTTGCATGTGTCATCAGAATAGCATGCCGAGATTGACTCTGCTGATAAGGTTTTTTTTTGTGTGGTTGCTTAAATTTTAAACTCGTTTTGGTGGGTTTTGAGGTAGGGGTGAAGGCAAAGTCTTGGTGATAGTGGTGGTGAAGGTGGTGGCGGTGGTGGTGGTGACATTTTATAATATTTCCCCCCGCTTAAAAAAATGTAAGGTTCAGAGACACTTGAAGACACTAACTCGCGTGACTTACGCAAGTTTGTTCGTACGTCTGTATGTACACTGCTTGTTGTTATGTTGTTGGTTTTAACCACTATGAGCGAGCAATGGTACTATACTGTCTATTGTAAAAGGGAAACAAAAAGGTTTAGTACAGAGGAAGTAGGTTGTCTCTCCTAATATAAAGAGATGGAACTGTCTGCGAATACTGCGAACTATAGTGGACTGCGTGTCATCGTAAATTGTTCTTTGGTGCTCAATTTAATGCTGTCTACTATGAATAATACTTTATTGCAAGTTTTACTTTCAAATTGACATAACGGCAACTGCCGTAGTCATGAATTATGTATTTTTGGTAATGTAGATGTAGTGTTGGGGTTTGCTTCCTGGGAGCGCTCGCACTGGACTGTTACTTCGGATGAGCGTATAAACCGAAGTCTAGACTGCACGCACGCAACCCATCGCATGGACTTTAAATATCCTGACGCTCTTGTCGTAGACGGGCGAGTGCCGGCTACTCAAATACACCCAGCACGCACTAGGTCCCTTCTCCCCATCCCCTGTCGGCCAAGATTGTGCCCAGTTGTCTGGGCATCAGACTATGCACCCAAAGGTTTCAAGTGGGCGCTTCGGGCGGCTTGAGTTAGATTCTGTATCGGCCAGCGCCTTGAGCCGTTATTGAGCTAGAAAAGCGCTATATAAGAACGATCACATAATATAAATAAATAAATTACTGCCGTTAAGTGGACAGCTGCAGCAGACATTAGATAAAATGAGAGGGGTGATGAACATGGTGGAGTGGGGAGAGTCGGGATGAGGGTTAAAAGGTTAGTGGGAGGGTGGGGGGGGGGGAGGGAGGGTGAAGATGTGGGATAAACGGGGAAGTGGAAATAGGCTGAATAAAAATGGGGTATTGTGTGATGCACAGATTGTAGTAACAACATAAGTTCTCTTTCAATGGGTTTGAGGGGATGGAAAGATCAAAGAAACAGCAGGGATGATGGATAGTGGACGGGTGGAGTGGGTGTACGGTTAGGGGGGGGGATTGGGATCAAGTAGGTGACCTTTTGATATATAATCACAACGAACGAGGAAATGCCCACAGATACGCAACGAACAAGGAAATGCCTAAAGATAAACCATCACAACCCTTGTTGTATGATAATGTCATAATTATCATGCAGACATTTTAAGACATAAAACCATGACAAAGATGCGCTTTTAGAATGGAAATACATCCCACCACCAGGAGCATGCTGTAATTGCATAGAGATTCGAGGTATGTGGAATTCTAGACCGTCAAATCATTCATCCTTGTGAAGGCATATTGATCTTGTTTAGTGTATGTCCTTAAGTAAATATGGAGGCAACATATTTTCACAGTATAATTCAGAGGGGTGCGTCATACTTAATAAAGCTCTGCATTTATGTATTTTTTTCACCCTTCATGGTCTTCAATGTAAACTAGCATAGCTTAGCTACTACCACAGCACGTCTTCTTCACGCCGCGGAGACTTGCTGCACGCGCACTTTTGACCTAGCTAACCAATACTCATTTCTTGGATCGAAATAGTTTTAGTAGATTTAAGTAAAGATCAAAGATTTCTTGACCTTTGTTTTCTTAGTATGTAGCCTCGACTGTTGACGGTTTTATACGATCGATATGATGAAGCGTCGTCTTTTGACGGTTTAATATGATGAAACGTCGAGTTTTGACGGTTTTAATATAAAGCATCGACTTTAAGGAATACTTGTCAAAAGTTGTTTCTTGCTCTATGTGCATCGAATTTGAATTCAATCATGCAGTCATTGATGAAACCTGCAACCGCGCTTATCCTATCTGTTAAAATTAAAACAACCACTTTAAGGCATTGTTGAGATCGCGGCAGCAAAAGACAGTGCAAGGGGGCACGAACCGGACGACGCTTTGATGATGAACTATGAAAGCGCCGAGTTGTCAACGTGTTTGAGGAAGTGTTCTAGAAAAGAGCTAGTTACAGCTAGCTACAGCTAGCTAAAGTCTTGATTTTATGCTACATTGATTTACACTTATGGCTAGTAAATTTTTTTTATTGCATGGTTGTGTTCTTTAATGGCCCATCAACACGTCCATTCATTATTTTCCTACTCCGTCTCTTCTCCAGTTATTAACACTATATATATCTGAGTTGTGTTTTCTTCTTGTTAGATGGCTGTCCATATACACGTGATTTGTCTTTCCTTTTTCTAAACTGCAAGGCTGTCCATATTTTTTGGGGGGAGGGGGGGGGGTAATGGTGGATGACAAGACAATTTAAGCAAGGAAATATCTGTCGCCGAATGACAGCGTTGTCGTCCTTTTACAGCACCCATGTCCTGCGAGTTCTGTTGACGCAGCGATTTTTCAGCAATGACTCAAACCAAACAAGGCATCCATTGTTCTTTCCGTTCGCCCCTGCATTCTAAAATGATATGGACGTCGGCGCAGTGTCAAACCAGCTACGAAACTTAGATCTTTTCATCTTCATAGAAAACAAGGAGTTGGGGGTACCGTACCTTTCCCCTATATTTATCTGGGTTTCTTTCTTTTTTCCATATCAACCTTATCGGCAAGAGTTAAAAAGTTTCTGCATCGTAGTTTCACAGTTTCTCTATTCAGTTTTCAACCTCGTTACCTAACAAGGGTTTATTATTTTTCCTGTCACGAGAACAAACAAGTTTTGTTGGATGTCGCTGTTGTTTATGCTTTATTGAGCGGAAACTTGGTAAGGGTTAACGGGTTTATCTAACCTAAGTTGAACAACCACTGTCATGTCCCGAATGCACCTCATCAGCTTCATATAAAATCCAATGACTAAGGAATACGTAATGGGTCCGTTGCGCTAACAGTACTGAACAGTAAATGAAATAAAGACATACATTGTATTACTTTGGCTGTGAAGTACATTACAGAAACGTACATATGAAATGCGTGCATTGAATTCACGGAAGCCAGAAAATAAAAGTAAGCAAATAAGACAGGTTTCAACTGTGTAAAACTACTACTACTACTACTACTACTACTACTACTACCACTACTACTACTACTACTACTACTACTACTACTACTACTACTACTACTACTACTACTACTACTACTACTATTACTTCTTTTTCTTCTTCTACATTTTGATGATTTAAACAGTAGCTACTACAACCTTTTTCTTTTCCTATCCTTCGTCAAAACTACCAACTACTGTTTCACACAGATTTTTGTCTCCGATGGTGTGATTGTTAGGATTAATGGGAGGATGAAGATGAATGACTCTGCCAAAACTCAAATGGATCTGTATTTCCTCACCCCGCGCTCAACCTTGATTGAACGGTACAAGATAAACAGTCATATTATGTGCCATAATATACAATGCTTGAAATTTTTGGTGTTAGCGTGTGTGTGTGTGAGGGTGTGTGTGTGTGTGTGTGTGTGTGCGTGATCATGTTGTTGCGAGGATGATTCATTGTTTTTTCTGCTGTCGCTTTGCGCCACACCCCTATAGCCGCCATCCTTTGTATGCTATAATTTTTTTTTAAATTGTACACGTTTGTATTTAGGCTGACCTTGGTTAACATTTATTTTTAAAGCTAACATGAACTCCGTTACAATATTATGTTCAAGTGCACGAATAATGAATGCGGGTGCAAAATGTATGTACAATTGATTGTATGTTTTTGGTGAAGGGTTTTTCAGTATTATTTCAAATGTGTGTATATGTCTGTCGCCAACCCCACCCCATCCTCATATCTCTGGCTGTCTCTCTCTGTCTCCCTGTTTTTCTCTGTCTCTGTCTCTGTCTGTCTCTGTCTCTCTCTCTCTCTCTCTCTCTCTCTCTCTCTCTCTCTCTCTCTCTCTCTCTCTCTCTGCATCAAGTTTAAATTTTGAATGTGTGTTTTCTTCTTTCAAGCGGAGAAAACAATTAGCTCAAAAGCGCGAACCTTGTTCTAAACTGGAAAGAAACCCTCTAGTTTAAGAAGAAAAAAGAGGGGTGGGGTAGCCTAGGGGAGAGGGGGTTTCAGAAGAATGCTGTACAACCACAATGCTCTGTTTGTGTTTTTGATCGGTCCCACCAGAAGTTACCGTAGCCGGTGTTTTGTTTTCCCTGCTTAGGAAATAGCCTGGGGGATCTATAAAAAAATATGCTATGACCCTAAACAAATTGTTATAGAAAAGATTTTCACTGCATTATGACAACACGATCAGTCGCTACTTCCCATAAAAAATCGGACACAGTTGGTGTGCGGCATACTTTTTAGCGGCTATTTAAAGGTCACGGTCAAGGTCACAATCCACAAAAATCGTTAGGACCCTATCAAGTAGCACCTCGTTTGAAAGGTAATAAAAATACATTATCGAAAACATTATGATAATTAACAATACTGTTAACTGGTTAAATTTAATGATGTAGAAAGGTTATGTAAATGCCCTATGAGAGATAATAAACAATGAACAATATAAAAATATTGATTACACTGCAAAGCATTGTACTATGCAGTCAGTTTCTTTAACTTAATATAATAACGCAAAACCATACAAGGCTGACTGAACATTTGTGCTCCAATCCTGCTACACTTCATTGGGATGGGGTGGGGGAGTGTTGCAGCAGCTAAGACCCTGGCACTACTTGCAGGCAGGAGAACAAAGAAGCCTGTACCTCCTGCATGAACAGCGGGAATGGGCATCAGAATTTCCCGAGCATGAGCATCGGATTATCTTCAGCAGCTTAGGTGGAGCAGCAGGAAGCATGGTTGTCACCAGCAGTAGCATGCTGCCCTCTAGCTTCCATCCACATGTTGTTGGGCATGCGTCCTGCTGCTTGCCCATCCACTCTTGTACTTGCCAGTAGACGCGATGACTGTAAAATCGTGCAGCCGCAGACGTTGGGGGCAGCGTATTCACCTGAACAAAGGTTGTTCCAAGGGCCACTTTCCTACAGAAGGTGCGATACCTCAGTTCGTCTATTCTATCATGTTCTTTGCCGCGCCACCATAAAGGAGTACAAGGGCTGTCTCTCCTGCTGCTTCTACTTCTGTCACTGAAGATGCCTCCAGAAAAGTTTTGGCAGCCTTTTGAAAGCAGGTGCTGGACCTCAGTTTTGTGAGAGCTACAGCCTTGCCAATGCCAAAAAGCCTGGACGTGGTGTCACAACCTGTAAGGGCGTGCAGAACTAACAGGAGATGACGTAGCGGGAACCCAAGGACATCAGCAAGTCGTTTTATGTCCCATACTTTCTTCTTTTGCTGTTTTTGTCTGAATAGAAGTAGACATCATGGTCTTCGGCACACAGGTAATACTTCAACAACACTAACAGGTCCGTGTCTTCATCTACCACAGCCGCGTTCTTGTGTTTAGTTGCCTGTTGAGCTGCCAGGACAATCTGCAAGTCAGCGTCTGACTTCGCTTGTATGACTGTGCATGTCCGCTCCAAGCATGAACCAAGGAGAGATATGAATATATGGTTGTTCTCCTTGTGTGCAAGAAATATTTCTTTAGTAGACAGCAGGGCCATGTCATGAGTAAAATGAACCGGTACTCCTTTCATTCCTTTTGTGCGTCTTATATGGGTCATATCCTTGGTTGAGGGTCCAGACTCGTATCCACCAAAGACTACCACGGCATGGGGATATTGGCTATTTACATAACTGACTTAAAAGTCAACAATGCTTTGGAATGTGGAGCCCCGCTTCCAGGGTGCCTGTACTCGTTGTAGTAAGGAACCTCCGTCCACAACATACTGGAGGTCACGGGGTAGAGAACACATGGGAGGTTCAGAAACCATCTTCCACAGCTCATCGGCCAGTGATGCCTTGTTTGGTAGTCTCATTATTTCTGGAGATTCAAACAAAGATGATGGATAACAGACTTATGTCACTTTTAATAAGCTCTGTAGCTGCCTTGAGTATCTGTATCTTCTGGGCCTCCTCGTCGTTACTTTGTCTGGCATAAAACGAGTGCAGAATAGAAGATGCAGTTTTTTTGCACGCAACAACGTTAGCCTTCCCATCCACACTTGTGATTATAACGTCATCGCCAAAGTGTTTCTTTAATTCGTGTTTCATCTTGGTATAGCTGTATGCTTCATCCCCTCCATTGATTTCTTTCATCTTTGAGATCAAATCATTGAAGGTGATCTGTTCATCGTCATTTTCTTCAAGAAAACGCGCAATTTTCTGAAAGGCCTCAGCAAAGGCTTCATTTTTTCGGCGGCCACGTTTTGCTTGCTGATTCTGCTGATCTGAAGCAGTTTCCCAAGGTCTCTTCAATGACTGAAATCGACTATTACAATCTTTGTGATACACCGCATCTGCAGCAACTAAATCATTGACGTTCCAGTCTTGCAGTGACCTTTTATGCCCAGTCATCATTACTGCGCTTTGCACAAGCCATGTGAAGAGTTTCTTTATATTCTAATGTTCGAACTGTATACCCCTCATCTTTTGGTTGTAGACGCCTTTTTTCAGTTTTGTCTACAGTTTTTGAACAAAACAAACAGCTATTCTTCAAATCGAACTGCGCTGTGCTTGAACAACTGGGCCGTGAACTTGATTCTGAAATAATGTTGTTCAAGTTTGTCTTTATACTTTTTTTGTTAGTATAGTTGCGACGACAAGTAACGTGTACAAAGTCAACCTCACTGATCTCCTCTTGTTTTGCTAGCAAGCAAAATACTAGAAATTCCTTTTTTTGTCGGATAAATGATGGCGTCATCTTGGTTCCTTGATTTTAGGCAAATGCCGCATACAGCTTCAGAAACCCTGGTGACAATTATAACTAAACAATCTAATAATATAGCAGATCTACAACGAAGAATACAAAGCATGGAGATGAGGTGCTACAGAAGACTTCTGGGCATTTCCTATACCCAACACATCACCAACGACGAAGTCCGACAGACCATCACACAAGCCATTGGACAACACGATGACCTGCTCACAGTGGTGAAAAAAAGAAAACTCCGATGGTATGGCCACGTCACCAGATCATCAGGCCTTGCAAAGACCATTCTGCAAGGCACAGTGCAAGGAGGTAGAAGAAGAGGGAGACCGAAAAAGAGGTGGGAGGACAACATTCGAGAATGGATTGGTTTAACACTGAGCGAAGCCATCAGGGTTGCTGAGGACAGAGAAAGATGGAGTATGCTGGTTAAACGATCATCTTTGGTGCCCCTACGACCTCCGGGTTACGGGACAGGATAGGATAGGATAGGAATCTAATAACTGAATTCTTTGAGCTTATTAATATAAGACTAAATCGTAAATACTACTACTACTACTACTACTACTACTACTACTACTACTACTACTACTACTACTACTACTACTACTAATAATAATAATAATGTATATAAAATTTTGACATTGTTTTATGAACCATACATTCACGTTTAAGTAGCCCTGGTAACAAAATATATATTACTATAAAATCTAAGAAATGAATTATCTGATTTGAACATATTGAAAAAATACTAAATCGTAAAAAAGATAAAGAGAAAAAAAGAATGCATATATATATATATATATATATATATATATATATATATATATATATATATATATATATATATATATATATATATATATATATATATATATATATATATATATATATAATTATCTATATAATTATCACATTGTTCGCCTATCATACATTTATACTGCACCTCACTGTTTGCCGCCATTCTCTGTAAAACAATGCTGTCTAAGGTCAGGATGAGGTCACCTGCGACCCACTTTTGTGGAATGCATGCAGTGCGGTGTGTGGTAAACGAACAGCGTCAAGAGGGGGCGAACAAGGAAAATAACGATTTTCAAAAATTATTTTAATATATTTCCCCTACATCCCTGTCGGCCGATTTTGAACCATAAGCTAACCCAATTATTCTCTACCCGATGCAGTAAGTTTTGCTTCTATAACAATTAGTTTTGGGTAGCCGATTTCCCCCTCTAGAGTAAAAACAGGAAAAGGGGATAGTGGAACGGGAAGGAACGACTGGAGGGAAGGAAGGAAGGAAGTCGACAACGAAAAGATGAGGGAAGAAAACGACAGTATTACTGTTGACATTTTTGTATGGTGTTGAGCAACTGTCGTATTGTGAGTCTCTCTCTCTCTCTCTCTCTCTCTCTCTCTCTCTGTCTGTTTGTGTGTATGTATGTGTGGAGGAAGGGGGATATGTGAGGAGTAGGGTAGGAGAAGAGAGTAGGGAAGGGGGAGGGTGGTGTCTGTGTATATAATTATATTTCTCTGACTTTCTTGTCCGGTCTGTATCTTCGTCTCAGTTATCTTGTATGTGCCTGATCCGTTATTCTTGATTTTGTTACACAAAGTAAGCTACATTGATGACTGACTGAATCGCTCTCCAAACTTTCCTCTCTCAAAACATACAAAACCTTCACCTACTGTACGTGTACTTCTGGTCCTGATTTGGCTCGGAAGAGTCCGCTGGACCTAAAGCAATAACCATGTAATGTAATGTAATGTAATGTAATGTAATGTAATGTAATGTAATGTACGTGTGCTATGTCTGTATAGGGATTTTCTGAGCACATTAGTCTAAACTAGGGTTAGACCAACCTTACCTATTCCTCAGGCTTGCAGGAGCCTTATTCTACAAGCTAGCAGGCACTTTATTCTACATGCTTACATGGTGTTTGCAGGCCTAGTTACTGTACAGATTAAGGGGGATGGAAACTGTCAATAAGTACTCTTGCCAGGCGAAGAGATTTGTCATTTACTTTGACGAGCAAAGCCGACAGGTTCCCAAAATAGCCCCGAGTGTTCATTAGGTGACCTTAACTGTAATGTGTGCCAGACATTTGTTTCCTTCTTGTTCTTTTAAGTTAAGATTTCTTCTTCTTCTAAAATTTCTTCTTCTTCTTCTTCTTCTTCTTCTTCTTCTTCTTCTTCTTCTTCTTCTTCTTCTTCTTCTTCTTCTTCTTCTTCTTCTTCTTCTTCTTCTTCTTCTTCTTCTTCTTCTTCCTTAAACAGACATTTGTTTATTCATGTTGGAGACAAATTTGTTACTTCTCATTCTTTTCAATGACTCTTTTATTTAATTATGTTTGCACGCTGATGTTTTTTCTCATACACTTAAAAGTGTTCCGAATTTTAGAGACATACAGACAGACTAACAGAGCGTATGAGAGAGAGAGAGGGAGAGAGCGTGAAAACATAGACAGACAGACGCACACACACACACACACACACACACACACACATACACACACACAAAGATAGAGAAAATTCACAGACATGCTAATATGTTTGTTTTTAGTTAGTAATAATAATAATAATAATAATAATAATAATAATAATAATAATAATAATAATAATAATAATAATAATAATAATAATAATAAGTGTATTTATATAGCACTTTTTGCTATTGAAATAAGTTCAGAGCCCAATTCTCACGCATTTATACTTAACGTTGAAATGCATACGAAAAGGAAGTAAAATAAAAACAAGACACTAATACATTATGCAAAGACATAACACAAAGATGAAAAAAAATATTTACAAATAAAATATAAAAGAAGAGAGAGGGAGAAGGAGGAGGAGATCAGATAAGGGGTGAGGCGGATTGAGGCGCGCGGTGTGACGGCGGTGGTCTGAATCAGAAAAGAAGGAATGATGATTGTGATGGGAGACGAGATCAGACATTTTAAAGGAAGACATGAGTTTTCAATTTGGACTTAAAAGTGGCTGTGTAATTAGGATCCATGTTTCATGTATATTATTGATTTTGCACGATTAAATATTGTATGCTGTTACTGGATTTGCGAACATGCACGCCCATGATTGATTGTAACTATACATAACCCATGTACCTACGTGTTACAAGGAGATCCAGAGACTTTCTTGCAGTTCCATCTCTCGCTTAGGCGTATCAGAATGACCGAGAGTAGTTAGCATATGGAGGTGGAAGAAGGAGAGGGGGGAGGGTGGGGAACTTGCAAGCAATTTCTGAGGAATTATTGACCCTGCTTTGTGTGGAATTAAGTCTCTTACTTTTACTATTGATTCCTGGAGCCTATAATTGAGACCATGTCGTACCCATAGGTGTCCTTTCCAAAGCACATTGGTTTGTGGGGTTTTGTGTGCGTGGACCAGACAAAGCTTTTCGGCAGATTTAAATGACTGAACCGTTAGGCCAGAAAGAGAGGTTTCTAGCACTTCTATACCACTGGTATGGTGGGTTGGGGATTGGGATCCCGAGATAGGTTTCTATTGCAAGTCTAGATTAATTGGTGGAGTGAGTTGGGATTTGGGGTTGAGGTTGTGCTGCAGAAAGAGATTTCCAGCAGTCTAAATTAGTGTACATTTTTAAAAGAAGCTTCTTTGTATGCATATAGATTTGGACAAAATTCAAGTTTGAATGAGAGTACTTTTTGCTGTAGCCTTGCTGTGGCTGAAGGTATAAACGAGCATGGTCGGAAACGACTCACGGTCACAGAAATAGACTGTTGATTATGTAATATCTCTATCTCTGTTTCGTTTTCTTTCTGTTTTTTCCTCTCTCTCTCTCTGTCTGTCTGTCTTTTTGCCTGTCTGAATCTCTGTCTCTCTGTCACTGTCGCTGTCGCTGTCTCTTTCTCCATGTCTCCCTCTGTCTCTGTATTTGTCTGTCTGCTAGCCTCTCTCTCTCCCTCTCGCTCTCACTCTCTATGTGCTTACTTTGCAATTTTGAGTTGATTAGTTTGCGAAAGCGTTAAAACTAAGCACAGAATAAACCAGGCGATAAATCTGTTTACAAAGTGTACTTTCCTAAGTGTTAATTTTAAGTGCAAAAGAAACCTGCGAGAAAAGTTGCCTTATCTTGTCAGATACCCTTAGTTCTATGTTTGGTTTATGATTAAAATTACGAATGACGCTGAATATCATTTTAAGCCGATGAACCAAAGTAGTCTGGCACCCATCGAAACTGTATCGGTACGGTTTTATTTTTTGTTTTAGTTTTTCTGCAGTTTTAGAATTCATTTTTACACCAAGATAAAGAATGGGCATTAATATGTTACATAACAGATTATACAATGAGCGCACAGATATTACATATAAGTATAAATAAAATGTTATAATAATTATAAACGTCTTTCTTAATGCTTTAACGAATTCGCGTGCTGCTGTGTGAAACCTAGATGTTAAAAAAATCTCTTGCAAGCAATATTTTATCTGGAATAAAATCTGTAATAATTTGAAAGCACTAAAAACTCATTCATTACGAAAAGTGCACATTTGTGTGTTTTTGTTTTATTTAAATCTTTTATATATTTTATTTATTTTAATTTAAATAGGTGAATACATTAAACTTTTAAGAAAAACTTCTTGCGAACAATATTTTATCTCGAATAAAATCTGCAATAATGTAAAAAAAAAATCATTAAATGATTAATTCTGGAAAGTGGGCAACTTTATGTTATATGTGTGTGTGTTTTTTTTTTCTTCTAACATCTTGCAAACAATATGGGTTCTCGAATAAAATATGTAATAATGTGAATGTTCTAAAACATTATTTTATGTGTGTTTTTGATAGGTGGATATATAATATAAACGTCTTCGTTATCCTATACTGAATTCGCATGCTGTTTTATCGACCCTTAGATTTATAAATCTCTTGCAAACAGAAGAGTATTATCTCCAAGATAATCTGCAATAATGTGAATGTACTAAAAAAAATTATTAATTCCGAAAAGTGCACCTGAATATTGTGTGTGCGTGCGCGCTTTTGTGTGTGGGTGTGCGTGCGTGTGTGTGTGTGTGTGTGTGTGTGTGTGTGTGTGTGTGTGTGGTGATAAGTGGATATATATATTGTCATATACGTCCTGCTGTGCTAGACATGTATGCGATCTGTCGAGATTATGAACGATGACAAGCAGCTGCCGTAACTATTTTTTAACCTTCCCATCATCTTCGCTATCATCATCAACATCAGCATCGGATGACGTACTTCATTTCCCGTCATGCCCCAGAAGAGCTCAACCGGATATTCTCGATTGAGTTGCTGCTTAATTTTTTTTACATTTAATTTTATTTTTTTATTTTTTTTACGCCATATGTTTCTTCCATTTGTAATATTCCTACATTTAATTCGCCACCTTCTCCCCTCCTTCCCTCCCTCCCTCTCTCTCTTACCCCCATAATCACGATCAACTCCCCTCCCTCTCCGCTCCTCTTTCTTTATCTTTCCTCTACCTCACCAACATCCCACCTCTTCTCATTCGGTGGCTGTTCTGATGTTCCGTGTCGTTGATGTTATTAGGCGTCAGTGTACTTTTAGCACTTTAAACTATATAAGTTTGAACGCACCGCTGGTCCTTTTTTAGGATCTGCGTAGACCTATTGTTCTGTTTAAGGCTAAGGCCCGGTGTGATGTACAGATGAGGCTCGCCGATATGACTTACGTTTTCTGACCATGCCAGTGGTCCAAGAGATCACGTGCAGCATGTCAAGTCTGCATGTCAAGCGTAGGCCTTTTCATGGTAGTTAGTATTAGGCAGAAAACAGTGTATCAGAATGGGTTGAGGGAGGTGATGAAGGTGACTGTGGTGAGAGAGAGAAAGAGAGAGATAGTGTGTGTCTGTGTGTATGCGCGTGTGTGTCTGTGTTTGTGTGTGTGCGTACGCGTATGCGCTACGCTCATACATGCGCGAACGTGCGTCTCTGCCTGATCGCGGAAAACGTTTATGGGTGATTCATCCGTTTGTCACAGATTGATTGTCACATCAGAGAACCGACTACATTACCACATAGTGTGGGTGTGTGTGCGTGTGTGTGTATGTGAGTGTGCTTGTGTACTACATTACCACATAGTGTGTGTATTTGTGTGTGTGTGTGTGTTTGTATATATGTTTGTGAGTGCGTATGTACGTGTACAGTGCTGCTTTACTACATAAATCCTCCCACCGTACTGACGTAGCTCAGTGGTAGAGCGTTCGGCTGGCACACCTGATGACCCACGCTCGAACCCCGTGGTGGGTAAGATAAAAAGTGGCCCTTTTCACCGTCCGTATTTGCAAAAGGATTGCTCTTGTGATGTAATGTTGATTTAGGTCCCTACTGCCACTTCCCTGTGATTGATATCCTTGTCTGTCCAATCGCCAATGGCGGGTATAGACGTCAAACTTCAATGTTGATTCATTCACAAAAGTTCTGTAGTTACATATAGTGTTGAGCCCGGGTGGGGAGTCTCACGCACAAAAGAGATACGAGGGTTCATAATGACATAAAAAAACAAACCTTTTGCTGTGCAACAGCTGCATATGCAGTGGTGTTCCTAGGATTATAGGGCAATAGGACAAAATGTCCTAAATCATAAAACTAATCGGACATCATGTCCTGACTACATAAAAGCAATAGGACATTCAGATTGTGAAGCGAACCGATTAATGGTGCTTCTTTAGAAGACAGTGACTGAGAATGAATATGAATAAAGTAAAACAAAAACTCTGTTGTGTAAACAGTTAGTCTAGCATTGTCCACTATTCAAACTCGTTTTAACGGCTTTGACACTCCAGTTTGTACAGATGTTTCTTGCAGTGACCGCTCTCCCCTCTAGTCATAATACTATTGGACAATGACCGCTAATTTCGCAATAGAATCGGACATTTGACGGGACACAGGTGTTTGCATTCGGTCATTTTCCAAACGAATCGGACCATGACCGATGTCCGAGGCCTCGGGACATCACTGCATATGCCTCATGCTGAAGTGCATAGGTAAATTAGTACACCTGCGGCGAAACTATTCGCGGAATGGCAAGTATTTTGCTTATCAGGCATTAATGTGTTTCGTACAATTGTCTCGCCTCATGAGGTGTTTTGGTTATTTATTTTCCCGCAATGCTGCTAGCTCATAATTCATTGCATGCAAATTAAAACGGCTAATATTGCATGCAAACTGAAAGCTGTTCGTGTGTTGTACACATCCTAATTGCTATGGAAATTGAAATTAAGACAAATACACACCCAACGGGCATATAAATAAGTGTATTTATGACATGTACAAACTGTGGTTCCGAGTTTATTTATAGTCATGTGATTATTATTTATAATTATATTATAATTGCAGGCTTTTTTGCTTTCTAAAAAAAGGTTATGGTGGCATTTATTGGAGTGGGGGTGGGGGGTTTATAATGAAAGCTACAAATAACGGGCTTCATAAAGTGCTATTATAACTGCATTTTAACTCTTTCTACAAATTGTTGTTATGGATGCATTTATTATTTATTTTGATTAAAGCACATGCAACGTTGGAACATGTGCTTCAAATAATATCCCCATTTACTTGGCTTGCGGCCATACATTTTATCTGTCGTGCTTTCCTGTTGGATGACGTTTATTTAATTTTGTGGTGTATTCCAATGGTTGATCTGTTTTCCTCTCGTTTGTTGACATTTTCATGGGCTTGTTTGTGCGACGATGTTTCTTTATCCATGAAAAGCCGGGCAAACAGAAAAGTCATTTTGGCATGCGTGGTTTAATCATTTCAGGTCGAATATATAGCATTTTACCCATTGCCCTCCACCTGAACTGTCAACCCTCGCCCTATGTCGATTCTTTAAATCCGGATTCTCAGCAAACGTTTATATCTGCCACTTCTCTCCCCTACATCCACCCAAACCCGTCTCTTCTATTTCTATAACTTGCATGAATAATGAAATTACGAATAAACAAAAAAATGTTGTGTGTGTGCAATGCAGCCTTTGTCCTTCAATGAATTATAACCAGCGTCAGTGTTGTGATAAGCTGGGTTCCACAAAGACCTATTCTGATAATCAGGGTGAATTATGAGTTTGAGCGTGCTTCCCTTGAATTTTAAAACACAGACAAGCCAAAGCCTGTTCAACAGACTTCGTTCACCACCACCCCGCTCGCCTCCACACTCCCACACACGCTCAACCTGAGGTCACAGTTAGTTACCTGGGAAATTATCTCCCTATGTGTTGAAGATGAGGGGGGTTGGGTGGTGCGAGAGGGGAGAGGAGGGATTCTGAGGAGGAGAGGATGAGGGATGGATGGGAGGGGGTAGGTTGTGGGATTTAGAGTGGGAAAGGTGTTAAAAGGGTCATTTTTGATGTCAGCTTACTATACCTCAGTTTGAAGTTTGGGGCAATCCAGTGAGGTTGTTCAAAAAGAGTCCGTTACACTTAATGCTTTCTTTGAAGTAGCTCTACTTTCCAACTGCCTCTAGGGCGCATTACCCCAAAAGGATGAAATTACGTGCACGTGTACACGTACTCATGATTTTATTCCCCAGCGGGACAATATGTACAATAATCATATAAATTAATACTGACGGTAACGTGCGATTTAGTTGTTATGAAATCGTTAACTTCCCACTCCCTATTGCACTCACATCCTTCTTCCTCTGTATAATTCTTACCATAACCGGCTTGACTAAGCTTCAATTTCGAGAACTTTCTCATTCTTCTAGTGTAAAAGGGGTAATAATAATAATAATAATAATAATAATTATTATTATTATTATTATTATTATTATTATTATTATTATTATTATTATTATTATAAAAGGGGTAGGAGAGGGAGGGGGGGAGGCTTGACAAGCAGTTGAGTTTTTCAGATATGTGAACTTCCAAGTGGGGTTGTTTGGGTGTGTGTTTTTTGTCTCACCCGGATGTAACTGGCGAAGTTGTTTTTGAAGGCTGTGATACTTTGATTCTTATTTTTTCCCCTTCCCCCATCTTCCCCTTCATCACCACTACTACTCTCTTCCCTGTCCGCCTTGACTGTCATAGAGAAGATGAATATTTATAATGGTGAGGATAGGGAACATTTGAACACGGAACTTTGTCCGGGTACTTTTATCACAAGGAATGGGCTGACATTTCTGCTAGTTTTATATTGAAAGAGAAGAAAAGCTGTCAAGTTACTTGGACAAAGGAAGCGAAGACACACATGCGTAACTACGCACACGGGGGAGAGAGAGCGAGAGAGAGAGAGAGAGAGAGAGAGAGAGAGAGAGAGAGAGGAGAGAGAGAGAGAGAGAGAGAGAGAGAGAAGATTAACGGTTTTTAATCGTTATTTATTAGCCAATACAAGTGCCTGTTACATTAAGAGGGAGTGCAGACGTAGGGGGTGGTTGAAGGTTATGTTGCTACTGCCACTTCTTCTACACCTAACTCTGCGTTTTGTGGTAAATAAATACAAAACGAAACAATAGTTTGTTTTTCTTCTCACAGAGATACCGATATCACTGAACATTTCCTCAGGAAACTGACCTTGACCTTTCGTTTGTGCTCGGGACGTTACAGACGTCTTATCTTCAAATTTGTGGAGTGATTTATGTTAAAAAATAAATAATTAACACACATTTTGGAAACACAATCTTTGGAAAGACCTTACATTTAATTATAGAAGGCAGTCAAATTATAAAAATACGAGTTTTCAAGCGAATCCTGGAAACTCCTAAATAATGAAAATTGCAGTCAGTACGAAATGATGTTGCTTGTGTGTTAGATTATCAGTACAATACAATACAACACTATGCAATACAATACAATACAATTTATTAATTAATTAATTTATTTATTTTATTTAATCAGCTCCAGAGCTGCGTAAGGCGCTGGTCGATACAGGATCTAACTCAAACCGCACGAGGCGCCTACCTGCAACTTTTGGGCGCATGGTCTGACACCCAGACGACTGTGCTCTATCGTGGGCCACCGGGGATGGGAAAAAAGGGACCTAGTGCGTGCTGGGTGTAGCTGTGTTGGCGGCATTCACCCGTCTTGGACATGACCGTCAGGACCTTTAAAGTCCCTGCGATGGAATGCGTGCGTGCAAAGACTAGACCTCGGTTTATATTCTCATCTGAAAGAGTAATACCAAATGCCATTCTATATTATACCATACAATACCATACAATACCATGCTATACTATACTATACTATACTATACTATACTATACTATACTATACTATACTATACTATACTATACTATACTATACTATACTATACTATACTATACTATACTATACTATGCTATGCTATCCTATGCTATACTATACTATACTATACATACTATACTACACTACACTACACTACACTACTCTATACTATACCATACTATACTATATTATACTATACTATACTATACTATACTATACTATACTATACTATACTATACTATACTATACTATACTATACTATACTATACTATACTATACTATACTATACATCTTTATTACCTCAAGGAAGGAATTGACTCGAGCGTATAGATCATTGTAATGTAAATTGAAAAGCACATTAACAAAACAACTATAATAATTATGTATGCTCGTTATAGAAAACTTGTAAGGATACAATTTCGAAATACAGCATACATTTAAATTTATAATAAGGGTTGGGGGTAAGTGGGGTGGGGTGGGCTGAGATGGTAAGAGAGTTTGTGTGTAGGTTATGTGCTTTAAAATATATGTACTTGTTTGAAAAGAAGTTTAAAAAAAATTGGTGGGGGGGTGGGGTGGGAATGGGCGTAGTAGGTTATCGAACTCTCGCGCTCTGTTGTAGAGATTAATGCAAGGGATGGTGAAGAGGGTGTAAGCAATACAACATACTGCAAATATTGACGAGGTGTGGGTAGATGGGGGGTATATGGGGCAGTTTAGGGGTGGAAGGGAGAAGTTGGGCTTGTGTTGGGTTCGGGAGAGGGGGTGGGGGTATCAGATGATGAAAGTCTGGCCATGATTTATCGGACAATAAAGTCCGCCTTTGATCTGACACCAGACCAATTCTCGCATCTTCAGCCCAACCAGGAAAAAACCCCAAACTTTGTTGCTTGATTGATTCCAAGCCAAATCTCTATCCCTGAGGTAGTTTTCCTGCCTGTGACAAAATGTCGCCAGTCTGTGGTGGTGGGTCCATGGAAAAGAAGCAGTGCCTTTGAATTTCATTGTTTTTAAAGGGACCCAATTCGACCAAACCCCTTCGGCAGATCCTTTTAACATTCACGGTGAAGAGTGTGGCCCAGCAGTCAAAAAACAAACTTGCTACAACAAAACATTTATTTCATTTAATGTTTATTCACATCTGTGATATTAGACGAACAACACAAAATTAACTTTTTCAAAGTAGATGTTTTTCAATCAATACAATCCGTAGATTTTGTGCCTGGTAATACATAGAACCGCTAGCCAGCGTTCTCTTGGGCTAAAATTAGCATCTACCAATGCAGGTAAGAGGCAGAACCCATCACAAAGTTGCTTCGTAAAGTTTTTCGGTTTACAATACAATAGTCCCTACCCTACCCCTATATTTATATAGCAGAGTATGTGGTCTGTTCTATATGTTTAAATGGGAACAAATATTGGGCAAGGAGGCCTCTACAATTATAATAATCAAATATTATAGAAGCATTCATTCTCCCCCCCCCCCCGCCCCCCCCCCCCTCAGTAAGTACAAAATAGTAACTAGTGACATTAGCTATATGGAACTGCATTCGCAACTGTGTGTCTTTTTGCACCCAAGGAACGAAAGATTGAGCATTTCCGGTCAATTCGAGCGTTGTGACCGAGTGGTCTAAGGCGGGACTAACTTGCCTTGTCCACAGGTTAGAAACCAATGGTGCCTGAGAGGTGTGGGATCGACCCAGCTCCTGGACGTAATGTTTCTCCCAATAGTGTTTTCTTTCGACTCGGGCAACGTCCTGGGGGTTTACTCCGAGTACTCCGGTTTGCTCCCCCAGTAAAGTTTCAAAAACGCAACTAATATTAGGTAGGTGTGTTTTGGGCGCGCCACAGGCTGCGACTATGCCTACCCCAGGAGAGGGGGCTCAGAATTCCTCGTTAAAAAGGGAAATAAAGTGTCCAGACATGGATTTAATACAATCTATGAAAGAATTCAATAAAGGCGTGCTAAATATACGCATATTTAAACAAACTATATAATACACCATAACGCCTCCTGCCTCAGTGAACGATGATACTTAGTTGAGTCAGCACAATGAACTTTCAGTGCTAACGCTATCTTTTTGCATAGGGAAGGGGTGGGGTGGATGGTGAGTGGGTAGGATTGAGTGTTTGTGGTCCCTAGTGGATTGATATTACAGTGGTATTGAAAATCCTCCTGCCACAGTGCTGAGTCAGGCACTGAATAGTCCTGCTTGAGGTCTTATCAATAAAACAAAGCTGAATAACAATAATGGACGGCGGTCGCCATAATTACGTAGAGCCAGTGTATGTTTGTATGTGCCAGAGACGCCGTGGCTCGAATTAATGCATTATGATATCTGCGAGAACGAAATAGTCTACACCGTGTTGAGTTGGAAGAGATGAATGTTCACACCAGTTCGAACTATGAAATATCATGTATAGTATGCTTGAAGGTTAGCTCTCTCTCTCTCTCTCTCTCTCTCTCTCTCTCTCTCTCTCTCTCTCTCTCCAATTCATCTACAACACCTAGCATCTCTGGGTGTTTTTTTCTAGGGAAACATGGAGGATCAGCTACGCAGGATATCTCCTCCACCCGATACAAGGTCAATCGTCTGCAGGCCATTGACATGTTTTTCTCCGCAGTTCATCGCTAACTGTCAGCAGTGCTGGAGCCGGAGGCTGTCGAAACCTATGGTCACTCTCAATTAACACGCCAACGAGCTTTGTCCCAAAACCCAAACTCGTCAGACCTTGAGAGGTCGTTAACACCTCTATTCAGTTCAAGGGCCTGCCCGTCCACACTTCAGATTACTGTATCGCCTCTTGTGGTCATTTGACCATTCTGTTTCTCCACTAGTGCACGCAAAGCCGCACTCGCAGACAAACAAACTGAAAGCCGAACATACAAACCCATTCTTGCGTGGTGGTCAGTTTGGTCCGCGTCAGCATCCCAACCCCGCTCTCCTCCCATCTCTCTCTTTCTCTCGCTCTCTCTCGCTCTCTTATTTGCACGCAATACATAATTATTTCATCCTTCGTTTTACTGTATTATAAATAACTGCGGGTGTTGTTTCTATTTGCACCTTTATACCGAGTTTTATATTCTACTTTTTATCTGGTGTGTGTATGTGTGTGTATATATATGCTAGAAAGTAGGAGCAGGCCTCGTAAAGTCTCAGCTACGCTGCACGGGGCTAGAACCATAGAAAATGGTCGGCAAAACCATTGAAGAAGGCACCCACCATCATCATTGACCGACTATCACAAATAGCGAGAAACTACAATCTCTGTACTTTTCAAAACGCACAGTCTTCACACTTCTATGATACTCTGCATGTGTAGATGCCCATGACTGATAGGGCTCCTGGGAGCATCCAGGCTAGCTCGTCACCTCCCCCACTCGTAGAAAAGATGTAATGGCCTGTAGAGCTTGGGTTGCAGTCCCGTCTCGTTGGAAAGTCTCCAGGGACTTGTGTCTTCCCGGTGCTCTTTTCATCATGTTCATTGAGCGGTCCTAGTCTCTGCAGGCTGATACTACCCATCGACCAGTCCAGTCCATGCCTTAGTTATAGAGAGCAAAGAAAAAGAGAACCACAAAATGAGGGTTTCTGACCGGAGTTTCGGGGACTTAAATATTTCATATACCCACACGCAATGAAGCCACGTTTATAAAATTGTGATGGGATCCAGACCTTGCTTTCAGCGGAGCAAAAGAATATAAGAGAAATTGAACGAGAACAGAAGGAAAGAGGGGTTGGTGAGGAGGGTGTGATCAGTTCTGAGTACATTCTGGAAGCATACGTGTATGTAAAGGGAAAAAGGATATGTGACCTCACAGAGAGAGAGAGGGAGAAAGAGAGATACAGTTCATCTTGAGCTATGGCTTAATCCAATAATTTAAACTGGCAGCAGGAGTAGGGGGAGGTCAGTAGCTCTCCCAACACTGCATTGAATGAGAACCTTGCAATATTGGAGATAGGTGTATTCCCTACCTTTTCTTGCTGCAAGCAACCTCTTTCCCCAGGCGAGATAGCATATCTACTGAACTTTTTTTGTATGTCCAATGAAACGAAGATTGATCTTGAGACATTTTTCTTTCTTCTTTAGATTATGCATCCCGTGTTACGGTATACGTGTGGGTGTAGGGTGGGGGATGGAGAAAGGGGGTAGAAGAGTGGAATTACATGAACCTGGCAGATGACGATGTGTAAAAGTGTTCAAAAGAAAATCATTCATCATGATCTGGGAACAAGCCTATAGAATTCGTCTAACTCATGTGCAAGGGTGTTGCAATCTCATTAGTTTTTAAATCAACGCTGAACGTCCCACTCGGTCACTTGGATAAGTTTTATTCTGACAAGTCTAACTCAGTCTTCGGAGTGTTTAATTTATTGTTTATTGTACACAAATCGAAGCTGACATTTCCCTACGTGGTCAGTTTGAGCTGATCTTTGTAGTTCTTTGTCGGAACTTTATATGGGACCGCCAAATACTGGGTTGATACTATTTTAATAAATGAAGGGGTTGGTAGTTTCGAGGGTCAATAAGCCATACCGGAAATGGAGGGAGACTTTATTAATCGATGACGAAAACTTAAAACGATACTGTGGGTAATCGAAGGTGAAAATCCGAACGACATTGGCAATCATGTAGGGTGAAAACCGGGGCCAGGAAGGGAGGCGCGTTTGAATTCTTATTTGGAGAAAGCCCCCTTTAGTTTGTCCCACCGCCGTAGCTCAGTGGTAGTGCGTTCGCCTGGCACACCGATGTCCCGGCTTCGAATCCTGTGTTGGGGCAAGATAAAAGTGGTCATTTTCACTGTCCGTATTTGCAGTATGATTGCTCTTGTGGTTTAGTGTTGACTTAGATTCCTACCCCTTCTTCCTTGGGATGGTTATCCCCGTCTGTCATATCGCCATAGGTGGGGGTAAACGTTAAACCTCCACGTCTGCCATATCGCCATAGGTGGGGGTAAACGTTAAACCTCCACGTCTGCCATATCGCCATAGGTGGGGGTAAACGTTAAACCTCCACGTCTGCCATATCGCCATAGGTGGGGGTAAACGTTAAACCTCCACGTCTGTCATATCGCCATAGGTGGGGGTAAACGTTAAACCTCCACGTCTGTCATATCGCCATAGGTGGGGGTAAACGTTAAACCTCCACGTCTGTCATATCGCCATAGGTGGGGGTAAACGTTAAACCTCCACGTCTGCCATATCGCCATAGGTGGGGGTTAACGTTAAACCTCCACGTCTGCCATATCGCCATAGGTGGGGGTAAACGTTAAACCTCCACGTCTGCCATATCGCCATAGGCGGGGGTAAACGTTAAACCTCAGCCTTCAGTCATGCCCCTTTAGTGTTTCCTTTTAGTTTACTGGCAGGGTTAACATTATTCACCCAGAACTGTTATTAGCAATAAAAGGCCGCAACCCTCCCAGTCTCCTATTTCACGCTGACATTTCAAGCTGGCAGGTCGGGGTGACACGTGCGCGGGAGGTCACAGTATGCAGAGAATCAATAATACATGTATTATTATTATTATTCGTGATTAATGAAATAACGGAATGAAAGCGCTTTTCAAGTAAAGTCCAGTCAAAATGCTTTATTTCATAAGAGCCATTGGGACACGTGGATACGATAAAAATGAATAAACATGAAAAATACAATAATAATAACTGAAGACGTACACATCAAAACGCAATATAACATACGTATACAATATTTAGTGCTGATTTTAGCTACTGTAGGGGCGATTGTATCTGAAGATTATCATGAATGTACACAAATAATTAAAGTCAGTAAGCAAATAGTTAGTAATTCCGATCCTGTCATCGGCCTCCTTTTGTTGCGTACGAATTCCAGAGTGGAGACTGTCTAAAGAAGCATATCACGTTATTCAAGCATGCTTGGAAATTCCAAGATCGCTGCAGGCCGTGGAGGGTTGCTGGACACTCAGACAATGTTTTAATGCCAATTATCAAGCTGATAAGGGCACCGAAAAAGAGTTTATGAACGCGGTATTATATGCCTTGTTACTGATTGTAACATTATTTAGCTCGTACAATCTCCTTGACCTTTCATGTGTGGGTCTTTCGGTTACTTCATCCAACTGCCAAGTAATAGCCGAATCGAAATGGAAAAACAAAGAACACACAAAAAAGGAGAAGAAATAATCTTGGCGTATTTTATTTTTGAAAAGCACGTTGTACATAACTACTGATATTTTGTTCGTGATTGATTATATTTTCAGCACATACAATCAATCTACCTTGTCTTGTCTTAAGTATCTCAATGAGCCAAAGCCATGTGAAAGTAAGGGTAAGACACGGTGGTCTAATGGTAGTGCTTCGGCTTGCGGATCTGAAGGTCCCAGGTTCGAGCCATGTCCGGGCCATTGTGTTGTGTCCCTGGAAAAGACACTTTACTCCCGTTTCCTACTCCTTCGGATGAAAGTATAAACCGAGGTCTAGTCTGTGTGTCGCTTACATTCCATCATAACGGACTTTAAAGATCCTGACGCTCACGTCCAAGAAAGGTGAGCGCCGGTAACAAGAACACACCCAGCATGCACTTGGTCCTTCTCCCCCATCCCTGGCTGGCCAGGATAATGCTCAGTTGTCCGGGCGTCAGACCATGCGCCCAAAGGCTGCGGGTGGGCGTCTCGGGCAGTTTGAGTTAGATCCTGTAACGGCCAGCGCCTAGAGGCTGGTCAAGTACGGCTAGATAAGTGCGCTATAAGAATCCTCAATAATAATAATAATAATAATAATAATAATAATAATAATAATAATAATAATAATAATAATAATAATAATAATAATAAAAGCCGAATCTATTGCCCGAAATAATGAATGAGCAACCTTGGCACATTTTCCACTGTGCCGCTTGTTCCAAACATTTTAGCTCATAAACTCGTCTTTGACATTCACAAGGTCTTTAAAGTCTTTGTAGCTAACGCTATATAATACCGTACCTGAATCGAATGGAAGATAGCAAAATATTAACCGAAGCTTGTTTTGAGAGTATGATTTTCTGTTTTTCGTCTGGCAGAAAATAATAAAAGTGTAAGGTAATTTTTTAAAGACCGTCATATTTATTTTTAATGAATGCCTTCCCCTTCTTTCTTCCTTCTCCTTTACCTCCTTGCCCCTCTTCCCTGCCCCTATCCCTCTCCCCTACAAAATAATAATGCGACCTTTAGAGTAGATATATGTAGTATAATTGCAGTTGCTGTGTTTGTTTCTTTTCGCAGTACGGTTTAAATAAAGATGCATACAAGCGGTTCCGTAACTGTTTAGTGTTGCCTGGGTAGTTCATCACCTGGACTTATGGAACACATTATTGCAGTTGCAGCTTGTCCCTTTGTTGCCGCCTTACTACCAAGCGCGGCTGGAGTTTCTGTACTGTCTGAGTCGACTTTGTTGTACATAAAATTTAAAATAGAAACGTGCAATATTTTACCCAAGTAAAGATGCTGCTGGATGGATTTTTTCTTCTTCTTCTGGAAATGCTTTAATAAACAAACGGAACAAGAAATCTGTTTGGTCTATTATCGCCTGCCTTCCGAAATCGTTTTCCCAATACTTTCTTTCCTTCCTTCCTTCTTTCCTTCCAACCCAACGTGAGTGCAGTGAGCAAGAACCGTTTTTGTTGAGACCTGCAGTGTGTATGATTTCGTCAGTGTCATAATCACTATCATTGTCAGTGTCATAATCATTATCAGTACAACTTATGTTAATCTGATGAATAAAAATTGATACAAAAAGTTATAATCACAGTTTTATCATCATCATCATCGTCGTCGTCATCATCATCATCGTCGTCATCGTCATCATAATCATCATCATATCGTCATCATCATAAACGTCATCGTCATCATCACTACACCTACTATTATTGGACTTTGACTTCGTTCTTGTCAAAACGGAAGTATCATCTCTGTCTCGGTCGAAAACGATGTCAACACCGTTTAATTACAGCGGGTATGATTTAGATTTAGTTTGGCAGGAGAATTGTCTATATCTTTGGGGATTAGTCTCCATGCAAAACGAGTTCGAAGCGGTTTTGTTTCAGGCCTGTTAGTAATTGTATTGCCTTAGTAATAAATGTTAGAATACTAACAGTCGTGTCCATACTAGGTATAAAAAAAGACAAACCATATCAGGTATCTCACTTAAAGTTGTTATTACTTTCAATTGTTTTTGCTACATAAAACTCGTGAAGCTTCGGTCCTTTTCCCGTTTTATTCCATGTTTTGTACACACATTTAGTCTACTATTATAAAGCAGACACATTTAGAAATAAAATGACGAGCTAGCCAACCAACTTACAGTCCCGCAGCCGGTCAAGTTGTTGGGGATTCAAGAGGGATGCTGCATGACGCAATGATAACATCAAACGGCTTTGAAGTTTGCAGGTCACAGCAAGCCTTATTTGTAATGCTAAAATGCTAAAATGTTGCCACGTATTATAATGCTTGTAAACACACACACACACACACACACATATCTAATTATGCCAGTTTTCTGCACTATAAAGCACAAGTCCATTGAAACTTGTTACGTGCCATTTATTTGACTAACCTTTGTTTTCCTCTTGTTTGTTTCAGGTAAGTGATCTGACTGGCTTATCATTTGCGTCATTCATTGATTAACCCAACCGCAGAAAAGGTAAATAAATCCACAGACAGATATTGCTTTATTATTATTATTATTATTATTATTATTATTAGTAGTAGTAGTAGTAGTAGTAGTAGTAGTAGTAGTAGTAGTAGTAGTAGTAGTAGTGGTAGTAGTAGTTTTTTTTTCGAAAATTATAACTTTATTTAAAAAAGATTTTTGGGAGACTGTGACTGACGAGTCTAGATAAAAACAATGATTACCTGAAGATAATCCTTTTTAGAGATGATGATGATGATGATGATGATGATGATGATGATGATGATGATGATGATGATGATGATGATGATGATGATGATGGTAATGATCCTCTATTAGTCAGAACGCACGTTGAATCATTTTTTCCTTCGCAAACGTTCATATGATAAATGTGAGAGAAATAGTTCACGTCCCGCGCATAGACTAACGTTCTTTTTAAACATAACATTTCAACAGCGCTGAGGAGACCGATCATCGAGATTCATAATAATAAGGATATTTATATAGCGCTTTTTCCCATTAAACAATATCAGTTCAAAGCGCAGTACTCACGCATTCATTCTAAACATCCGGCTTCATACAAAATAAAATCAGACACTTGCTAACAAATAAGAGATGAGGAAGGGAGGAGGGGTGAGCTAAAGATGGGTGATGGGGTGGGTGGTGGCGGTGGTCTGAATCAAAAACAAAACAACAACAAAATGGAGGAATGACGACGATGATGATGGGAGGCAAGATCAGAAACATTTAAGGAAGAGGTGAGTTTTCAAGTGGGAATTAAAAGTAGCTATGTTTTGAGAGCTGCGAAGAGAGAGGGGAAGAGAGTTCCAAGTTGAAGGGCCAAGCACTGTTGACAGGTTTTCAACACCCAGTCGCCTACACGGCCAGTAATGAAAAGGGGAGCTTATTTGTGGTGAGTCGTCTCTCCTGGATACGCTTGGTTTCCAAAACAGGTTTAACGGCGGTGTGGCATTCTTGGAAGGCTGACCTGAAACATAGAAATTTGCTTCTCTCAGTACCTCCGGCATTCAACTGACCGCGTTTAAAGTATCAAATCCTCTCGTGCTGGCGAGATTTCACTCAATGTATGGAATTATTCGAAAGGTGACAGTATATAAAGACAACAGAGAATATAAGACCTCATTGCATAGATTTAATAATTATATGGGTAGATATATATATATATATTTGGATATATAGACACAGAACTTTGTAGCCTACTGCTAGGCTTGCTTTCTTTCTATACTGGCCTTATTTTCCCTGGATACTGCTCTTTAGTATGCTGCTACTTTTAATGACTATGTTCGGCAGTCTAGTTGAGATAGTTCGTAATAGGGAGAGAAAAAGCTAAGACCAGAGAAATCTTTTGTGGTAAGGCAGTTTTGGCAATAATTGAAGTCTGTTAGGATAAGACCAAAATCCAAAATCCATCGCTTCCTGGTCTTGGACTTGGATGGACTACTTCATTATTTACAGCCGTTACCGTACTATTATGGGCCAAATTGTCTGTCGTGGAGTCTAGTAGCATTGAGTCTTTAAAGAAATATAACGACGTCTTCGGCTGTATGATGATGGTAGAGACCCATGGAAAAGGGGCTTTTTCGGACCGCCCTTTTCTTTAGAACCAGCATCGTAAGAACGATTTAAACAGACCTTAAAACAAGGTCAAAGGTGATGGGGTAGAGCGTATGGGTTTGCACACATGATGCCAGAGCCTTCGGGGTGAAACAGTTTTCAGGTGAAGTGTAGGTCTGAAGATACAATCTCATGCGTGACACCATTCTCGGCTTCAGAGCTAAAGATCTTACGAGTTTCTGTCTAAATGCCACGAGGAAAGAATGATAGACTTGTCTTCATTCCCTGCAGCCTCATAGAATACGTGGTTTAACCTTGTTCCTTTTCCTCGAGCTAGAGACTACTTGATTTATGTGGTCTGCACAAATCACAAACTTTTTTCGTTGTTGATCTCCTTCTGTGTCTCACACAGCGTACGTAAGCATCGGCGAATCTCAGCTACGCTCTCTCTCTCTCTCTCTCTCTCTCTCTCTCTCTCTCTCTCTCTCTCTCTCTTTCTCTCTCTCTCTCTCTCTCTCTCTCTCTCTCTCTCTCTCTCTCTCTCTCTAATCTGGTTTGTGGACGCGTGCAGCGGTTTGCTCGGACACTGTATAGACTAGTGGGCTACGCTACTGGTTTGGCAGTATGAAAAGAATTAACTGCTATTTGTAATGTGGGTCCCCCTGCCTTTGGCGGCTCGTGCCTGACTGTCAAGTGTTTGACTTGCCTGCCTCGCGTGTGTGTGTCTGTATGTGTGTATGTGTGTGTTCGGGTGTGTGTGTGTGTGTGTGTGTGCAACAGTAGAGAGCAAGCCCAGAGCGTTCTCCACATTTGCGTATCGTAGACTCACCGAGTTATCACACCCATGGTTTAGGAAACTGTATCAACTGCACACACTTGGGAGGAGGAGGAGGAACAACGAAGCTTAACGTCCTATTGCATCAGCGTTAAGGACGATCACCACGTCGCCACCCTGACAATAATGATCATCATCATCATATCAAAGATGTGGAGACTGTACCAACTTATATACCCTTGTTTGGAAACTGTATCAACTACACGTGGTTAGAACTGTATCAATCAGTGGGGTATCACCCTGGTGCTGCAGACTCAGTAACATATTGCATAATTAGGCCTACTGTTGTTGTTGTTGTTGTTTTTCTTCGGTGTTTAACTTTTCGCTTTCTAGAAAATAAAAGAGATGGTCATCGATCTCATGATGTTGACCCTAAGAAAAAAGAGATCCATACACCCAAAGGACGGTTAACACAGTTGTTAACTACTCCTGATACTCTGTATAGGGCTAACATTTGGAGGGAATTCAGATAGATTACGGTAACGGTGTTCCTGTAATCCTTTAGTCGTTGGGACAAATTGCAAAAGGCATTTGGACATCTCTTTTCTCTGGGACAACTTTTTGAGAACGATGACCAACTCTTCGGTTTTTTTTTCTTAAAGAAAACGAAAACCATCATTGGAACCTCAACGGGGCTGAGTTTAGGGTATTCAGAATTAAGAGAATTATTAGGTAGGAACCCAAAATCAATAGAAATCATTATCAATTCATAGATATCAGTATACTCAGAAATACCAGAATCATTAGAACTAATTATACCCAGAATTACCAGTATCTGTTGGTACTCAGATGTAACCGAAGCATTACGAACTCAGAATTATTATAGATACTCAGAATAACTCCTTCTCTCTGGATGTGTGTGTGGGTGTATGTGTGTGTGTGTGTGTGTGTGTGTGTGTGTGTGTGTGTGTGTGTGTGTGTGTGTGTGTGTGAACTGTTCTTGAAATTTGCTTTGCGGGTGGCTCGAGTGACTGAAGTGTCAAAAATGTTCGAGACTGGATGTGGAGTGGGGGGAGGGAGGGAGGAGAAGAGAGAAAAGGGTGGAGAGGGAGTAATGGATGTGTGGGTGGGCGTGGGTCGGTGTGGGTGGGAGGTTGAAGCTAATAAGAGGAGAGATTGTGAGGTGGATGGGCGCGGGGTGAAGTGGAGATAGGGTACGGCGCACAAAAAGCTTATCGCTGAAGGAGAGTAATTTATTATGGCGTAGGTCGTTAAACGTGCAATTGGAGCACGGTGTTACATTGGTTTAATTACCCTCTCCTACGTGGGCGTAGCTTGGTAAATTTTAGTGTAACGGGGTCAGTGACAACCGGTTCAGTGACGTAACTGCCCAGTTATTTTTGGGAATAACAATTGGATGCAGCTGCAAAATGTACACTTAACAAGTAGGCTTTAGCTTTTGAAGTAGCAATGACATAGTTTTAGTAAAGAAGTTAACGCAGGCGTACATGCCAGTGACATAAAGCTACTAACTGCTCGTTACACAATTGGTGAAAACTTGAATCCTTTTTTTAAAAAAAAACTTTTTAAGAAACTGATTGCGTAGTTGATATGGGTGAAAGTGAATTAGCATTTTTTCTATTATATTTTATTTTCATATTTTATTTTCAACGACTTTCCACATACTTCGCTTTCTAACTTTGATCTTCAACACACATCGGTTAGTTTGTTCCCACAAGTATAACTCTCTCGCACCCGCCCCTCCCTGCCCTCGCCCCCCACCATTACCAACACCACCCCGCACCCTACCTCTTTTTTTATTTTTCATCATTTTTATTCTTTTTTCCCTTCTGTTAAAAATTTTTTTTGTTTAATTTTTTAATACAAATAAAATTTTCTTTTTTTATATTTCTTGTTTTGTTATCAATGTTCTGTTGTTGTTTTCTGTCGTCCACCAGTGATATTTTGATACATTATTATTATTTGGGTAGCACTCATTTAAGCCTTGTGCTTTTGTGCGCCATGATGTCTTGCCATATATTAATATCTGATTTGTTTGTTGAATAAAAAAATTTATGTTAAAACAATTAGCATTTAAACAAATCCAGCGATCACATACATAATTATGCCTTATTATTAAAACTAAAGATAGTTGATGGCATTAGAAGAAAGGAAAAAAAGACAATGTATATGGTAATCATGGATGGAAGCGGAGAGTAATGGAATTAAAAACGATGTGGAGTCTTGTTTCGAGATTTGCCCTACATTCGGGACTAAGCTTCTACAGATTTCTGGAAATAGAGGGTGGTGAATTTGGTCTGTATTAGAAGAGAACGATAAGATGGATGGTTCGAGATTTTATAATTGATTGATTTATTGTTGCTTTAGGTCCAGCGGACTCTCCCGAGCCAAATCAGGACCGGTCGAGATTTTATAAGATTAGTCTCAAGGCTCACTCAGAAATAAACATAAAGGGTAAACTAATGCCTTAATGGGGTTAGAAAAGAAGGAGAATTAGATAAAAGGTGAATTTACCTCACAGTGGGCTTTTTACAAAATTGTATAGGTTTGAAGGATGAGAGTAGAGGTGAGAAGGGACTTTTACCTTGGAGGAGGCCGCCCGGGAAACAACGCAGGGTTCAGATTGAAAGTGTGACATTGCAGTGGAAGCGGACGTGACAAATGACCCACAGGGTCACAGAGACACCAAGAAACACGCGGAAAGAATGCTCGTGCCGGTCTCAGCATTGCTGCTCTCGCAATCCAAGATTGTAATCGTTATCCAGAGTATATTTGCCTCATCGCTGACCATGAATGTTTTTTTTTCTTCTCTTCCTTTCTATTTTCAGCAAGTTATTGTGAAAGCCATTCATACGCGTCAAGATACTCGGTGTGTTTGTAATCTTGCAATCTTGAAAATCTTGCAATCACCTGACTGCGCTGTAAGGGACTACAATGTGTTTTATAGGGCATGCACGTAAGCCATGTTCTCACAAGTTTCTTGGTCAACATTTCCACTCAAACCTGGCTGGCTGAGGTGACATGAGCCCTAGACTTAAGCGACAAGTGCTGTGTTGGAAGTTTTGAAGACTCCGGTATTAGAAGAAAATAGTTTCATTGCTTTCTAGGAGTTTGTTGGAATTTTTGTATGGGAGTGGGATGGGAAGGGGAGGTTAGGAACAAAATGTTTAAAACAAATTACTGACCATGCTCTAATACGTAAAAATATAAGTTTTGAAAAAGCATTCATATATTAATTACACATTATAATATGACGCTCACAGTATACAAGAACTCTGTATAAAAAGGTGTAGTGGATGAAGAGTCGTCAGAATCGGTCTTTATTCAGTTCTGTATGGTGGTTGACTCAAACGTATTATGTCATGCAGAAATGTCTTTATAATTTATAGTCAGAATTGGCTTCTGCGGTTGACCCCGTCAAGCTACCCTCATAGATGAGAATCCAGATCCCAAAAATGAAACACTTGCTAACTTAGAATCCCATTTGACACCAGAGGCAGGTATAAGACCGATGATGGCACTGAGAGTAATGAAAGAAAAAACGATAAAACAAGGACGGGGGTTGTCCTCGTCTAGCCAGGAGAATACTAGTTCTCATTAGTATTTTGGATCCTGTAGCTTTGTAAAGAGGGACAAGGATACAATACTGAATACACTCACTCCAGCAGCTAGCAAAAGAGAATGCTACCTACCTTTTAGACATGTGGGGACACTCAAGCATAGAAGAACATTGGTGCAAGTACTCAATATTATAATGGCACATGCTGCAGCATCATTAATTATAGAGAGATTGTACAGGGACCCGCGGCTTGAGTGTAAAGTGAATAAACCAATATAATTCTCGAGATACGCTCTTGCCATGTATTCTCAGTGAAGACCTCCACTTGGGTTTCGTTCTCCAAAGCTTTCTTATCAGTGTGAGTAAAACAATGGGATTTAATATATTGCACAAGCATGTTCGTAGGGAGGGAGGAGGGGGCAGTCATACGAGAGAACTTGCATTAGTGTTACAGGTTGAAGTCCAAGGAGAGATCATTTATTTTATATGTGGCTTTAAAAAAATGCGGAAGATGTGGACCACGACGAAGTGTTTATAGAATTTTCAAGAAGAGAAGTAGACTGCCTATTTAAATAAAAATCTGAGTTTGAAGTGCCGGAAAAGTGAACTGAAGTGTGTGTACAATTTTAGAAATATCGAAAGATTAACAAAAGAAAGAGGTTAGAATGCACCATTTAATTAGTTGTTCATAGAAACTTTCAGAAACGTTAAACATGCACATTTAACGCAACAAGAGTTAAGAATACACAATCTCATTATTTTGCTTCGTGGTTCATCTAAGCTTTTGTTAAGAGAAGGGGGAGAGGGTGGGGAAGAACCAAACCTGCAGAGGTGCAACTCAGTGACCTGCACAATGTTGCAAACCTGCAGAGGTGCAACTCTGTGACCTGCTCAATGTTCCAAACCTGCAGAGGTGCAACTCAGTGACCTGCACAATGTTCCATTTGCCACGTTTGCGCCTCTTCGACCTTCCGCCCTCAAAAGACCTGGAAGGTGACGATGCCTCTGGTAATAAAGGCCTCAGTTCAGAACGTGGTATTACCCACTTGTCAGATAATACCAGGTCTCAAGGCCTATAAGAAGAGCAGACAACGACTGGAGTTTTATTTTTTTCACATCAAGCGCTAAAAAAATATGTTGAAAACAGCTTTGAAAGTGATGAAAGGAAAGACTTTGCCGCTTTTTCACATCAAGCGCTAAAAAAATATGTTGAAAACAGCTTTGAAAGTGATGAAAGGAAAGACTTTGGAAGATCTTTTCACTACGCTTGCAGTTCACATAGAATTTGTATTATTGCTCTTGTTATGCATTATTATATTTATACCACAATGGCGATAGTAGAGTGGGTTTGTGTGCTGCGTATGTATCTCAAGGAGGAAAGCTATTTAAAAGTTATACAATTAACGATTGCATGAACGTTTGATGAATGGTTGTGATAATTGTAGTTCGGGAGTCCCAAGTTGTGTGGGGAGGGGAGGGGAAGGGAGGGGAGTGGAATTAAAAATCCAGATGGAGAATTTTGTGCGTGGGAAATCTTCATTGTGATTGATTGCTTGTTTTTGCTGGATGAATAGTTGAAATGATACCGTTCATGTTTGCATTTATATGTATACCCCATGAGACCCCTAATCCCCTCCTTTTTGTCTAAAAGCCCCACATCCCGCCTCTGGCCACATTCTCGTCTGCCCTCCCCACGCATATAATTTTTTGCTGAAATGTAAGATTTATAATTATGTGTCCGGAAATAAAATGATAAAGTTCCAAAATTTCCGTTTTGACAGTGATGTGAATCGGATTAATCTGTTTAGCAGATGGTCTGATGTGTTTGTTCAATAGAAAACGGGGGCAAACGATTTGTTTTTACAAAGGCGACAATACATCCTTTTCAATCATACTTGATGTGGTCTTGTCCAGGATCCGGTCAAAGCATGCTTGACGATGTTAAAAAGGAAAAAAAAGCTGAAACGTGGTTTGGACTACTATTTCACGTTTTGAAAACATGCACGATACACACAAACTGAAATATCATGGCTAAATGGTCCAAATTCAAAACAAAGAGTTAATGTCCTCTGGGAGGTTGCCTGTATTGGAGTGACATCTAAATACAGTAAGTGGAAAACTGTTTCTAAGATTGTAACTGTTGATAATATGTATCTATACTAAACAAAACAAAACAAAAGGTTCAAGATATAAACCGTTTTACACTTTTAGCGGAAAATCTCGATGTATGAATATTGTTTCGGGAATCCCAAAGGAGCGGTGGAATTTGAGCTTTGAGCCCCATGGTCAAGGTAATCCCCCCTCCGTTCCCCTTCCCCCATCGCCCTCCCCGTCTATTTGACAGCTTCGTTTGACCGAGTAGGTCAGTTTAGACGTCGTTTAGTCCAAACTTGTTAATGGCAATTGGTACAATTTTGTTTGTTTGCGTCTCGAGTGGCGGATTTGCGTTCTCATAGTGGTACGGCTTTTGTAAGCGCACTCGTTTGGTCAATACTGTTTTGATAGTAATGAGATAAGGTCTTCTACTTAAAACACGGGTATGATGGCAATCAAATAAGAATGTATACAATACTTTATTACTAAAATCACACTCTGTTTTGCTGCAAATAGTGTTGAAATTTTACAGAAAATGATAAGTTTGGTCGATATGAGATTACAATAGAAGTGTTTTAGTTCACTCAAAATACTCTTTTGATTATTAGGAATGCGATGGATTTTTGTTAAATTTATAAATGACAATTTTTTGCCGTAATCAGAACACGCAATTATGAAGTGATTCATTTAAATTTGTGTTTTGTTTTGTGTGTTTTTTATTGTGTTTTGTTTCGTCTAAAAGGTTCAGGCATCTAGGTTTGGGATCTGAGAACCTCGAAGGAAAAAAAGGCTCGTGAGCCTACACGAGTCTTCCAATGAAGACACGCCTTGAGCTATTAATAAGGAAGTCGTCGTTCAATGCGCCCGTTTGACCCTCTTTAGTTTGACCACCGGCACATGGATTGCATGCAACAGTCAGTTAGAGGTGGTCGAAGTCAGTACAGGTCATTTCGGCTTGAATGGCCAGCTGTGCATCACTAGGGGTCAGCTGCGGCGAACAGCTGAGTGTGACAGGTCTAATCTTTGCCCGTGACACGGACGCCGAAAAGTAGGTTAACAAGCTTGGGGTAACGCGCGCGCCTATAGGCTCGGCCCGACGGGTTTTGACTGTGCACTTAGTTGAGTAGTCTGGTCTACTTATTTTGCGGTACCAATATTATTGCACTGAACATTCTGTGGTCATTATGATAGGATACTGAGCTTTATGAGCATTAAATTACAGCAACCCTTACCAATCAGTATGATGTCAGAACGAAGAACATTATACTACAACCAACTAAACCACCATTCTGCTCATTACTATTTTAGATTAGTTACGAGTTTTTTCAGTGCTTAATTAACTCTTCTGAAGATTTAAAATGTCATCATTATCTTAATATGTAATGATAACAGTAATAAGCTTAATACATTTCCTTTATTTAGTTTATTAGCGGTTCTTTGAGAATATATTGAATGGCAATTGAATGATCCCACTTAATATGACAGAATTTAGCAGTAAGTCTTGGAGTTGGACGGACTTTTTTGCGTTCGTCGGAGCAACTGCTAATTCTTCGGTTGTTAACAATTTCCTTAATTGTTTCACTTGTTGATTTCTTCATACTTTTTGTTGTAATTACTTTCATGCTTTTGTATTATGGAGAATTCATTTGCATTGTTTCATTTCCAGTAAGGAGTAGAGCATGCCAAGACGCACAATGAACAAACACGATGTTAGGATAAGCTTCACTAGTACCTGTTACCTCTCCTTTTGATCGACCACCTCCCTCTCCCCTCTCCCCGCCCGCTCGCTATCTCCCCCTCCCCGCCACTATAACCATTTAACATCTCCTGTCCTCTCCACCCCCTCCCATCACCCTAAAAAAATGCAAATGTCACGAGGGCATTAAGCCAGGGAAGGGCGTGGAGGACCGGGTCGCGAAAGCCACGTTCCAGACAGCAGGTAATTACTAATAGGACTAGGAGGCAGTTACTGAGTTAGTATTGTAAAGATAAGGACGAGGACTGGTCTTTTTAGTGGGAGCATGTCTGTGTTCCCCAGGTGTACAGTTTCCCATATTTATATTCCCCTTTCACCCTGGTCTAGGTTCGACCACATATATTTTTCTGACGAATTTGGGATCAAATAGTCCCGATGACCTTGGACCTTAAGACATGGGGAACCATCGACCTGGGGAAAATAAATTCTTAGGGTGCATAGGGTCTTGAGAACATGGATCTGGCGGAGCATAGGCCTGAAAAACCTCAAGAGAACATAGACCTGCGGGAATATTATAGACTCGGCGGAACAGAATTTAGGGAACACTGGCCTGGTGGAACCGTAGGATATACCGAGCTAACTCCTCTTTTGGTGTTGGCATTGAAAGTAAGGATGGTGGATAACAGTTTATTGATATAGGTTGTGAAAATAGGAATGGGCTTTGTCTTCTAGTATAGGTACGTTATTAGTATAAGTATTGTAATACTAAGACTAGGGTTTGGGAAGCTGACAGACACTGAGACAGATGGTTTGAGTACTTAAAACAGCCGATCTCAGTCAGTGCTGGCAGTTGTTTTTTGTGTTTGTGCTACTAAGGTCGCTTTTGAGATGCAGGAACATGACATTCAGAAAAAGTGGAACAGACAAAAGAGGCTTAGCTTGAATAATTAGTGTTGTATTGCTTAGTAGTAGAATCTATGTTCGCGTGTTTGAGGTTGCTCATCAATTAAACAAAGTTTTACTCCTCACCCATTTATTTGTTCGCCTGCATCCATCTTCTAACTCGTGAATCTCTATTCATCAGTCCAGCTTTCCCCTTTCAATCAGCATTTCAACTCTTGTGTTCAGCAATTCATCCATCTCATCTTCTAACAACAGGCTAAGAACAGCTACATTTGTGACATTTCCTGTATGTAGAAAAATGTTCGTAGCCGAAGACTGGGTGACCCTTTCGAAATAACAAATGTAATTCTATAAATCGTTCTGAATTATCTTGCATTTAGCATTATGAAAGGAGAACAACTATGTTTAAATGTCACTCGATTGGTCCCAGCCTGTAATAAGGTTTTTGGCAAAGCAATTGTAGTGTAAAGTTGATTTCTTTATTTAATTTTGGCTTTGGCAGCCAGGATTAAGAACCTTAGCTTTCAGAGTGCTACTACCCTGCTAGAGTACAATATTGTTTGTTTTGAAACAATTTCTCACGTGTATCTGTTAGCCATCCTGACCACACAGTTTCTAGGAGCTTGCCTGCCAAAATTTCCTCTTCGGTGCTGCTACAACGCAGATAAATATAAAACCAAACTGGAACTGGAATAATATATTGGTACTGACGAATTGTCAGGTTGAGATTTGACTTGATCTTGCTTATCTTGCCATTCTCCTTTTCCATCTCGTCCTTTACATCGCCCTCTCTTCCTCCTTTCCTTCGTCTACCCTTCAACGACTTCCATTCCGTTATGTGTCCACTCTTTTTCGTCTCCTCCTCCGGTCGTCGTTATCCGGCTCATTATACTCGTCAACTTATCCTTCTCTTTCTTCATTCTCGTGATCCTCTTCTCTAGAACAGCTGTGTCAAAATGAACTCGTCTGATCTGCGTCGTAATTTTAATCTTCATTTTTCTTAACAGCCTTAAAGCAGGCAGACTCAAGTTGCCCCTCGTTCGCAATTCTACTTCTACATGATGTCTGCCTTGCAAACTTACTTCCAGCAAAGACTATGCATATAAATGGTTCTGCAGTTAAAATGCTTACGATATTTCAGTACTATAATTGTTGTGTATTGCTGCTTCATCTAATCTATTATGTACTTAATTACCTCATTCTGTTTCGCACCCTGTTTTAAAAATATAAGAAAAAAAGAATGTGCTTAATATAATTGCAGCCGAGCGGAGTATTTGACTCCCGCCTCTCGGCCACGACCTTGAGACCACGGCCCAGTCCGAACTGTTAGTTTTATTTATCCCTCGAAAGAGGGACATAAAAATATTTACCCTGCAAGGCGGCGAAGCGTGTTGTTATTAAAACCGGGTTGCCGGCTACTAGTGCCACGACATTGTCTGCAGGCCACTGCCACTAACCTGCATAAAATGCCTGCCGACAATGTCGTCTCGCTCGCCGCCAAAAGCAGAAGATGAATGGTCGGGCGGGGAGAACATATGTCGTGTCGCCTTGTCCTGAATTACTCAATGGCCACCCAAGACTAGACTAACCAACAAACGGAAGGTAGACAATCCCTCCCAAGCGTGGACCAGGCGCCTCCTACTCCGCCTCATAATAAACGGGCACGCCTTCAAGTCTGATCTTGCTTAAAAAAGCAAGTCCCCTATACGCTCCATGTGTCCGGGGACATTAATCTAACAAAGAAGTCTGATCTTGGCTCTTGTTTCTGAGTGTTCCCTTCTTCTTTTTTTTTTTCTCTAAAATCATACGGACTCGACCGACTCTCGCAATGTTACTTTTAGTTATTATGTTCGCCTTGCAAACTTGCTTCCAGTTTAACAGTGATGTAGTCGAGTATGTTCGCAAAATATTTAGTCTAGCCCTGGGCTGCTAATTTACTTCTCTCTCTCTCTCTCTCTCTCTCTCTCTCTCCCTCTCTCTCTCTTTCTCTCTCTCTCCCTCTCTCTCTCTTTCTCTCTCTCTCTCTCTCTCTCTCTCTCTCTCTCTCTCTCTCTCTCTCCTTTTTAAATTTTTTTTAGAGCGCATACACTCAAGCTGTCTGAGGAAATTCTTCTATACGGGATTTTGGTTTAACGTCTGGTGCTTGTACAAGAAGCTGTCAGACAGTGTCAGTGCCAGTCTTAGCGACTATTGCATCACATTAGTAGGTCACTCGGCGGAAAGACTGGTACTGGTTTCGTCAATCCTGAGGTTTTGTTTGATACGGTTTGTACGCACGAACAAACGAACTATCGATACTGCTTAGTACGAGATGATTTTCGGTTACTTTCATATCTATGCAAACTTCACTTCCGCTCTCGTCTAGTTGTAGTACTCGTCTCGCGTGTTTCTCGAAACCTCCTGTCTGTCGTTAGTGGTGGTAGTGATGGAAATTGTAATATAATTGATGATGATGATTGTGATGGTATTGTGATTGGCCAATAGGTGGTGGTGGGGGGGGGAGTTGTAATGATAGTGTATTGGGCTTAAAAGGGCGTAAGGAAGGGGAGTAATACGATGATAAGAGTGATGACGATGATGATATTGATGAAGATGATGATGATGATGATGATGATGATGATGATGATATTGATGAAGATGATGATGATGATGATGATGATGATGATGATGATGATGATGATGATGATGATGATGATGACAAAAACAACACCAAAGACGACGATGACAACAACAAACAACGAAACCACCGTGACAGATTATGAAGATGACAAGCGATGACAGCGGCGACGATGTTTGAGGACCTGAATTAGCATATGACGGTTGCGACATGAGTGATGTTGTAGACCGATAGTTGGGATTCAGAGACCCGGAAGGGAAAGAGATCTTCTTTACATGTCTTACAAGCACACTTTGGTATGTTTGTCATGTCAATTCAGGTCGTACTACTTACCATTTTCCTCTCGCTGCGAGACGCTGGAAATAACAGGTCCTGTCAGCAGAGACTAACTCGGGATGACGTGCTGGAGCTCAGGCTTCTCGTCAAAACCTATAACTAGGTCAAGGACGTTTATCTTCCCCCCTCCCCTCCCCCCCTTGTCAGTTGTTGATGTCGTCTGCTACTTTTTTTTTCTCGCTGCCTCTTCTTCCTTTGAAAGAGTGGAAAGCGAAAATTGAATAAGGATTCCCGGTAGTACTATACACAAACCAATAGGTAGGGTTGCCAATTGCCCAGTACCAAAATCTAATAAATATTCCCTGTCGTATAAGCGCCATACATAACTGCCAGAAGGTACAGTCTCAATTGTCCCATCGAAAATCGAATCCATATTCCCATTAGCCTAATATTAGATTCCTGTTAGGAATCCCGGCGACTCAAGTGGGATGGCGCAATCGTCTGAGGCTAGTGGCGTCACAGTCTTTGGCCAAGCTGGGTGGTGAGTTCGATTCTCGGGGCGGACCTACTTTTGTTTTCCTGCGTAAGCTCACATAGGTGTGATCAAGCACGAGCTTTAAGGAGTTTTCATTCAAGTGTGCCGTAATAACAAACACCAAAAGCAAACCGGGTGTAGTCTTGGAGTTGTACAGTCTGTCCATCAACACGCACGCATACTAACACACATATACACGCGCAGGCACACACGCGCACAATCTTTAAGGATATATGGAGAGAGGGAGGGAAGGAGAGAGAAAGATATAAAACTAAAAATTATGTGTAGGGTTACTGTTAAAGTATGAAGTGGTACTGATGCTGTAGGTTCTTAAAAGATTGGGAAAAGAGGTAGTGATGGAAGTATATATCTATTCTATGGCAAAACAATAAAAATGCGAAAATGAGGGTAACTAAAACATACTATAAACGAAGGAGAAGAAGGAAGATTGTCCATGCTCCTCCTTTTTCTCGTCCTCTTCATCCTTCTCCTTCTTCTCCTCCTCCTCTTCTTCTTCTTCTTCTTCTTCTTCTTCTTCTTCTTCTTCTTCTTCTTCTTCTTTCTGTTTCTTTTTCTTCTTCTTCTTCTTCTTCTTCTTTTCCAGTTTCCTGTATATAGCAACCACCCATATACATGACAAGAATACTCCACCCAGTTGTTTTGTATCTAAACCCAGCAGTCGTCTTAACGTGATTTACAGCTTTATGCCGTACATTGGAAAATTGGAATCTTGTGAACGTTAAGACATTTCTCATGTTGAAATAGGGGAGAATATGAGACCCACTGGAGTAGAAGGGAGATTTTTACATATTAAAATACACGGACAAACACGAAACCGACCGAAGGATGAGTGAAAGACGTCTATAGCCCGGGGGTAGGGTTTGGTGGGGGGGGGGGGGGGGTGGAAGGCAGGGGGAGGGAACTGGCAAAAAATAAATCATGTTTGTGCCTTGAGCTGTCTCAAAAGTTTGTCCAACCGCTTCAACAATTTTGCTGACGCTAACTTCTGTTTCTGTAGCTTACTCAAACCCACTTTCAGACCTTGAGTTGTCATATAAATCCTCCTGGGCAGACGAAATTGACCTTTTTTTTGCCTGCTCCGAAAATGTAATGTACCTGTTTTCCTCTTACATGGCTATTGCAAACGGTGTCGGCCTCTCTCTGTCCAAAGACGTTTCCGCGTAGGCGTTGATTTACAAAGCGAAGTTCTTTCCTAAGAAAAAAAGGGGGTGGAGAGGGAGGGAGAGAGAGAGAAAGAGAGAGAGAGAGAGGGGTGGAGAAGTAGAGAAGTGAAGAGGGAGGGAGGGAGAGAGAGGGAAAGAGAGAGTCTAGCCCTGTTGAAGACATTACATGTACATGTGTCATTAAATAAGCTGTTCTGTATGTTATATTATACAAAGGGGCGAGGTAAGGGGTAGGAGGATACATTTCTATTGGTTTAGTTTCTTTCTTCGATTAAGATTTAAAGCTGCGCATATAACCGTATAGCAATTATTGCTTGTTAGAAGATCGCGCTCGCATGTTGGACTGCTGTTCGTTTCAAATTATTTCGTATTTACTGCATGCTGCTGTTAAAAATAATATTATAGCATATTTATGCAGGTTCCAGCTCCACGCTGAATATACACCTACTGGAATACTTTTCTACACCCTAGCTGGCTTTTGTCTTTAAGAACAAAGTCATGTAGACTCACACGGAGTCTCCTGCAAACTTTTTACCTATCAACATCTTAACCCATTGAAGAAGCTTTCTCCGAAGACCAAGTTTTATCAATTTGTCAAACCGCTTTACTACATATGAGCTGCGTTTCTTTGGCCGCGAGCCGAACAAACATGCTTATCGCGGGCCAAGCGGTATCGAAAGTGCCTAAGATACGACCAGCATTCAACATTCAGAAGGATGTCCTCGAATAATGCTCATTCCGGTGATCCATAATGGAATGATGATTATATTTTAAAAATAAAACTGAAACTAAAACCAACACTAAAACTAAGATACCCAGCGATGCCTGAGAATATATTCTATCGCACTCCTGCTATTATCGCTGCAGTACGCTCTCACACAAGAATCTGTAACTTTAAAATGTTGTTTTCACAGCCAAACATTGAACCAACTGTTGACAGATTCTTCAAAATGGAAATGAAGTTTTCACAGCATACCATTTCTTTCAAACGTGTCCAAATGCTTCACACTACAGACCTATTTGAACTAAATTATCTCCAATTTCAGAATAGGTTATGAACTTCATTCGGAACACAAGCTTTTAGTTGCTGGTAAAAAAGACTTTTAAAACACCGTTAGCTATGCCAGCGCCTATTGAACCTGAGTCCTCCTCTGTGCAGAACTTTTCGCAGACTGACCAAACAGTAAAAATCCCCTAGCAATTCCGTATCTATACGACAATGCTTTTTTTCTGCAATCGATTGGTCCCCAGAGCAAAGGAAGAAATAAAAACAAATGACGAGAGCCCTGGAGATGAGGTACCTGCTACGTCATTCAGTTTTCCACGCCCTTGTCTCGGTGACTTTACAAAACAAAATATTTATATTTTTCTTTCAATAACATAATTTTTCAATAACATCATAATTCGAAAACGTATAATCGTATCTCAATGGAGCTTGTATCGCGACAGGGATTTCCTGTCAGGACCCATTGTCTGATACAATGGCTCCTAATTATTTGAAGCGAATGCACTGCATTGAGGGATTGGCCTTGGACTTTGAAGTTCGTGTTGATGCTATTGGTGTTGTTGGTCATCATTTTGGTCTTCTCTGCACTTATTTCTTTTCCATAGGCTCTGTTGTTGGTGTCAAGCCTCTGTGCCAGCTGTTCAAGTTCTTGTTCTTCTCCAGCTAATTCATCAATGTTGTCCGCAAAACGGAGGTTGGAGATTGCTCTACCCCTTATGCTGACTGTGCCTTCGTGATCTGCAAGGGCATCTGACATGATTCGCTGTATGTTGTTCTGAACCAGTTTCCGATGGCGCTGTTGTGGAAGACTGTACTGGTAACATTGTCATCCTAGCTTTTGATGACTTCAATAATGTTAGGGATGATGTTGTACACTCTCATGGTTGCCATCAGAGCTGCATGCCAGATTCGGCGAAACGCTTTCTTGACGTCTACAAACACATGCTATAGATTTTGTTGGTGCTGTCGGTTTTTCTCAAAGATTATTCTGATGTTGAAAAACTGTTTAGTGGTACTTCGCCCTGCCCTGAATCCTGCTTTTTCTTTAGTTATGATTTGTTCAGCTTGGGGTTTCAACCTGTTGAGTATTATTTTCAGGAGAACTTTGCATGCAATATTCAGGAATAAACTTAAATATAACTTACCGTGCTGATGGTATTTCCGATATTACGAATCCGTGTCATGTTAAAGAAAGAGCCGTCGTCAAACTCAGTGCCAAGCGTGACAGTCGCCATTTTTTTTTTGAAGAAAGCATCTATTATATATGATAGTCTTCGCTTGCCAAGCCTCTTGTTTTGTTTGCCGCAAACGGACGCTAAGACACGCGCTTGCCTAGTTTTTCCTGTCTGAACTTGCTTTGCGTGGCTAAAGAAACGCACCTCTGAACCTTTCTTTTTAAGGTACGAGTTTTATTCCAGTACACCAGTATAGCTGTTGATGGAACTGTGTAGTCTTAAACGAAGAAAGGTTACTGCATTTATTTCGGACGCTCCGAGTATCTCCTATGAGTATTCCATGTGATTCCAACCACCAACCCTATGCTCAACCACCAGAAATAAATCCCTGTCCAGTCTCCGTCCTGTTCCATATTCTACACTGGCCCTCTGGACAGTTCACAACAGTTCGCAAATCCCCTCCTCTTAGAGGAAGCAATTACGCTAGGCTGTAGCACAGTCTCCTTGCGGATTGCCAGGAATTGACTCCAGCACCAACTTGCAAGTACGGGCTTCTGAAGCACCCCAGGATCTGCTACTACAATGAAGAGTATCGAGAGACCGAAAAGGACTGAAAAGCCCGCACGTGACTGATATTTTTCACCCAGAGACAGACAGTTAGCTCACGACCATCATCACAACAGGTATTCAACTAGCACTCACTGCATACTCTTATTGTGACTTCAGTCCTGACAGCAAGTGTTCGATTATCTCTGGATTCTTGATGTGAAGACTTTCCTTTCATTGCCATTTCTTTTTGTGTTTAACAGACCACTTCAAGATCTCTCTAACCGTAACATTCTTCTAGCAGATTGTATTCCACTTCCAGTGTTAGTAACCAATGTCATTTATAGTCATGGAACAACAACCCAGATTTTTTTATTAGGCAAATACATTTCCATATTCACAATAAAATAAAATAAAATAAAATCGTCACAATCGCAAAATCACAAACGATCATCAGCAGTAGTCATTTTTACATTTTTCCTTACAGTAATTTTAGGATGAACTTAAGTACATGGTTTACAGTACTTGTGCTGTCTTTGTGTGTATAGGTGCTGATTGTGTAGATATATTGTTTCCATAATTATGTATGACGTCAACTTCTAAAGTGGCTGAACTTGACGTCTGACTGAACGGCGACTATAAGTAGCACCCTGGTTACTAAGAATTACAGTCAACGACCAGACATTGGCTTCTGGCTCAAAAGAAATATGGTCTCTTGACAGTCGTTATATACTACTCAAAATAATTGAAGGGCCACTCTCATATTTCATTTAGTTTAATTATTTTTTGCTGCTATCAATAGTACCGCTTATATTGCTTATTTCAAAACTTATCCTGTACAGTAACATTCAAGACAATCTTATTCTGACAATATCGCATGTGTGAGTTTTGAACTTTCTGCACTGAGTTTAAAAACAAACCCAATTTTTAAAAAAATGACCCTAATTTACTGTTGTCTTGCTAATAAAGCAAAATTTTCAACATTAAAAAGTAATTTGCACGCGAAAGGCTTGCATTTTCTGAATTCAGTTCAACAATCGGCGCTTGTTTCTGGGTATAAATGGCAGCGCTTTTGCTGCTTTTCTAACCATGCCCCCAAGGCGACGATTGACTGATGCGGATAGAGGCAGAGCTATTGCATGACTTCAGGAAGGGGGGGGGGGTGAGAGAAGTTGGCAGGCGGCTGGGAGTGTTCCACTCCCTTGTCCAAAGGCTGCGGGAGCGCTTTAACAACACTGGAAGCGTCCAAGAACCAAGAAGGTCCGGACGCCCCCGCGTTACCACTGCAAGACAAGACCATTGCATCACCCTGTCAGCTCTGAGGATGAGGTCCGCTACAGCAAACACCATCAGAAGACAGCTTCACGCAGCCAGCAATGTTAACGTCAGCGACCAGACAATTCGCAACCGTCTACACGAGGCAAACCTGCGATCAAGACGACCAGCAGTACGGCCTTTGCTCACCCCAGCTCACCGTGCAGCGCGTTTGGCCTGGGCTCGGCGTCATTTGGTGTGAACTAGGCAACATTTGTCAAGGGTGCTCTTTACAGACGAGTCTCGGTTCTCCTTGTCTTTCAACCACCGTCGAGTGAATGTTTGGAGGCGTCCACGGGAGCGTTTTGCTGATGCGACGGTGCGCGAGCATGACCGCTTTGGTGGTGGATCTGTCATGATGTGGGGTGGCTTCGCATTAAACTTCAGAACACCCCTGCTCCAAATTCATGGCAACTTAAACGGTATTGGCTACAGGGATGACGTCCTACAACCTAGGGTTCTCCCAGCTCTGCAGGCCATTGGGGAAGGTGTCATACTACAGGACGATAATGCCAGACCCCACCGAGCGCGTATCGTCAATGACTTCCTGCAGCAACAGCAGATCATAAGGATGGATTGGCCGGCTCGATCACCCGATTTGAACCCCATAGAACATCTGTGGGATGACTTGGGTCGATAGACACGGGCAAACCTCCCTCCAGGAGCTAACCTAGAAGTTCTGGCCCACGTTCTCCAGCAAGAGTGGTTGGCCATCCCAGGAAACATCCTCCATAACCTGATACGGTCCATGAGACAACGATGCCAAGACTGCATTGATGCAAACGGTGGCCACACCCGATACTGACTCTATAGATTTTTGTTTTCTAAAGTTTTGATTTGGTAAATGAGGGGTATGTCCAGTTAAATTGAATTTACTCGAATTTTAAGCGACTGATGTATAAAATCTTTTTTGTTATTGATGCAGAAATGATTGCAATAAAATATGAAGAACTAATAAATTGAAGTCGTGTTTCTGATTTAAAGAGAGACCCATATGTCCAAGTGGCCCTTGTATTATTTTGAGTAGTACAGTAGTTGTAAATAGTCTGTTTATCTCAGTGTTTGATGACTATTTTCCGCGAGAATAACAGAAAAGCTTTCCAGCCATTGTCAAATGGGTTTATTGGCCAGGCTATTATGGTATTTCATCTTAGCGCTTCATTAACATCGCATGCTGGTAAAATTATGGAAAAAATTATAATGAATAGATTATCATATTATTGTGAAAAAAATAAAGTAATTCCAGAAAATCAGGCTGGTTTTAAAAAAGGCAGATCAACAGTAGACCATTTAGTGAAATTAACAACACACATTAAGAAACAATTCGCTAGAAGGAAAAATATATTAGCTACATTTTTTGACGTTAAAAAGGCTTATGATCGAGTTTGGCATGCTCGACTTTTATACAAATTAAAAAATATAGGGCTTTCTGGAAATATTTTTCAATATATTAAAGGGTTTTTGCATGGAAGAAAAATAATGGCCAAAGTAGGTCACTCTTATTCTTCTACATATAATATTAACATGGGTATACCACAAGGCTCTATAATTTCACCTCTTTTATTCACTATTTTGTTAAATGACTTACCTCAATTTGTAAGTAATAAAATTCATCTAGTTCAATATTCAGATTCAGATTCAGATTCAGATTCAGAAAACTTTATTATCTCCAAGGAGAAATTCTAACATGGATTTGCTGTCAGCAAAAGGTAATAAAATGTAACAATACTATAAACATGTAAACATGTACGTGTAATCACGCTTATGTACATATTAACAAGAACATTTCCGACACATTGTAAAACTTAAAATACATATCACACTACATGTCCTTATTGCACTTCAACATAAATAAATAAAACACCTACCCACAAACACACACACCCACACACACACTTAATCTACACACACATGGGTTAGACATGAGATTATAAAATTATAAACGTTATAAAGCATCTTAAGAAAAATATACAATCATCAAACTCTGCGTATCATTTTAGCACTGACAATCACAGATTTTAAAACTTATGCATTAGTTAACTAGATACATACTGAATAGTTGAAGAATTGCTGCAAATATTATAAAATTCATCTCTAGTACTCCCATAAACCACTCGCACCCAACTCATTCAGTCAACACTTATTAAGAATTTGTACTGATTTGGGTATAAAACTGTTCTTAGCTCTAACTGTAGAAACATTTGGCACTCTGAAACGGCGACCAGAAGGAAGGAGCTGGTAGTGCTGGGCTAGGATGTGAGTGGAGTCTCTTACAATCATGCTCGCTTTCTTTCTTACTTGCCTTTCGTACAACACACACAAACTTTCCTGCTTTTCACCCACCACTTTCCCACACACCTTCACAATTCTATCCAACACATTCTTACTCTTCACACTGAGACCTCCAAACCAGCAAAGAAAACCAAAGGTCAGCACCGATTGAATAAAACATCTGTAAAAGTTACATAAAACAGACTTGTTGACTTTCAGAGAGCGCAATTTTTGGAGGCAATATATTCTTGACTGACATTTCTTATGGATGGAAGTAGTGTTGGAATCAAAGGTAAGCTTATTGTCAAGTATTGTTCCCAGATATTTGTATTCCAAGACTCTTTCCACCTTTTCTCCATCAATCACTAAGTCAGGCACAGCAGATGGGTTTTTTCTAAAATCAATAATCAGTTCTTTAGTTTTCTTCACATTTATATTTAAAAAATTCTCTTTGCACCATGCAATAAACCTTTGCACTTCCTTTAGATAAACAGTTGCAGAGTTGGAGAGGTCTTGAAGAGCAGAGTCATCCGAGTACTTAATGAGAGGTGTATTTTCAGAGCCTGTGCAATCGTTGGTGTACAGAGTAAACAGAACAGGAGATAGTACAGTGCCCTGAGGGGAGCCAGTTGATGTAGTTCGAGTAGAGGAGAGAGCTCGCTGGAAGCAGACTGACTGAGATCTATGAACTAGAAAGCTGACTATCCACAGGATAAGCCTGGGATTGACATCAAGGGCCAGAAGTTTGAGCGCCATGAGATGAGGTTGTATCGTATTAAAGGCAGAAGAAAAATCGATAAAGAGAATCCTAACGAAAGAACTAGGTTTATCCAGCTGTGTATAAGCGTTGTTGAGTAGAGTGAGTGTTGCGTCGTCAGTGGATCTGTCTTGCTTGTATGCGAACTGAAAAGGGTCAAGAAACTGTTGTGTTTGAGAGAGAAGTTTTTTCAAGACGATACGCTCAAAGCATTTCATGGCGATACTGGTGAGTGCAACCGGCCTATAGTCATTCAACTCAGATGGGCTTCTAGACTTTGGAACAGGACAGATAGTGGAATTTTTCCAGACTGAGGGGACAGCACATTGTTTCAATGATAAAGAAAACAAATGACTGAAAACAACACATAACTGAGCAGAACATACTTTCAACAGTTTTCCACACAAGCCATCTGGACCCATTGCCTTACGGGGGTTTATTCTCTTGAAGTGGGACTCAACAACACAATCCCGGATCTCAAAGTCACCGGAAGCATCTCCCTCCCCATTTCTCACCCTTTCCTGAAGATCAACCAAAACTTCAGACAAACTGTCACTTAAATCATTGCGTTCAAAACGACAATAAAAATCATTCAGCTGACGATATTGCAATATGGGTAAATGTATCTTTAAAATGGAAAACTTCTATATATGAAATAAAACATATTCAAAAGATATATCAAAATGAACTGAACAATATTGATATTTACATGAAGGATAATGGATTGGAATTATCAGAAGAAAAAACAAACATGATCTTGTTTAATAATGGGATTAACCCCAAATGTTTGCCAAAATTTTATATTGGTATCAAAGAATTGAAATATGTACAGGAAATAAAATTTCTCGGGGTATATTTTACATCTAAATTAAGTTGGAAAAAACATATACATTATTTGTTGGAAAAGGCCGTTAAAAGTTTAAATTTAATAAAGATTATAAGCTTTCAAAAATGGGGACGTGATACTAAAACTCTTATTCATCTTGTGTGCATGCTTGTCAGATCTAAATTAACGTATGGACAAGAGGTATATTTTTCGGCACCAAAATATTTACTGAAACAACTCCAGAGTATGGACAGTAAAGCAATTAAAATTGTTATGGGTATTCCAGTACATACAAAAACTGACGATGCTTATAAAGCAGCTGGAGTATTACCATTAAATGAGTGGAGAAAATTATCATGCGCTAAATATATAGTTAGAGCCTCTGCTGTAGAAAATTTCACTGACACAGAACTAGAAGTAAGATCTGATTTAGATTATCCAAAAAGAGCACAGGGTATCAGTTATTTACAAACAATAGCAACTTATACAAATGAACTTTTACAGGGGTCAAATTTATTTCCTAAATCAATCTCTAAAAAAATACCACAAATGCCTATACCAATCTGAGAATTTAAGCGAGCAAACTTTGATTTTGAATATACTGCTATACGGAAAAAAGAAAATGGATTATTGTTAGCAACAGAAGCTTATGAACATATAGATAAAAAATATTATTCTTATTTGCAAATTTATACTGATGGTTCTGTTTTAGATACAGGCCAAACCGGGGCTGGTTATGTTATACCTGCTTTAAAAATTAGCGAATCCTTGTATTTAGGTAAAGATCGTTCAATTTATACTGCAGAACTTACCGCAATTCTTATGGCATTACATAAAATCTTGAGTCAACAAAAGACCTTTTTTAATATCTTATTATGTGTAGACTCCAAATCTGTTCTTCAGAGTCTGGACTCTAATATTTATAAAAGCAGAGGTGATATTATATATGAAATAAAATATCTTATACATTGCTTAATTATCAATGGCACAAATGTTCAGTTTTGTTGGATACCATCTCATTGTGGTTTAGATAATAATGATTGGGCAGACAGGAAAGCAAAAGAAGGAGCGAAAAATCAACACAACGTTAGCCATATTGACATCCCCTTATCAACAAAAGAAATTTATAGTATAATAGAAAAGAAAATAAGAAATAAATTTCCTTTAAAAATAATATATATTGATAATTCACAGTATCCTCGAACAATAACCTCTTTAGCACATCGTCTTGCTTTAAATTCTTGGAGGACAAAATATTGCAAGGATATTGTTTGCATTTGCAATGAAAATTTAACTATAAATCATATCATTCATGACTGCAGTGTAATAACACAATATATTCCACAGAACATTCATAATGTTCAAAATAAAAATAGTAAATATTGGATAACCATCGCTAAATCTATAATTTATAGTCCTGTAGGACATTTGTTATAAAAATTGCAAGTTTCTTATGATTACTTTGTATATGACAATTTCAGAAAATTGACTTTTCTGTACATGAACATTTCGCAAGTTTGACATGTTCCATAGTAATTTAATTAATTTTTTAAAAGAGTTTTAAAATATTGTTTGAATACTTAATTTTTATTTAATTTTATTTCATGTTATGTTACTGTACCATTTTGTTTAAATGTTATTTCCTTTCCCCCATCCATGTAGCGCATATCCTTTTCCCCCACCTTCCTTTTATTTTCTTGTCTAAAATCACTTCGGTGAATAGACGTTAAATGAAATACACACATACACACACATTCATTGGCTGAATTCATGGAACTCTTGCGGGTTCCAACCATATTTCAGAAGTAATAGTTATTTAATATATGTCATTCTGATGTGGTAGACGATCATATCGCATAGTGGGTGTGGCTTACACTTACTGGATCTTGCGCACTACCAAGAAAGCACATCATGACTACAAAAGGAAGACAACTGTTTTACAGACATATAAGACCTCATCTTGAATAGATTGTATTTCAGTACAAAACTTTATTAGCTTTACGGAACTTAACAGTAGGTGCGTTTTGAAAGGGGCAAAGAGTGGCTCAAAGTCAAAATAAAACGGTGAAAGGTTGAAATTTTCCTGTTCGCCAGAGACATTTAATTGTTTTAATTTGTCAAAGGGTAGCACGTATTAAGCGTTGCTTTTGTCACATGTGCCATTTATGTTCTTCATGTTTTGTTTGCTTTTCTCGTGAATAATAAGAAAAGTCGGTTTAAACAAAATGTACGCAACGACAAAGAAGTAGAAACGATGAGAAGGAGAACAACAACAACAACAACAAAGCAAAGATGAGGAGGAGATACAGAAGGTAGGTTGTAGTTCATCTTTGCGTTCAGCTTTAGCGTTGAGCGCTGAAACACCGGTCGTGCAACCCAGTGCGTAGGGTTATGGAGACTGTTTTCCAGTGAGTGGGTATACAGGGTGTTCCAAAAGTCTTGGGCACATTTTGACATTGAATATTTCCGAAACTATAAAGGATATAAAAACGCATCTGGTAAATTCAGAAAGCTTGTAATCTCAAGTTTTACATGGAATGTTCAAAGATGTTCAATGTGAGCACCATTGGTCACACGACACACATCAAGCCGATAGTCAAATTCTTGCCAAACGCGTCCCTACATTTTCTGTTTGAGTGAACGCCATTAATGGGTCTGAAAAGAAATTAAAAAAATCAACAGCTTTACAAAAAAACTTAATGTAATTAGCTTTAAAATGGCACAACTGTTATCTTACTACCATTCATAGTTATTGAGATATGGGGACTTCAGATGTGCCCAAGACTTTTGGAACACCCTGTATATTCATTATTTATTTGTCCCACCGCCGTAGCTCAATTGGTGGAGCGTTCGCCTGGCACACCGATGACCCAGGTTCGAATCCCGTGGTGGGCGATATAAAATGTGGCCATTTTTCACTGTTCATTTTAGCAGTATGATTGCTTTGGTGGTTTAGTGTTGATTCAGTTCCCTATCCATCTTTCCCTGGGATGGTTATCCCCGTCTGCCATATCGCCAATGGTGGGTGTAGACGTTAAACCTCAATGTTCATTCATTCATTATTTATCTTCACCGGTTCTCTATCGGTCATCAGCCCTTCAAGACCATTAGTCGAACAGTGACTGTCCCCAAGTAGGTAATATTGGCTTGCTGAATGTGTGAGATTGCGGCCACTAGTGTGAATGATTCATCTCACTGATTGACTTGATTGACAAAGCAGCTAGACCATGAAACTCTAGACTAGACTGAATGAAGCCAGAGTAGTGTAGCAGAACATAATTCCAATGTTTTCGCATGTTGGTTTAATCCTCTGTGTTGTGCGTACTGTCTTATGTGCGTGACAATGTTTGTGGATTCGGTCAAAGAGGTTCTTATCCTTTAATAAAACACATACACGCCACACATGAGCTCGGGCACAAACACACACACCATGCACGGATCACCATAAAACGTGCTATTTTGATGATTTTATTATGAGTCCTCAACAGCAGAAAAAAAAGAATAAGTGGAAAGAACTTAAGAGGCACCAAACCAGTTTTATTTAGATGATCGAAGCAGCTAAAACTTGGTAGCGACAAAATGTTTTCTTATAGAGTTGCCTTTCCTCATTAATGTAATGGCTTGCAGATTTGTTGGTGTGGTTTTGTGTCAGTGCTTGAATCATTACCCAGTGAGCCCGGGTCATCGGAAGAACCACGATGTAAATTACGTTTTTTAAATGTGTGTTTGTGTACAATAATTATTTAATATCACGTTTCTGCTTCCTTATTCTTTAGTGCAGTTTTCATTTTCGTTACGACGGCGGAATGTAGCAACGAACACTTTCTTATTGTCATACTTATTACTGACCGAAATGAGTTTTTAGGAATCGAGAAGAAGAAGAACGCAAGAAATTCTCTCAGGACAAAACAAAAATATTAATTGGTGTTTTATTTGCAACTGTGTACTCACTCGTACAAAAGATCATAGCGGTAGGCACCTCATCAGTATCATATTTTTAAAGGTCTGCAGAAATTATGTGGGACGATCGAAAAGTATACATTTCATTGTCATTAGAACATAATTATTCTCAATCCTAACAGACGCCCCCGCAAAGCGTTTACATTCGTTTAACTTTGTGCGTCAAATGACAAAGCCGCATTTATATCCTGATGTGTTTATCGCAGTTTTCACTATCTTTCCTTAGTCGGTTATAATCTAATAGATAGCTTCGTCTTAAGGTCTTACACTTTTTTCCTGAGAAATTCAAAGGTTTAGATGTCATGGTCAGATTTCATGGTCAAAACATAAACTGGAGTCATGAATAAGAATCCACCACTAGTTCGGATCGCTTAAAATGAATGCTTCGTGGAACCTAGCGCCAGACTTGCTATACAATTATATTCATTTTAGACAGAAATTGTTCAGGGAGATTCGAGAAGTTTTCGCTGGTCTTTAGAACATAACCTCAACAAATAATTACATTTTGCCTTCCGCGATTATTACTTGAGATACATTCAAGGACTAACAATCCAATCCTATGCTTCCTATCCTATGCCGTAACTCGAAGGTCGTTGGGGCATCACAGATGATCGTTTAACCAGCGTACTCCATCTTTCCCTGTCCTCGGCAACCCTCATGGCTTCGCTCAGTGTCCAGCCAGTCCATTCTCGAATGTTGTCTTACCAATTCTTTTTCTATCTCCCTCTTCTTCTGCCCTATTGCACCGTGCCTTGCAGGATGGTCTTTGCAAGGCCTGATGCTCTGGTGACCTGACCATACCATCGAAGTTTACGTTTCTTCAGCACTGTGAGCATGTCATCGTATTGTCCAATGGCTTGTGTGATGGTCTGTCGGACTTCGTCGTTGGTGGTGTGCTGAGTATAGGAAATTTCCAGAAGTATTATGTATCACCTCATCTCCATGCGTTGTATTCCTCGTTAAGGGTCTGCGGTGAGGGTCCATGTTCCGCAAGCATATGGAAAGATGGAGATGACAAGGGAGAGCAACAACCTTACCTTGGAGTGTAGACTAATGATCCAGTCTTTCCAAATGGCCTTAAACCTTGTCAGTGCAGCAGTTGTTTGTGCGATCCTGGAGATGATTTCTGTCGTGACCCATTGTCTGATACAATGGCTCCTAAATACTTGAAGCTATGCACTGTGTTGAGGGATTGGCCTTGGACTTTGATGTTCGTGTTGATGCCATTGTGTTGTTGATCCTCATTTTGGTCTTCTCTGCACTGATTTTCATTCCAAAGGCTGGAGTTGGTGTCAAGCCTCTGTACCAGCTGTTCAAGTTCTTGTTCCTCTCCAGCTAATCCATCAATGTCATCCGCAAAACGGAGGTTGGAGATTGCTCTAACCCCTATGCTGACTGTGCCTTCGTGATCTGCAAGGGCATCTGACATGATGCGCTCTAGGAAGATGTTGAAGAGTGTTGGAAAGAGTAGCCATCCTTGACGCACGCCGATGGTTGTTCTGAACCAGTTTCCGATGGCGCTATTGTGGAAGACTGCACTGGTAGCCTTGTCATACAGGCCGTTGATGACTTAATAATGTTAGGGTTGATGTGGTACACTCTAGTGGTTGCCCACGGAGCTGCATACCAGACTCTCTAAAACACTTTCTTGAAGTCTATAAACACATAATATAGTGGTACTTCGCCCTGCACTGAATCCTGCTTGTTCTTCAGCTGTGATATGTTCAGCTTGGGGTTTCAACCTGCTGAGTATTATTTTTAGGCGGACCTTGTTGGGATGGCTGATGACTCTTTCTTGGAAGAGTGATGACAAGCAACTGGGTCCATGGTGCAGGCCACACCCCTCTTCGCCAGATCTTGTTAAAGATAATGGTAAGGGCGTCAATCATCGCTTTTCCTACTGATTGAAGCAATTCTGCTGGTATATTGTCCTCTCCCGCTGACTTCCTCCTCTTAAGCTATTGTACTCCTGCCTCAACATCTTCTCATAGAATTGGGAGGATTTTTTCTTCTTTCTGTGTTCTGGGGACATGATGGGTCGCCGTTTGGTGTGTGGTTGTAAAGGTCAGAGCAGTAGTTTGTCAATCTATCCAAGACTCCTTGTTCTTCTGTAATGCATATGCCAGTCTTGCTTTGGACAATCCGATACAATCCAGTACAATACAAACTAATTTTTAAAAAATACGATACAATGCAACGCACATGGCACTGTTCAACACAATATTTTAATATAACAAAACACCACACTACCGTTCCTTCCGATAAAAATCTAAATCAGACGGACTCATTTACAGTTATTGTGCGTTCGGGGAAATATTGTTCCCATCTCACTCCAAATCCAATTTCACAGTCAGTTGAAGGGTCTTAACGTCTTGGTGAAAGATTCGGTGTGTATATAGTCGGCTTCTGCGAAGTTCGATTTTCCTTTGGATGGCCTTGCCAAAAGGATTCATTTTATTGTTCCTGTGAGCATTAGGCAGTTTAACAGCTCAGTCGCCTAGATTGGGGACAGGATCGTCCATGATCCAGGAGAGGGTGGAAAGTTCGTAGGTCTTCATATTAAGAAGGCTAGACTATGGTGTGTGGTGTTTTTTATTTTTGTATTTTTAGCTGAGGTTCCTCAGAGTTGAGATCTCTCCTCTACTTGTGTGGAGGATGGTAAAGGGGTCGTTGATGGGATGGGGGTGGGGATGGGGGGGGGGGGGAGTACAAAATGTCACATAAGAGAATTGTGGATACATGCCTGAGGTTATTTCGCCGCCAGCCCTAGTTGTTTAAATGTGGCCTTGAGACGGAGTGTTCGCGCATTTAAATGAAGAGTAATATGAACTTTATGTAACAGAGAGGAAGAGAGAGAAAAGAATGGGTGGAGGGAAAAGAAAGGGAGTGGGGGGGAAGTTCAAGGTCGTGTTTCATTGAGATGGGATAGAGGGAGGAGAGGCTGGGTGGAAAAGATAAAATTCGGAGGTAAAAAAGGACAAAAGAAGTAGAAGAGAGAGAGAGAGAGAGAGAGAGAGAGAGAGAGAGAGAGAGAGAGAGAGAGGATGGAGAAAAACATTGGAGATTTTGAGGTATGCTCCATTGGGGTAATGATGATGAGCTGTACTGTACTCTTGCGCGCACACACTCATTTCAAGCCCACAACATCTCTCTCTCTCTCTCTCTCTCTCTCTCTCTCTCTCCCCAGTCTCCATCCTTCTCTTTCCAACGGGTTAAAGCCACAAACGTGATTTGATTTAAGCTTTAAATGAACGTTAATGTGCGACCTTGAGCCTGTGTATGCTGACGCATTGAAATGGAAAACAATATGAACACTCTGCGTGGCAGTGGGAAAACCCAAGGTCGTTGGAAGGGTGCTTGCATGCTGCTCGTTATTATCAAAAGGGAAGTGCGAGAAGAAGAGAGTGAGGTGAAAGATGGGCCTGATGTTTACAAAGACTTCGACTGGGAATACTTTCTAATAACGAGATAGTCAAAATGGGGCGGAAGGATGTGATAGAGGAGAGAGAGACAGACAGACAGACAGACAGACAGAGAGACAGACAGAGAGAGAGACAGAGAGAGGGGTGTTGGGCTTTGGTTGATGTGTGGGATTAGAAGGGGGTGGTGGGGAACATTCATATTATTATGATGACTGAAGTGGTAAGGATATATGCAGGAGCAAAGGAAGAAACTATTATTTATTTATTTTAATCGTTCTTATATAGCGCCTTTCCAGCTCAAGAGCTGCTCAAGGCGCTGGCCGATACAGTATCCAACTCCTCAAGCCGCCCGAGGCGCCAACAGGCAGCCTTTGGGCGCACCGTAGTAACGCTCCAGACAACTGAGCACAATCCTGGGCAGCCAGGGATGGGTGTGTTCTTGTCACCGGCACTCACCCGTCTAGGACATGAGCGTCAGGATCTTTAAAGTCCGTTATGATGGAATGTATACGACACAGACTAGACCTCGGTTTATACTCTCATCCCCCCAAAAAGAAGTAGAGAGAATCAGTTGACGTCTTGTGGAAATAAAAACATGGCCATACTTCTTCTTCTACTTCTTCTACCATTCCAACAGGATTAACCTAAAGCGTTTCAATGAACTTCAGCGTGAAAGTTTGGTGAAGATTTTCTCTTTTCGTCTTCACTCAAGTTTCTGGGACAACTATTTTGTTTTTAGTTTGAAATCGAACCACGTATTTTATACCATTATAATTTGTTTTTCCTACAGTATGACGAAAATTCTGGTTTCCTTCGACGAATCGAACTTTCCGGGGGCTATTATTTGCAGAAGAAGGGGGAAAAAAACCGTCAAAATTGCATAGCTTTTTTATATAATAAAACAGAGACAGAGACAGAGAGACACAGACTTAGCAGAGAGAGAGAGAGAAAGAGAGAGAGAGGGGGGGGGGATGAGGATATGGACTGGAATGCTGAATGTGATTTTAGTCAGTCATTTGCGGCTATGTGATTTCCATTAGATGAAGATCATCTATTAAAGAAGTCACGTTTTGCCAAGAACGAAAGATAATATTGAGCGAAATAAAAGATAGGATTATGTTGGTCAACAAAACTAAAAATTGGCCCATGGATATTATGTCAGTCCACTTTTTATTGATTTCAGCTTCTTGCATAACGAATAGTAATAATGACAGTCAGGGAAACATATACAGAGAGAATTTCAGCTTCTTGAGTCACGAATAGTTCATAGTAATAGCAAAGGTAAACTTTGTTGTAATGGGTATTTTATCTTTCCAATTTGTTTTTCCTCATCACCATCTGTTGTAGCAAGTAACGATGTTACTGTCTGCGACTGATGTGACCTCTGCACGGACATTTCAGGAAGTGGCGTTCACGTTTTAAAAGGTATTGCGTTGATAAGAACGTATAAGTGTAATTGGAAAGAAGAAAAAAAGAAGAGAAGGACGCTGCTAGATATCTTTGTAGGAGCTAACTTTTCGTTGGCTACATTCATTTTGTAAAACAATCATAACGGATCAGGAAGTTAGAATCCAAACGGTACAAGAAATTGCTTTGCGGAAAACATAGGCAATCAAGCTAACTTGCCAGAAATGAACGTAGTCGTCAAGTTGTCATTGTCGTATTTATATTTCTGATGCAAAAGACTGGCAATAAATAAGATCCATAGCTGATCAGGAAGTTCAAGCGCCAACGCTTTAAAAGTGTTTACACTAGTGGAAAACGTATTAAACTAATTGCCACAAACGTTGTTGCAAAGTTATCATTGCGGTAACTAACTTTCTGCTGATCACAATCCTTAAAAAAAAATTTTTTAAAGCAATTAGTCATAATGGATGAGGAAGTGGAGTCAACCTTTTTTTTTTTATAAAGCTTTACTTTGTCGAAGGAGTAGCTAATGGTCAAAAATGGCTTTGTCAAGTTTTTGTTTGATGCAGGTTTATTTCTGCTGACCGCAGTCATTTGAAAAAAAAAATCCATAATTTTGACTAAGAGTCATAACTGATCTGGAAGTAGAAGCAACGTTTTAAAAAGGTATCGTACTGGGAAAATGGACTGGCAAAAAATTTACACGCAGGCGAGTTTGTTTTTGTTGTAGCTACGTTTTAACGTTTTGGCCATGCTCATTTAAAGAAGTATTGTATTACAGGGTGAAACTATTGGGCCTATGAATCTAATTAGCACAAGAAGACACTTCTGCCAAGTTTGTCATTGACGTCATGTCCTGTTGGGCTACAATCGCTTTTTTTAATTTTTAAAACGTGTATTGTGGAAAGAGTATCAGGGTAACTGGCAAACAAAAAAAAAGGCTGTGTCCAGTGTGTCATTATGTCTGCTTAGCCACAATCATTTGCAAACAGAGGCAATAATGACTAAAAACAACTCTTTGGAAATGGCTGCTCATAGAAAGACTGATTATAGCTAACGAGTTTTCTTGATTTGCTTTGCTCTTCAATTGATTTTGCTCGTGTCATGCTAACTTTAACGAATGCTTTTAAAAGGTCAGAGCAATCGATGTGTGTGCTATGCCATTTAGACCTGGGAGAGTTGAGTTGGGGGAATTGCTGCCCAAGAGAGAAGCTGAAAAAAAAAGTTGAATTACTCCAATTTCCCGTCCTTGGGAAAGCGTTCTGCTCGTCACGATGAATGAAGACTCCAGAAAGTGTGGCGGGTGAAGGGGAGGAAGGGGGAGAGGAGGAGAGAATATGTGTGTAGGGGAGGGATGGAGTGAGCAAGAGTGAGAGAGGGAAGGTTATTTGACTGGGCATAACATTCACGATAGCCTTTTTGATTGTTGACTAAATGTTCACTTCTATGAAAGACTGCTAATTTGATTTCCTCACATAAAAAGATAAAGAAAAAACTGAGTTTGAAACTATTCACGTAGGCGCCGGCAATGTCCTTCTTCTTCTTCTTCTTCTTCTTCTTCTTCTTCTTCTTCTTCGTCTTCTCCTCCTCCTCCTCCTCGTTTTCTTGCCCCTTCTAACCTTCTTCTTGGTATTGGATGGATATAAGGTCCTTTGTTCGATCTTGCAGTCCATCGCTGACCTGAGTTGGTAAGCGCGCTATTTTAATCTCTTTCATCGTCCCTTTCTTCCTCCTTCTCCTCCTCCTCCTCTATCTCGTACTTTTTCAGCCTCCTACTTGTCCTTGTTTTGCTTCTTCTTCTTCTTCCTCTTTGTATTCTACAGAACTTGAACACGTCAAGTTTTCAATCTGGGCTGCAATAGTATTGCAATTTAAGTGCAGGCGGAGGTAAAATGCAATAATCCTGTCTACTGCATGTGGCCTCTTCACGGCACTAAGCCACAGCAAATGAGTTTTACAGAGCAAAACTCACACATCATTCATACACTCGAAACACACCGCAAAACTCGCAACTGTTGCACCATGCGACCACAGAATCGTGGTCCGTAATTCAATAAACATACGTGTTCATTTAGCCTTTTCTTATCCGGAAGTGCGCCAGCATGCATCGCGGCAGACGTTGAAACACTCATTGCTCTTTTCTTGGCGAGATTGCGGACTGGTCGTGTGCGTTCAAAATTAGGCAAAGCTTGGTTTCGTAGCCGTATTAGCCTTCGGTGTCACCAGCATCCTGAAAAAGTAGACTCTTTTCGGTGTTGACTTGGTCTTTGAAATTACGTTTTAAGCTCAGAAATTGAATTTTATTGTGGCTGAATGTGGTAAAATAGAGAGAAAAAAATGGAGGAGAGAGAAAAATGAGGAGGAAAATAAGATAGTGAAAGTAATAAAAGAGGAAGAGGAGATGAACAAAGCTGAACTAGACGAGAAGAAGATATAGAGCCAGATTAGAGCGAGAAGTAGGGGCATGAGAGACCTAACACAGCCCTGGATGTGAAACCTCGAGAGTGGAGTTAAGTTTACATTTAACGATGTTTACAACCCAAATCCCAGTTCATCCACTTTTTCCTGTGTTCGATCATATTAGGACGATTTCCTTTCATACCTTGTAAGCAATAAAAGCGTGATAATACTATTAATAAGGTCCTTTTTGATCGATGCAGTGGGCAAAGGCTGCACGTGGGCGCCTTGGGTGACTAGAGTTAGATCCTGTATCGGCCAGCGCCTTGAGCAGCTCTTGAGTTGGAAAAGCGCTGTATAAAAGTGACTAAATAAATAAATAAGCATATAAATAAATAAATAAAGCTATGTTGCGTCTGAATTAGTTTCTTTTGGTGGGGTAGGGTGGGGGATTGGGGGTTCGAGGTTAAAGTTAGGCAACCTGGTCTATTTCATAAATGACAATGAAAGTAAATAGATTAGATTAGGCATCTATTTCATAGACGAAAAGGAAAGAGAGAGCGAGAGAGAGAGAGAGAGAGAGAGAGAGAGAGAGAGAGAGAGAGAGAGAGAGAGAGAGAGAGAGAGATGTACACAGGAAGGAAGCTGGGAGAGACGTTTGGGAGAGGAGATGTGTGCGCAGGTAGTAATAGTCCTACGTTGTGACTTTTAGTCCACCAGCTCCAGAGCCCTTAACAGAAAGGTCAGTGAACCGCTTGAGGTCAACAGCGGCACGAGCCTTTCGTCGCACCGGAAATTGGGCTAAGGCGAAAGACGGAGCTGCTTGTCTTTTCCTTAACGCCAAGCCGGCAGCTCCTTCTAACGTCTGTCCTGCCAAGCCACTGGGCTGTTTTGTCAGGACCGCCTTTTGTGTATTTTCTCTAATTTCGTTGGCCCGCTGGTATTGATACCAGAAAGCTTGGCGATGGCTACAAGGCCGACCATGATTTTTTTTCCTGTTCTTTTCTATTGTATGGTTTCGAGCTCGTCTGCTCTTTCAACAGCGGCATTGGATAAACAGGGAACCTGATGTCAGCCGGAGCCCTTTCTCAATCCAGAACCGTTGTTGCTGTCCCTGTTTTGTTTTCCTCCTTAGTCCTGGGCTGTGCCGTTGCCAGGCAAGACAGTTGGCAATTTAAATTAATCTACAGATAAGCTCCGCTTTTGTACACCGGGTTCGTTCGCTCTAAGATTGCTTTACTGTTATTGTTTGTAGTACAGTCCTTTCCATACATATGTGTGCGGTAGAGAATATGGCATCACATCTGGGAAGACTGAACTGAATACATAATAATTATGTGTCATCCCTAGGATGCCATGAAAGAAGAAGAAGAGCAACAACAACAACAATAACAACGTCAATACTATGGAACGGGCAATTACATTGTTTTGTTCTTTGCCATACTCCATTTTAAAAAACCCAATAATACGTCTTTTAACTCTTCAGTTTGCCAAAGAAATATACATCTAAAAAGAATATTACTACGGCAATGAAATTGTAAATCTTTGGCTTTTATCCTATCCTATCCTATTCTATCCCGTAACTCGGAAGTCGTTGGGGCACCACAGATGATCGTTTAACCAGAGTACTCCATCTTTGTCTTCAGCAACCCTCAGGGCTTCGCTCAGTGTCAAGCCAGTTCATTCCCGAATGTTGTCCTCCCACCTCTTTTTCTGTCTCCCTCTTCTTCTGCCTCCTTCCACCGTGCCTTGCAAGATGGTCTTTGCAAGGCCAGACGTTCTGGTGACGTGGCTATATCATCGGAGTTTTTGTTTCTTCACCGCTGTGAGCATGTCATCGTGTTGTCCAATGGCTTGTGTGATAGTCTGTCGGACTTCGTTGTTGCTGCTGGGTATAGGAAATGCACAGAAGTCTTCTGTATCACCTCATCTCCATGCTTTGTATTCTTCGTTGTAGGTCTGCTGTGAGGGTCCATATTTCGCAAGCGTATGGGAAGATGGAGATGACAATGGAGCGCAGCAGCATTACCTTGGAGTGTAGACTGATGGTCCTGTCTTTCCAAATGGGCTTCAACCTTGTCAGAGCAGCGGTTTGTGCGATCCTGGAGAGGACTTCCTGTCGGGACCCATTGTCTGATACAATGGCTCCTAAATATTTGAAGCTATGCACTCTGTTGAGGGATTGGCCTTAGACTTTGATGTCCGTGTTGATGCCATTGGTGTTGTTCGTCATCATTTTGGCCTTCTCTGCACTTATTTCCTTTGATATGAAGATGATTTTAAGAATTATTATGCCGCTGCTAATTAAAGTGATACCGCACCAAACACTTATGCCGTTCATGACGTTTATATATCTCTCTTAGGTTTGTTTCGTAAACAGCAGTTATAGTTCATTGGCAGCCAAACTACCACCATGTTATTTATTGGAAAAACACTTGTGAAGCTGAAATGCTTTAAGTCTCGCAAGTAAGGGTTGTTGAACCTGTTCTTCGGTACTTTTCCTGTCTTATTCTCACGCACATTATCTTCTTTATTCTCTCCTCTCTCTCTCTCTCCCATTCTCTTCTAACTCCAGTTGTTTTTTTGTTTGTTTTTTTGCTTCGCTCGTCTTCCCTAACCATTTCTCCCACCGCTGTCCTTCTTTTTCTTCTACCATCACCTCTCTCATCTACTTCGTCTTTGCACTTACCGCGGAAGCAATTCAGTTGTCTGGGGCGCTAGACAACGCACCTAACAGCAGCAAGTTGGCCCCTCGAGAGGTTTGATTTAGATCTTGTGGGGAAATAACCGCTATGTAAGAACGTTAACAGTTAAAATTAAAACCAAGCGCTTAATCGTGTTCGGGTAAACAAACTCATCATCATAAAATATTTAATATTCTAGCGCGGCGACTATTAGTGCAGTGCGTCCTTTCATCTTTTGAAGAGGAGTGAAGTTATGTGACGTGCGCGGTGCGCCCTTTGAAATTCATCAAGACAAAGTCATCATTTTCTTTGCAACCGACATAAATAATTATACTGTCCGACTCAAGTCAGTCGGGACGGTGTGTTTTAAAATGTAGTTTGGTTTTTGTTTTATTTTGCTCCAATGATTTTTACTTGTGGGGAGGACGTGGTGGGGTTAAGAGAGAGGATTAAGGGGAGCAATATGGAAGAGGTCAGGGCGGTGTTGGTTGAGACCTTAGTGCTTAAAATTAAATGATGCATGGACATTTAAATAATGAAATGATGCGTGAATATTACTGTAAAATAATGTGAATGTGGTTTTCGAAGGACCTTAGTTCTTAAAATTAAACGCATGAATATTTAAAATAATGCGAATGTGATTTTTGAAGCGTATACTTGCTGAATCAGTGTTATGCGAGAGCGAATGACCACTGGCAAGATTTAACCTTATTTCTTATTATCTAACTCTTCTAACAAGCGATACATGCAAGACGGTTATCTGCACTGCTTTATTGAAGAAAGAAACTAAACCACGGAATTTCATACCACTGATGACAAAACGAACAGACATCTATTATTTTCCCCATAATCTACGCACTCACTCTCTGTAATGTCTCTCTCTCTCTCTCTCTCTCTCTCTCTCTCTCTCTCTCTCTCTCTCTCTCTCTCTCTAGTCTGTCGATGTTGTTGTTGATGTTATTATTATTATTATTATTATTATTATTATTATTATTATTATTATTATTATTATTATTATTATTATTTCAGCAAATTATTTTGTAATTGCTGGATAGTAGTGGCCAGCGCTTTGAGAAGATCTCTGAGCTTAAAAGTGCGCCATATAAGAGTAATCTCTCTTTTTTTTATTATTATTATTTTAAAATTATTATTATTATTATTATTAGTAGTAGTAGTAGTAGTAGGCCTGGTAGTAGTAGGCCTAGTAGTAGTAGTAATAGTAGTAGTAGTAGTAGTAGTAGTATAGTAGTAGTAGTGCTCTTGTTGTTGGACGTCCTTCGAACTTAAGGGTTGTTCTGTGGAATTCAGAGCAACTCTGCCGCTCTTCACTAAATTATGTAGTTGTTACTGAACGTAATCGGGGTTTTCAGTTTTCAGTCAGAAATGTAGAATCTTGAAGAAAGAAATAAAGAGAAATAGTACTTAAGTACATAGAGAAAGACAACGAGAAATCTGGAACTACCTTGGTACAAACCCATTTACCAGCGCCTTCAACAAGTTTTCAACTGTAATAATCGTTATTTGTCTGGGACAATTTGTTTAAGACCACTGCGTCCATCACACTGTGGTGATTTTTGCCGCCCAGTGGATCTTATTCGTATAATATTACTAAGAATTTTGCCATATTAACAATGTTTACCTCGAGAATTTTAAAGGCATTTTCTGTAGAAGCACACAGGTATGATATATATGTTATAACTCTTAACTAATATAATCGACTCTTGTTCTAAGCTGGCGTTTATATCACACATCTTTTATGAAGTTTCGGTAGGCCATGCTAATGCAGTCTTTGGTTTATAGTTGGTTGCTAGCTAGCATGCATGCATAAAGGGTATGTGTGTCCACTAATCATTTAAAAAGTCGACGATGGTGTTCGTACAATCAATAGAATTTCAGTCTGCTGAGTGTCTGTAACCAAAGAACTCATGAGTTTGCCCAGACAATAACGGCAGATTGTACCTGTCTTGATGAGTGGAAAGGATATTGATAATCTGATTGTTACTGCTGTGATGAAGGTGACACAAACTGTGCTATCACATCGACATTACCTGTCATTTCAAAATGGGCTATACTGCCAGTTTTAAAGGTCCTAAATACTCTATCACAGTTATATTTAAACCACACGTTTTTGCATCTATGGTGTTATTGCTATCATTAATATGTCATAGATTTAACGTTACTGCAGTTTGACATTGCTTGCGACCAAACAACGGCTATTTATTATGACATACAGCCAATGTAATGCATCCTGTTTCGGCTACAGTTATTTAATGAAATTATGCGCTACTTATTTATAACAAGCGTTGGCTTCGATGAAAATTATTGTCATTCGACTATCCTATCTTATCCTATCCCGTACCTCGAAGGTCGTATTTTGTATTCATAGATTAATTGGTAAGTATATTTTAAAATACATTCTCCGCGATGATTCAAATAAGCATATATGTTTGTCATCTTGCTTTCTTATCCATTCATACATCATAAACAAGCAATAGCAATAGATTTCTTTTATATAATTATGTCGTTATATTAAGTTTTGTTCATATTCACTCCTTTATTTTAATTTTAAGTTAATTTGTTTGTAATTTAATAAGTTGTCTAATATCACAGATGTGAATAGACTTTAAATTAAATAAATAAAATAAATTTTATTATAAGAAATCGTTTCCTTATGACGTGACAGTGCAATGGCCTCTATATGGTATTGCACGTTTACTTGCAACCGCAGTCTCCTGAGCTTTTTTTTAACGTGTAATCTGACTGCGGAAGTGGTCTGGAACGATTCACATTCGACATACTAATATTACAAACATGCTATATTAGTAGTCTTTTAATTACACGAGTAATCGAGTATCAGTAAGAATAACTGGTTATTATATATAGCAAGTGAACTTGAAACGCACTGATAAGAGTGAACATTGCTAACTGAATTATAGTAGTAGTAGTAGTAGTAGTAGTAGTAGTAGTAGTAGTAGTAGTACTGCTGCTACTACCACTACCACTACTACTACTACTACTACTACTACTACTACTACTACTACTACTACTACTACTTTATTTTATTAAGCGCGATTCCGAATAAGTGCCCGCAGAAAGCGCTCACCCGCATTCACACACATCACACATACACACTTGCAGGCCAGGGCCGGACCTGGGAAAAGTTGAGGGGGGGGGGGGGGGGGTTACAGATTCAGCGAAGGCGCGAAGCGCCGAGCATTCTAGGGGGGTCCAGGGGCATGCCCCCCCCCCCCCCCCGGAATTTTTTTTTTTCAAGGATGCAAAATGGTGCAATCTGGTGCAATCTGATCCTTGAAAAAGCCATTTATGATGGTCTGGGACTTTGAGCTTTTTAAACAAATTGAACTGACAAACTCTGGGGTACAAAAATAATCATCTGCCCGTCCCTTAAAAAAACAACAAAAAAACACACACACACGAACATTTATTTATCAGCAGAGATGTTTTGTATACTATTATTATTCACTACATTTTGTTGATCTTTAACAGTATAAAGCTTTACCTTGTAATTTATGAACATCACCGCCCTGCTTTCACTTTCAGTCTTGCTGCACTAGGTTCCTCGGCATTAGTACCATTTGTGAATTGTATCTTCTGGCAAAACAGTTCACTGCCTCTTTGAAGTCAATATCAACATCCCTGTGCACTTTAAGTAAAGCAAGTCCATTGAGTCTATGTTGCTCCATTGTAGAGCGCAGGTAGTTTTTCAGGTTGCGCAACTGACTGTTTGAACGCTCACACTCGGCAGTAGTGACAGGCAGGGTGCAAAGGTTCTTTAGCATGATGAACAGGTTGGGATAAAAATCCCTGTCACAATGTTTCAGTGCTTCTGATGCCGTGGATGGGATGATAGCTGTCGCATTCTCAGCAGCGAACCCACCTTTTTGCATTTGCAAACCCACCTTTGGTATTCTGCATCAAGGGTAGCATTGTCTGGTAGATCAGACTCCCACAACATTGCCAGTGTCTTCACCCCTTCTGGAACCTGCATGAAACCATCCTGGTTGTCTATTAAAGTGCTTGGCACCAGACAGAGACCATCAACTGCTAGGTCAGCATTTTTGAACCTCGAGTCCAATTCGATTGACAGGTGTTCCAAGAAAGGAATGGCAATGCTAATCTTGAAATATTCTTCTGGAGTGGCCGCAGGTTGGTTGTCACGGAGAGTCTGTCGGGATGCTTGACGAGGAACAATAACATCAGTTGTCAAAGCATTCGCCATTTTGCTGACTTCACCGAACCAGGCAACGAACGCTGTGTCGACATCTCTTCTAATAGAAGACATGCAGTTACTGACCGCTTTGATTTCCCTGTAGGCATCGACAACATCTTTTGTCCTTTTCTGCAGCTTCACTGTCAAGGGTTTTAAGTAACGCAAACAATTGCGGACGACAACGAATGCAACGAGGAAAGCACTGCTGCTCAAGGTGTGGAGAAAGCCAGTTGCCTTGGTCAGTGTCTCACTGTCCCAATTGTCACTGTCTTCACACATTTGTCCCAAACAGTCGTGAACAACCAGAAAGAGAGATGTATAAACCTCCAGTGCTTCATGTTTTTCTACCCATCTTGTTCTGCACAGATCAACAAGCTTTGTTTTTGTCGTGTCAGGCTGAGATGATTCGATGGTATCTTCAAGTTTTCTTTGTCTCTTTGGAGAGTTTGAGAAAAACAGTGACAGTTCCCTCAGTGCTCCCATCATGTTCTTCACTGCAGGCAAGCCGCATGCTTTTTCAAGCACAGTGTCTCAGGTAACAGAATGTAGTTACTTGTGATAAAAGAATCAGTGGTTGAAATTGAGTAGAGTGGAAGAGGATTTATTTTTTTATAGTGCCTAGGGGAGAGGGTTGAAATTTCTCCCCGGATTTACTTATGATTGTAACGTACCCCCCCCCTCCCCCTCCCCCCCCCAAAAAAAAAGAAAAAAGAGAAAAAAAGAAAAAAGAAAAAAAAAGAGGTACATAGTCAGGCCAGGGGGGGGGGTTACGTAACCCCTGTAACCTCCCCCCTAGTCCGGGCCTGCCAGGTTAACAACATGCAGCCACCATGTGAACACTGCTCACAGAACACTACTCACCAGGTGAACAATACTTAATGAATTGTAAGTACCAGGCGAATGCTAATCACTCAAAGCTAATCGCCGGGAAAGAGCTATAACAATTTCAATGAATACTGTTAGCTATACGTTGATGAACTCAGCTAGCTGCCATAACGCGACTCGGTGACCACGAGTACATTACCATGGGCTTGAATGATGCGCGAGTCACGCAGTGAAAAAAAGATTTAAAAAAATAAAAAATCCCCCTTCCCCCCCCCCCCCCTTCATCCCACCCCAGTGGCCGTAAGGTCGCTGAGGACAGAAACATTAGGGACCTCCCTTTCTCAAGCCAGCTTTGTGAAGATGGTGTCCATTTCTTCTTCTCTTTCTAATGTTTTAAGTAGTATTTCTAATAGGAAAAAAAGCTAGAAATTGTGTGCGGTATACATATTGCGCTATTAGTGCATTGCCACGCTAAAAAGCCAACATAAATAATGATGAGGCCTTTAAAAATGATGTTGCTAGCTGTCAGTATACGCCCTGCTGAACAGTTAGAGTGCAGTTCCTTAAAAGACCAGTTGTTTGTGAGAACCAAAATAATAACTACAGAAAATAAACAAGTTTAACAGTGCATGCTTGTTGATACGGGGCCGGAAAATACAAATGCTGTGGGCTATTAATACCAGCGCCAACATAATAAATATAGTCATTCAGATCTTGAACAAACAATAAAAAAAATGTACGAGATATGAGGCTATATTAAAAAAAAATTGTGCTGAGTAAGACAGTGAAACGCAACCCAGATCATGTTTATCGGGACTCCAGCTGTTCGCGTACTACTTTACCTCGCAAACAGATTTCATGCACAGCGTGCGACCTATATAAATATATAAATACACTTTTGCAATATCACGCTCAGCGCTGTTTTTGAAGTTGGTCTTGTCAGCTGCACGTGATATAGCGGTCTTTCGCCAGGTCTGTTGACTTTCATTGAGTATGTTTTGGAAGTACATCCGCACCTTCGGATGATGACGAAAGTGGTAGAGACGAGGATGTTGCCATGATGATGTACGGCGGTGGAGGTGGTGGTGGTGGTGGTGGAGGTGAGGATGTCGTAACAGTTCAACCTGACTTTCCATGATTATAATGGTAGTGGTGGGTATGTAATTAGTTGATGACTCGAAAACAACAACACAGTTTCCATTTGGAATGACACTGTCAAAGGAGACTTGACAATCCGATTCAGAGAGAAAGACCTGTTGCTATTTATTTGGCTTGTTTCGCAATGCTATAGCCATGTTTTGTCTTTCTTCACTGGTCAAGAGAAGAGCAGAGAGGAAACAAGAGGGAGAAAAGACTAGAGACGAGGAGAGAATAGAAGGAAAAAACAAGAGAAGAGATCACTTCATACTTTGAAACAGAAGAGATCCTTTAAATACTTCAGAGCGGTAAGTCTCTCTGCCTTACACAAAATGTACACCACAATAAAAGGAAATGAATCTTACAAATAACAATATCAAGGATTCCAAAAACCAAACAAAACCTTAGGAACAACAATTGTTTTTAAGTACTCTCATCTTAGGAAAAAGGACTCCGATAGTAACGTCATTTTTTTGAAGCGTTCAATCCTTATTATAATAATATATGGTATACTGCAAGGTTCAATGGGCGAGATGGTAGTAGAAATAATTTTTTAACACCTTTTCCCTAGTGCTATTTCTAGATAATTATTAACTAATGATTGATGATTTTGGGCAGTAGCCTTTTCAACTTTTCAGGTGTTTTTTTTTTGTTTTTTTTAAAGAAAGGATATTCACCTTGATGATGTGTTCCATTATGTTTCTAAGTGATTCAGAATGTTTGTATGGGGCGATTTCGCTGTTTTCTGCCGGAAAAAGATAAATTTCTTCTATTCCCCAGACTCTTCTTGCTGAGGTTGGACACATATGAAGGGAAACTGATGGCGCGTTTTTGAGTTCTATCTAGGCCCAATCTTTATTCATCACCAGTAGGTCCATCCGGTTTCTTCTGTACGCTATTACGGCAACTGCAAGACCCCAACCGATTTTAGCAAATTGTTTAACATTTCTATTGTTTAACATTTCTATTGTTTAACATTTCTACAGGACCTGATATTCAGCGGTTCCTGTCACATAAATAAATCTACATGCCGGTGTGACATCGTCACAGTTCCTAGTATCTTAGCTGGGCTGGGAGCGAATGGGAGCATTCTGATTGGTCGACGCGTTACAAAATTCGACGCATGCGCACAGTGCTATCATAGTCTTCGTAAGGGTTAGGGTTAAGGTTTGGGTTAGAGTTAGAGTTTAGGGTTAGGGTTAGGGTTTGGGTTATGGTTAGGGTTAGGGTTATTACGCCTAAGAACTTCGTGAAAAAGCCGGCCCGACATGACCTGGCGCATGCGCAAAGGCGCTCGGATAAACTAGGAGACCCGGAACTTGAAGGATGTGACACCGGGCCTCTAAGAGGTCTACACCCTTTTACAGTCTCCGCCCTCCATCATAAGGCAGATCTTTTGACCTCGTGCGGGCCTCGTGGGGTCAGCATCTTCCCATGAAGCTGTGATTCTGCGCCAGTTACCCAGGTTCGAATCCCACAGTGGCCAGACAGAAATGGCCATATTTTACTGTCCATCTTAATAGTATTATTACTCTGGTGGTTCAGTGTTGATTTAGGTCCCTACCCGCACTTCCCTGGAATGGTTATCCCCTGTCTTCCATATCGCCCTTGGTGGTTGCAGACTTGAAATATCAAAGTTAATTCATTCTGCGCCTGTTTTAAAACCTTTGTGAGGTAAAAAAAAAAGGTATGTTTGTATGATATTCTTTCTCTCTTTCATTGGGGAGGGAGGGAGGCTGACCAAGCGACTACTGACGATACTAACCGTCAAGCAGATCTGCACTAGTTCTAGCGTAAGCTTCTATCATAGTGGGCACATTTGAATAGGGAGAGTAGGCTTCAGCCGCTCTGCTAAATCCGTATGAATATGAGCAATAAGGATTTCCTCAAAGTCTCTGGCGCACACAAAAGTGCACCATATTTATATTTGCATCAGTGCACGCATAGAGGCCATTCACCCCATATCCTGGCATTTGGAAGCATCCTAGCCATTCCCGTACATCACATGATGCACTAATTGCTAATCATGGAGTACAGATGCACCTCTGGCAGCCACTTTTTCCGATGCGCAGCTTGGATGAAAAGTGCAACATTATCCGATACATAGTTGCTTGAAATGGAGAGGTGTGCGGTGAAATGGGGTTGTTAATGGCTGGGGAGGAGGGGGGAGAGGTGGAAGGATGTAGCAGATTGAGGTGACGGTTTAAAGGAAGATGACAGGAAGCGGACAGACATATTTACTTAATGTTAATTGTGCGATTATAATAATTCATTTTTGTGGTGGTGGCGGCGCGGAGGGAGGGGGGGGGGGGGGGGTGAGGTTGGGTATGGGACAGCGAATCGGGAGGACGATGACTGACGTCATAGCTTTATTTTCTCATTATGCGTATTGTGTATCATAATTGTTTATAATCATATTTTTCAATCTGACGGACGACTGAAAACAAGAAGACGATCAGTATAAATGCGCGCGCATGCATGTGTGTTTGTGTGTGTGTATATATATATATATATATATATATATATATATATATATATATATATATATATATATATATATATATATATATATATATATATACGTGTGTGTTTGTGTGTGCGTGTGTTTGCGTGCGTGCGTGTTACTGCGTGACGTATGGCTTGAGCACAGGAAGAATGACTCAAACAGTGCAGATTTTTCGAGTAAACAAATTTTGTTGCTGTTTGTTTTTTCTAATACTACATTATTTTGCAATATAGTTTGCAAGAAAGGTTAACTAAGTTTAAATAAATAAACAAGCCAATAAAGTTCAACATACACACACTGGGCAAGATTTGTGTTACACGATTTGCAGTTGTAAAGGGTGCAGGGTTTGCTTTCCGTTGAACAATGTTCAAATATTTCGAAATGAGAAGATAGACGATGGTCGTTTCGTAGCAATGTTCTGTAATACAACATACAAAGCAATAAAATATGCCCAGCAGTTTCTGACTAAGAAGAGAACTTACCAAGTAAATTTACAGTTAAGCATCCCACCTGGCAAGTTAAGCAATTTCGGAATGGGGAAATGCCTTGATAAGGTTATTTAACGTCCGCTGAACATTATCGCTGCCGATGAACGTGAAAATCCTGAACATTACTGGAACTTCAAGTGAGGCTTGCAGCAGCATGCGCATATTTTTTGTTTACTACTGTTTTTGGCTTTGGGCGTCAGGCGTCCGTCCAGCTTCGGGAGGTGACATTTGCGCACTTTCTCTGAAACTAATGGATGGATTTCTTTTAAACTTGGTATTTAGTTAGAAAATAGTGAACCCTATCAGAGAACCACAAATTATGGATGTTTGGTGAGGTCATCATGGTGATGTCGTAATTTGTTTTTTTCTTCTAATCCTATTTTCTCCTAAACTACTCGAGGGATTTGGTTCAATTTTGGAATGTAGGCCTACTTAGATTTCGTCTGCGCCTCCAAGGTAAAACCAAATGTATGTAATTCGAGTGATGTAATCATCAAGATGTAGTTTTGTTTACAGAAAATTTTATAAAGTTAAATTTTAAAATGTTTCATTTAATATGTAGTTAGAGTGTTTAGATGCCTTTGTATTTAGTTAGGACATAGTGAACCTTGTAAGAAGACAACAAATTATGCATGTTTGGTGACGTCATCATGGTGACGTCATAATTTTTTTTTGGGTTAGAATCCTATTTTCTCCCAAACTACTGGAGGAATTTGATTCAAACTTTAGCTATGCCTCCAACGAAAAACCAAAATGCTACAAATCGAGTGATGTAATCATGTGACGTCGGCTGGTGGAGTGCGTTCAATGTTACTACTAGGGATCTTTTCTGCGGATCAGGGGTGAGTCCTCTTTCAGCCAAGTTGTGGTCTTGATTTTTTGGTCCTGATGTGGCTCGGAAGAGTCCGCTGGACCTAAAGCAATGACCATGTAATGTAATGTAAACTTTAAATAAATAAAAAAAAAACATATATATTTTTTCTAAAATCTATATATGTCCTTAACTATATATATATATATATATATATAAAGGACATATATAGATTTAAAAAAATATATATATATATATCCTTTAAACGTTTTATGTACTGAGAGTGTACAAATGTGTTGAGCCTTATAAAAAAAACATTTACCTATATTAAACGACGTCATCATGGTGACGTAATATTATTTTTATTTAGTTATATTTTGCGCACTTTTCTCTGAAACTAATGGACCGATTTATTTGAAACTTGGTATTTAGTTAGTGTGTTTGTGAGTGAGTGTGTATGTGAGAAAGAGAGAGAGAGAGAAAGAGAGAGAGAGAGAGAGAGAGAGAACACGCGAGGGAACTCTGCACCCGTTAGGGTCCAGCACTTGTTTATTTTGTTTCCTCATTGCAGCAAACACGGAAGAATGAATATACAGAGTAGCCGTGACAAGCACTTCTTGTTGTTTGTAGATTATAGTCACACGACACTTTCGCATATAGGTGACTACTGGACCGATTTATACTGACACCAGCGGGCCGGTTGTTGGTAAAGGGGAAAATAATATGATCACACGTTGACCAATCCGGGATTCGAACCAGCGACCTTTCGGTTACTAGCAAGACGCTCTTACCAACTGAGCTACCCGGCCCCCGAGCACTTCTTCTTCTTCTTAGCTATTTTTATACTCCCACCCCATTCCCACACCGCCACCACCACATATCATCTTCATCGCCATCAGCTTTATTATCATCTGCATCTTCTTTTATTTGTTCTTCTTCTTATTTTTCTGTATGTCATCATAACTCGGCAGGCCCAACAGTAAGCAAGTAACCCTTAATGCGCGCTGAGCACATAAGACTGTATAGCGTATAGGTGTTTGGCTTTATAATTAATGTCTTTGTACTCAGACCCATCTCTAGCTGCTGCCAACATTTCTTGTCTTAAGCCCCAGTAAAGATAAAAGAGACGCAGCGAGCGTTAACAGCAAACGGAAACAACTCGGTTCCTGCTTGCCAGCTAAGATGCATGCAACGCAACCGAAGACGTGCAGTGTGTGACCTTGTTGACTGCACAATTTGCAGCTCTGCTGACGTAATCCACCACTCAATCATTATTATTATGCGCATCATAACCCCAGAGGAGACACCTTAGTGGAGTATCAACTTTGCCTGAATTTATCATCTCCAATTTTACCCATCGCGCTATACCGGCTAGCTTCAGTTGTCATAGTCTGCATAGATCTAGCGCATCTGACTGCCTACCTTACTTATCATACTTCGCACTTGCTGTAGACGAACTTTGTGAGTTAAGCGTCGCTTGCGCAGAAAGTGACCTGCGGTTGTAGTATAATGTAGGTCTGCGACGAGTAACATGAGAAACACGTTTCATGCCTTCATTAGGAACGGTGCATTAGAACGGTTATAGGATGTCATACTTTTCGTACAATCATATTCATGGGCATTAAGAAAAAAAAAGTTTACATCGGCAATAATAGTGACGATAGTGCAAAGGAGACAACGACGACGACGACGACGACGACGACGACGACGACGAATGAGACAATGAAGAAGGACACAAGACAAAAAAATATTAGATATAAGACCTACACAATTTTTATTGCCTTTAGTTGTCATACATATAAAGAAGAATTTGTTTTGCGCCTTTTGAATAATAAACGATAAAGAGAGAGATTGATCAACTCACGAAGAAAAAGAAGAAAGAGAGAATGATGAAGGATAAAGATGATGATGATGATGATGATGATGATGATGATGATGATGATGATGATGATGATGATGATGATGATGATGATGATGATGATGACGACGACGTCAGGAGGAGTAGCAGACTGATCGGCTCAATAGAAGACTTTGGGGGAGGATTATTTGCCAGCAGGAATAGACTTGAAAGAAAGAGGAAGATAATAACGGCGATAGTACGACAAAGAACGCAAAGGAGACGACGACGAAAAAGCAGAAGAAGAAGAAGAAGAAGAAGAAGAAGAAGAAGAAGAAGAAGAACGTAGAGAGAGGAAAAAAAGAGATAAAAAGAGATAAAAAGAGGAGGATAAAAGAGGAGGAAGAAGAAGGAAAAGAAAAAGAGGAAGAAGGAGAAGAAGATCTGTGTAACACTACCAACAGCTTCATCAGCAACCACAGAGTGCGGGAGGAGCCGATTCCTCACGGAGAGCAAGCTGTTTAATTATTGACGTTAAATGGTGTATGTCTGAGTGATGCTTTATGTGTCAAGACCGAAGCCACATTCATGCTCAGTGCAAGCCCTCTCCCCCCCCCCCCTCCTCCTCTCTCTCTCTCTCTCTCTCTCTCACACACACACACACACACACACACACACACACACACACACACACGGTAACTAGATTAAAATAATAAAAAGGAGAGTAGACAGAGCAGGTTAAGTAATACTTTCAGTAAGTGTGTTTGGATGAATTATTTATGGTAACGTTTTCATCGTCTTTGCTTCTGTTGTTTTTGTCATGGACGAGTTGTACGGCTTTGACTTTGAGATTGCTTTTAGGCTTTTGCTATATATTTTGTGTTAAAACCGAAGGAGCGACCCGAAATCTACCTACATGGATAGAAAGTATGTTGAGCTGGAATGACCGAGTGTGTATTACGGATATCATGTTTGTTGAGAGAGGAAGGTATGACGATGGTAAGCGGAGAGGTGAAAGTCAAGGCATGTCAAGTGAAGAAATCGTTTATTTACCAAAAGAAAGGGAAACATTTGGCGTGTCGCTTGATAAAAGCAATATATAATATGCCATGGCATGTAGTATCATGCAAACACACACACACACACACACACACACACACACACACACACACACACACTCTCTCTCTCTCTCTCTCTCTCGTGCACCTACGCACAAACACCCCTCGAAACAAAACAATATGCACAGCTAGACAACAGAGGAAAACCATATAAGTGAACACGAATAGAATTAAAGTCAATGTGGTGGGGAATGTGTGTGTGTGTGTGTGTGTGTGTGTGTGTGTGAGAGAGAGAGAGAGAGAGAGAGAGAGAGAGAGAGAGAGAGAGAGATGGGAACAGGAATGAGATTAAGGAGAAAGATAAAGTGTGTGTGTTTGGGTGAAGGGGGTGAGTGAGGGGTCGTGAGAGCTAGGTCGAGGAGTGAGGGAGAGAGGAAGAGAGTGGTGGGTTTTGGAATTGGGGAGGGGTGGGGGGGGATTGTGCCAATAACAACAGGTGTGGGTCCTTCACGGTACCCAATGACACTACATGCAAAGCGATCACTTGGTGCTGGTCCAAATAATAACTAATGGCTTTTTAATCATGATCTTGCTAAAAAAAAAAAAACCAGCTAATAGCCGTGCGGTTACGGCTGAAATTTGGCGTCCCTCGAACGTGCAAAATTAATATAGCTTGGCGTTATTTTTTATTTTATTTTTATTTGTATTTGGTATTTGTTGTTTGTATTAACGGAGAGCAGACTCTGAGTATCTAGTATAGAGTAAATGAGGTGCCGGAGCTAGGTGACATTCTGTTTGAAAGGCCTGCACTGTTTGACTCTGTAACATGATTAGATGTGGTTTGTGAAATTATGCAGCAGCGACGTTTTCACTGAAAATTACGACACAAATCATACTTTGTTTTCATTAGCAGACGAGACAGTGTGTCATGACTTCACAAAAGAACATCGTTTTAGGTGGTAATAATTCACAAAACAGGGTTTTATTATTTTTGGAAGTATGTCTATTTAATTTTTGCTGATTATTACTGTGACTATTTTTAAAAAAAACAAAAACAAAAATACTATGTAAAAGACACGACCTTTCATGTGGTCTTATATCTCAGTAAAGACAGCGACAGTGTACTTTGCAGTTGCAGAATTGTTTGCAAATGTCTGTCGGATAATTTTCCATGATAACAATATTTTAGTTGAACTCACTTTTAAAAAAACCAAAAACTTTCTGCATGAAACGTGACCGAGTGGCCATAGTTTTAAAGATATATGGTCGCTGAGATTGAACTTCACGTGTGAGATATTGTTGCTGCTATTTCAGAGCGGAAATATTTCATACACCTCCGCTTCTCAGATAATGATGATACTCTGGATGACGATGCGACCTGGCGGGCAGGCAAAGCTTGCACTTTGGAAAATATTTAATGCCTTTGCACTTAAATTGCTCTTATTACATTATCATAAAAGGCATAAGTAATATGTTTATTCGCCCCTAGAGAAAGGCATAATGGAAGATGTTTCTTACAATTTATGGTGAAGTTGCTGTGGAGTTGGTCTCTTTTCTTCTTTCTTTTTTTCTTTCTTTCTTTCTTTCTTTCTTTCTTTATTTTTATGTATTTATTTATTTATATTTGCCGTATTAACAAAAAGAACAAACCTTACATTATCATAAAAGGCAAGATTGATATTTATCTTATACTCTGTTCGTTCCTGGAGGTAGAATATGTGTACTTCATTTCACCATTGAGAAAGCGTGGCCAGAAGATTAATTACAATTTACCAAAGTGTTTATAAATCGTGGTTTGTTGTGCATGATCAAAGCAGGCCTTACACTATCATTCAGCCTCAAGAAGTTATATGTTTATTTGCCTCTTACGAAGTTAAAAGTCGAGTTGTTGGTTCCTTACCTCTTATAAAGCTGTTGGTATGTTGCGGTTGACGCTTTTGTGGCTTGAGCAAAGATGATCTTATAATTATTGTATATGTTTACATATATTTTGTATGTATATAGAAAACTTGTTAATCTGGTGTTTCACTAGGGTTGTTTCGGCAGAT